>JAJPUD010003642.1:126769-236263 GCA_023553655.1 Myrmecobius fasciatus | reverse complement strand
GTTTCAAACCAGTTCCAATTGTTCAGTGAAGAAAGCCATATACACCCAGAGAGAGGGATGTGCAATGTGGACCACAACATAACATTCTCATACTCTTGATTGATGTTTGCTTAAATTGTGTTTCCTTTATCTCATATGTTTTCTGTGTAGATACGCTTTTTCTTGCATGACAATGATAAGTTTGGAAATATGTATACATATATTCGATTTGCCAAATATTTTAACATAATTAACAGTTAGTGGATATCCTGCCATCTAGGGGAGGAGTGGGGATTTGGGGTGAAAAATCTGTAACAGAAAGCTATGTAAGGGTTAATGTTGAAAAATTACCCATACATATCTTTTGTAAATAAAATAAAATTAAAAAAAAGAAAATGAAAAACTTTAATTGAAAAAAAAAATTGCCCAAACAAAACCAACAGAAACAAGATTACAAGAAAAGTACAAAGCTGAAAAAAAATCTTTATAGTCAGTATTTCTTTGATAGGTCTCATTTTTAAAATTTTTGAAGAACTGTGTCAGATTTATAAGAATACAAATCATTTCCTAATGGATAAATTGTCAAAGTGCTAAGAGACAACTTTCAGGTGATGAAATTAAAGCCATCTGTACTTATATAAAAATATTCTAAATTTTTTTTGATTAAATAAATGCAAATTATAACAATTCTGAGTCTACCTCATATCTCTCAGATTGGCTAAGATGACAGGAAAAGATAATTATAAATATTGGAGGACATTTGGGAAAATTGAGAAACCAATGCATTGTTGGCAGAGTAGTGAAATAATCCAACCATTCTGAAGACTCTGGAACTATGCCCAAAGGTTTATAGAACTGTGCATTCCCTTTGACCCAGTACAGTACTACCACTACTATGTCTGTATCCCAAGGAAATAATTAAGGAGGGGAAAGGAACCAACACATGCAAAAATGTTTGTAGTAGCTTTTTGTGGTAACAAAGAATTGTGGAAAATAAGTAAATGCTCATCAGTTGAGGAATGACTGAACAAGTTGAGGTATTTGAAGATAATGTTATATTATTGTTCTAGCAAAATGAACAAGTTGATTTTAGAAAGGCCTGGAAAAATTTATAAGAACTGGTGCTGAGGGAAACAAGCAGAACCAGGAATACATTGTATAAAATAACATTAAGAATGTGTGATGATCAGCTATGAAATACTTGGTTCTTCTCAATTGTTTAGTGATCCAAAGCAAAACCAATAGACTATGGAAAGACAATGCCATCTGCATCGAGAAAAAAGAACTATGGAGATTAAATGTAAATCAGCACATTCTGTGTTCACTTTTTTTTTTCTCTTCCATGGTTTTCTCTTTTGTTCTGATTTTTCTATTCCAACATGATTCATGAATTATGTGTATTGAAATTAATAAATATTTTAAATGTAAAAATAAAAAGAATTATTGGAATACCTGAATGCCACAACCAAAAAAAAGAAGAAAGAAAGAAAAGAGAGACTAGACATCTTTCAATAAATCACTAAATTCTGAAATACAAGAGATCATCCCCCAATCAGATTCAAATCCATCCAAAGGCAGTTGATTTCCCTATCTACATATTAAATATAAAGAGCATCGCTATTATCCAAAGTATGATATAGAGGTGTATGAATTGTCTATAACCTCTAATATATTGAACTAAGAATTCAAGCCTCTAAGTTGTTTTTTTCTTTTCCTTTGTCTTCATATACTCAACATTTCACATATTGTTTTGCACATAGCAAGTATTCAATAAATCTCTGCCACATAGATTTAAACTAGTAAAAGAGATAGATATTCACCTGAATTTAGAATATACAACAAAGGAAATGAAATGGATGCATCCATTTGAGAAGTTACTCTATTTTTAATGATGCGAAGATATTTGCTGAAACATCATTTTTAACATCAATATTCTAGAAGTAATTCTATATGACTGCAAATATCAGAAATCCACAATTTGTGAGGAATCAAAACTAAAGGGCCATCAAAACTGAAGTTTATCAAAATAATAAAGGAGAAAGACAAGAATAAAGTAAATGTTTACACAAGTAAGTACCATATGTGGTAAGTTACAAACCAAGTGTTCTATATGAGCACTATTGTAAAAAAGATCCTTTAGGAGATATTTTATTGCAACAGGAGATAGGCTGATCTCATAAAAACAGGGAAGGAAGTAGACAACCTATCATGGCCCTTTTGCACATAATATTTAAAGATTTAGTTGAAAGAAGGCTATATATTTAATAGAGTATATAGCAGATTTATGAGAAGACAGATTAAGAATTCTAGAGGATGAATTTTATTTTATTTTTATGAGAAGACATGAATTGCAAACTATACCACTAAAAAGAATATTCATGACAATGACAAGATCTACTAAAAATTTTGTTTGATCTTACTTTATAGAACATTGAATTTTTAAAAATCACATTTTGAAGTTGAAATATGCATTTTCTACAGTATAATAAATCAAGTAAATATATTTGTCAATATTTGCCTTGTTGTTTTTACTTGAAATTGAGTTTTTATTTATCTTTTTTGTATTTTGAATATATGTATACATTTCTTTTTTTTTTTTTTTTTGGCTGAGGCAATTGGGGTTAAGTGATTTGCCCAGAGTCACACAGCTAGGAAGTGTCTGAGACCAGATTTGAACTCAGGTCCTCCTGACTTCAGGGCTGGTGCTCTAACCACTGCACCATCTAGCTGCCCCCTATATGTATACATTTCAAAGAAGGAAGGAAAGCAGATTTGGAATACCAACTCTAAATTTTGCTCCTTTTGGGACCATGGGAATACATGATCTGGTCTGTTTTTTATATCAGTAAAATAAAGATAAATGGTTCTATTTGTATCACAGGGTTAATATGAGAAAGATGCTTTGTAAACTTTAAATATATACAAATATGTGTGTGTGATTTACATAATCTACATGTATTGTGAAAAACTAATTTGAAGTTGTTTAAAGTTGAAATTCAGAAACAATTTTTAATGCTTTTCTTTGATCTTGATAAATATACATTATAAGTGCCATTTTCAGTCATAATACATAAAAAAAAAAGATTTCCATGATAGGAAACTTTTGCAGTCGGTAATATTTATATGTGTTGATTCAATTCTCCCCTTTCTGTGCATTGTTCCTAATGTTGCATAAACGTGGTATGTACATATACACATATCAGGACCAAGGGTTTTGTTCTTTCCTACAAAAATATATGCTCAAAGATTCCACCTAGATGGCAGAGTAAGGAATCATGAAATAGACTAGGGCTTGATATCAGCCACATGAAAAAAAAAGCCTCATATTGTAAAGGAAAAACAAAGAGAATAAAGAGATAATAGAATAGTCACAAAAGAGAAATACTTCTCAAATAAGGAAAGAAAAAAGATAAGGAAGTAATAATGTAGGAATAAATGAAAGATGTAGAATAAATATTGCATATTAAAATATCTCAATGAGACCTCAGTAAAAGAAAAATAAATGTTACCATTCACAATAATTCCAAAAAGATGTATTTCAATGCATTTTTTCAAATACCACAAAGAAAATGAAGAATCTGATATTGGTTTAAAAAAAGTTATGACATCTTTAACCATAGATCTATCATTAGTGGTAAAAAAAAATAAATAAAATTTAAAAATAAAGCACACAATACCTTCACAGTTAATGTGATAATAATAAATACCCTAAAGGACAAATTTAAATAGTTGAGTGAAGGAATGAAACTAATGAGAAATAGAATTCTCAGCCTGAAAAGAAATATGAGGATATGACAAAATAAACAGCAAAATAAAATCTAAATATAATGGGGAAAGCTTCAACTATTTCATAAACAAGATGCTTATAACCAGAAGGCAATACTTATTTACTTTTTTTATTAATACTTTTTATTTGCAAAACATATGTATGGGTAATTCCTCAACATTAACCCTTACAAAGCTTTCTGTTACAAATTTTCCCCCCCTACTCCCCACCCCTCCCCTAGATGGCAGGATATCCACTACATGTTAATTATGTTAGAACACTTAAGAAATCGAATATATGTATAGTTATTTCCACACATCATTTTTGTGCAGGAGAAATTGTATCTACAAGAAAGAATAATCCAATAAAGGAAGTACAATGCAAGCAAACCTCAATAGAGAACATGAAAATGTTATGTTGAGGTTCACATTTCACATCCCTCTCTCTGGGTGTATATGGCTTTCTTCACTGAACAATTGGAACTGGTTTGAAGCATTTCATTGTTGAAGAGAGTCATGTCCCTTAGAACTGATCCTCATATAGTATTGTTGTTGCCATGTATAATGATCTCCTGGTTCTGCTCATTTCACTCAACATCACTTCATGCAAGTCTCTCCCAGCCTCTCTGAAATTGTCCTGCTGGTTGTTTCTTACAGAGCAATAATACAGAAGACAATACTTAGAAAGAATGTTTATCATCTCTTAAACCAACAGCAGATTAAGCCTATAAACTGGTTCTGGAGTCAAAGCTCCCCCAAATATTTGGAATACAACATATTACCAGAAAAAAATAACTTGGAGAGGTTTCAGAACAGATCTGTTTCATTCTGGCAAGGAGACAGTTTGCCAAGCACAGATGGCAGCATGAGGACATAGGGCAGGAAGCTGGGCCGGGACTCAGAGCATGGCAGTTTCTAAGCAGCTGGGAAATTTCTGTGAGCCTCTTAGGCTACTTTGTTTTGGTTGCAAGCAGGTGCTTTAGCAGATCCACCTTTTATAAAAAGTAGATTGTAAACCACTGAGAGCAGGACCTAGCCCAGATAGCCCCAGAAGTCAACCAGCCAAACGGCCCCAAGGCAAATTAAAGCAGCTGTCACTTCTGTATTTTAAACAGACCTCAAGTTTTAAAAAATTGATAAAAAAAAAAAGAACTCTAATCACAAATAGCTTTTATGGGAGTGAGAAGAACAGACCTCAGATCCTGAGATTCATAAAGGTAAAGCAACTCCAGAGGAAGCAACAAAGGGAGACATGAGCTGGTCCCCAGTTCATAAGGTTTTCCTGGGAGATTGCTTAAAGAATCTCAAAAAAAGAGTTAGAATAAAAATGGGGAAATTAAATGAGATCACTGCAAGAAGGAATGGGAAAAGCATACAATACTATACAAAAGAAAAATGAAAAAGACACCAATTCACTGAAAAACAAAATTGGAAAAAAAAAAAAGACTGCAGTGAACAAATTGGCCAATTACAAAAGGAGCTAAAAAAGGCAAATGAAGAAAAGAATACATTAAAAATGAGAATTGAACAAAAGGAAGTGAATGAATCAATAATTCTTCCAGAATCAATCAAACAAAAACAAAAAAAAAAAGAAAAAATAGAAGAGAATATGAAATAACTCCTGTGAAAAACAATTGACCTGGAAAATAGATCTAGGAGAGACAATCTAAGGATTATTGGACTTCCTGAAAGCCATGATAAAAAAAATAACCTAGACACTATCCTCCAGGAAATCATGAAGGAAAACTGCCCTGATGTTTTAGAATCAGAAGGTAAAATCGCCATGGAAAGAATTCACCGATCACTCCTGAAAGAGACCCCAAAATTAAATCCCCCAAAAAATATTGTGGCTAAATTTCAGGACTATCACACCAAGGAAAAGATATTGCAAGCAGCTAGAAAAAAAACAATTCTAATACCAAGGAAATATAATTAGAATCAGCAGGATCTGTCAGCTTCCATATTAAAGGATCAAAAGGCCTGGAATCAGATATTCTGAAAGGCAAAGGAACTTGGATTATAGCCAAGAATAAACTATCCAGCTAGAATGAGCACGATCTTCCAGGGAAGAAGATGGATATTTAATGATATAGGTGAATTTCACCTCTTTCTAGTGAAAAAACCATATTGATCTCCAAACACAAGATTCAAGAAAAGCATAAAAAGGTAAAAAAAGGAAAGAACTCTTGGGAACTATATTTCTACTGTGGGTATACTTAAAGAATGGGGATATAATTTGACTTTACTTTGATAATAGGAAAAAGAACCTAGAGATGGAAAGGGTATCTCACTGGAAAAAGAGGAAAAAGGAATTTAAGGCAAAAAAGGAGGTAAAAATAAGGTAAAATCTCATGAAGAGGCAAAGAAAACAATATAATTGAGGGAAAGAAAGGAGGGATATGAGCATTGCGTAAATCTTACTCTCATCAGATTGGGCTCTAAAAGAGTATATCAGACACATTTGGTTTCACAGAGAAACTTGTCCCTCCTTATAGGGAAGTGGGAGGAAAGAGAGGAAAAAAAAGGATAGACTGATAGAAGGGAAAATAGAAGAATTAGGGGAAAGGTGTAAAAAAGTGGGAGGGGCTCTAAAGGGGGGAGGACTGTTTGAGTGAGGTGGTCATCAAAAGCAAAATACTAGGGAAGGGGGAAGGGAAAAAGGGGAAAAGAAAGAGAAAAACATAACTTTGGGTAAATAAAATGGCAGGAAATGCAGAATTAGTTATTTTAACTGTTAATGTTAATGGGATGAACTCCCCCATAAAACAGAAGGGCATAGCAGACTGGATTAAAAGCCAGAATCCTACAATATGCTGTTTAAAAAAAACACATCTAAAGTATAAAGATACATACAGTGTGAAGGTAAAAGACTAGAACAGAATCTATTATGCTTCAAGTGAACAAAAAAAAATGCAGGGGTAGCAATCCTGATCTCAGACCAAGTAAAAGAAAAGATAAATCTAATTAAAAGAGATGAGGAAGGAAAATATATTTTATTAAAGGGTACCATCGATAATGAAGCTATATCAATACTAAAAATATATGGACCAAGTGGTATAGCATCCAAATTCTTAGAGGAGAAGTTAAGAGAGATACAAGAAGAAATAAACAGCAAAACTATACTAGGGGTGTCTCAACCTTGTTCTCTCAATATTAGATAAATCAAATCACAAAATAAATAAGAAAGAAGTTAGGGAGGCAAACAAAATGTTGAAAAAGTTAGATATGATAGATCTTTGGAGAAAATTGAATTGATACAGAAAGGAGTTTACTCTTTTCTCAGCAGTTTGTGGAACTTATACAAAAATTGAGCATTTTTAGGGTATAAAAACCTCAAAATCAAATGGAGAAAGGCAGAAATAATAGATTTTTTTTCAGATCATGATGGAGTAAAAATCATGTGCAATTAGGCCAGGAGAAAATAGACCAAAAGTTAATTGGAAATTAAATAATCTAATCCTAAAGAATAAATGGGTGAAACAGCAAATCATAGACACAATCAATAATTTCATCCAGGAGAACGACAAGTAAAGGACAACATACCAAAATTTGTGGGATCCAGTCAAAGCAGTTATAAGGGGTAAATTTATATTTCTAGATACTTACTTGTATAAAATAGAGAAAGAGAAGATCAATGAATTGGGCATGCTACTAAAAAAGCTAGAGAAAGAACAAATTAAAAACCCCCAATCAAATACCAAATTGGAAATTCTGAAAATAAAGGGGAGATTAATAAAATTGAAAACAAGAAAACTATTGAATTAATAAATAAAACTAAAAGTTGGTTTTATGAAAAAAAAACACCAAAGCAGATAAGTCTTTAGTTAATTTAATTAGAAAAAGGCAAAAAGGAAAATCAAATTATTAGTCTCAAAAATGAAAAGGGAGAACTTTCCACCAATGAAGAGGAAATTAGAGCCATAACTAAGAATTACTTTGCCCCAACTTTATGCCAAAAAATTGATAAACTAAGTGAAATGGAGGAATATGTACAAAAATAGAGATTGCCCAGGTTAACAGAAGAGAAAATAAATTATTTAAATAGCCCCATTTTAGAAAAAGAAATAGAACAAGCTATTAATCAACTCCCTAAGAAAAAATCTCCAGGGCCAGATGGATTTACATGTGAATTCTACCAAACATTTAAAGAACAACTAATTCCAATACTACATAAAGTATTTGAAAAAATTGGGACAGAATGTATACTATCAAATTCATTTTATTACACCGGTATAATGCTGATAGTTATCCAGGTAGGGTGAAAACAGAGAAAGAAAACTATAGACCAATTTCCCTAATGAATATTGAAGCAAAAATCTTAAATAAAATATTAGCAATGAGATTACAAGAAAGTCATCGCTAGGATAGTACACTCTGACCAAGTAGGATTTATATCAGGAATGCAGGGCTGGTTCAATATTAGGAAAACTATCAGCATAATCAATTATATTAATAACCAAACTAACAAAAACCATATGATTATCTCAATAGATGCAGAAAAAGCATTTGATAAAATCCAACACCCATTCCTATTAAAAACACTAGAGAGCATAGGAATAAATGAAGTTTTCCTTAAGATGATCAGTAGCATCTATTTAAAACCATCAGCAAGCATCATATGTAATGGGGACAAACTAGAACCATTACCAATAAGATCACTAGTGAAACAAGACTGCCCACTATCACCATTACTATTCAATATTGTATTAGAAATGTTAGCTTTGGAAATCAGAGAATAAAAAGAAATTAAAGAAATTAGAGTAGGTAATGAGGAAACCAAATTATCACTCTGTGAAGATGATATGATGGTATACTTAGAGAACCCTAGAGACTCAATTAAAAAACTACTAGAAACAATTCACAACTTTAGCAAGTTGTAGGATACAAAATAAGTCTGCATAAACAGCAGCATTTTCAACAAAGTTCAACTGCAAGAAATACAAAAAGAAATTCTATTCAAAATAATTGTCGATAGTATAAAATATTTGGGAATCTATCTGCCAAGAGAATATCAGGAACCCTATGAACTAAACTACAAAACACTTTCCACACAAATAAAGTCAGACCTAATCAAATGGAAAAATATCAAGTGCTCATGGGTAGGCCAAGCAAATATAATAAAAAATGACAATACTACCCAAACTAATTTACTTATTTAGTGCCATAGCAAACTCCCAAGAAATTATTTTACAGATCTAGAAAAAAATAATAGCAAAGTTCATTTGGAAGAATAAAAAGTCAAGAATTTCAAGGGAATTAATGAAAAAAAATGCTAATGAAGGTGGCCTTGCTGTACCAGATCTAAAACTATATTATAAAGCAGTGGTCATCAAAACCACTTAGATCTGGCTAAGAAATAGAGCAGGTGATCAGTGCAATAGGATAGGATCACAGGACAAACTAGGCAATAATTATATAATATAGTGTTTGATAAACTCAAAGACCCCAGCTTTTGAGATGATAAGTACTTACTATTCGATAAAAACTGGTGGGAAAATTGGAAACTAGTGTGGAAGAAATTAAGACTTGACCCCCACCTAACACCACATACCAAGATAAGATCTAAATGGGTTCATGATTTAGATCTAAAGAGTGATATTATAAGCAAATTAGAGGAACAGAGGATAGTTTACCTTTCAGACCTGTGGAGATGGAATAAATTTATGTGCAAAGAGGAACTGAAATTCTTAACTGAATACCAAATAGATAATTTTTATTACATTAATTAAAAAGTTTTTGTACAAGCAAAACTAACGCAGACAAGATTAGGAGGGAAGTAATAAATTGGGAAATCATACTTACATTTAAGGGTTCTGATAAAGGCCTCATTTCTAAAATAGAGATTTGACTCATATTTATAAGAATTCAAGCAACTCTCTAGTTGCTAAGTGGTCAAAGGATATGAACAGACAATTTTCACAAGAAGAAATTGAAACTATTTTTGTCATATGAAAAGGTGTTCTAAATCACTATTGATCAGAGAAATGCAAATTAAGACAACTCTGAGATACCACTACACACCTGTGAGATTGGCTAAGATGACAGGAAAAGATAATGACAAATGTTGGATTGGATGTGGAAAAACTGGGACACTGATACGTTGTTGGTGGAACTGTGAATGGATCCAACCATTCTGGAGAGCAATTTGGAACTATGTTCAAAAAGTTATCAAACTGCGCATATCCTTTGACTCAGCAGTGATTCTACTGGGCTTATATCCCAAAGAGATCTTAAAGGAAGAAAAGGGACCCACATGAGCAAAAAATGTGGCATCCCTTTTTGTAGTGGCTAGAAACTGGAAACTGAATGGATGCCCATCAATTGGAGAATGGCTAAGTAAACTATGGTATATGAATGTTATGGAATATTATTGTTCTGTGAGAAACAACCAGCAGGATGATTTAAGAGAGGCCTGGAGAGACTTGCATGAACTGATACTAAGTGAAATGAGCAGAACCAGGAGACTATTATACGTGGCAACAACAAGACTATACGATGATCAATTCTGATGGGCATGGTTCTCTTCAACAATGAGTTGTTTCAAACCAGTTCCAATTGTTCCGTGATGAAGAAAACCATATACACCTAGGGAGAGTCCTGTGGGATCTGAATGTGGACCATAACATAGCATTTTCACACTCTCTATTGATGCTTGCTTGCATTATGCTTTCCTTCTCAGATTTTTTTTCTTATAGATCCAATTTTTCTTGTACTGCAAGAAAGCTGTATAAATATGTGTACACGTATTCAATGTCAAGTATTTTAACATAATTAATGGGTATTAGCTGTCCTCCCATCTAGGGCAGGGGGTGGAGAGGGGGGAAATATTTGTAATCGAAAGCTTTGCAAGGGTCAGTGTTGAAAAATTACCCATGAATTTATTTTGCAAATAAAAAGCTTTAATTAAAAAAAAGAATGCTTGTTTTAAAATTTCCAGAAACAAATGAAAAGAGTGTATCCATTTTTCTTCCAGAAAAATCTCTTTACAAACATTTGTAAAAGGAGTAAGATCAAAAGATAGACTGATAGATTAAAAGAGTTCACCAAAACGTTCAGAATTAAAATGAAATTTTATTCAGGCAGACCTCTGATAATTTAATTCCTAAATTTCTGAGAGGATACAAATTACTATGGAGGAAAATGCTATTTACAGATGAACTCTGATTTAAATGACATGGAATTGCTTTCCAATCTTGAGAACATGGAGATAAAACCAAAACATTATGTAACACTAATATCTATTCTTGCATAGAATAGATTCAGGCAGTAGTAATCAATTTTTTATGCCCCATACTTTCTTCTGAATAAGCACAGTCTGAATCCTTTCCAGGACTCTCTTCCCTTGGGGTATAAAAATGGTTTGGCCTGTGACTATTCTCTGGTTACCACTTTTCCTCTTTTACTAGATAATCATGGGATAATAAATTTGAGGTAAGAAACTTCCTTTGAAATTTTCCTAATCCTTATCCAAATTCAAGCTTCTGGAATAAAAACTCACTATGTGACAAAAATTGCTGATAAAACTGGAAAAAATTTCAGAAACTCGGCATAGGCCTACATGTCACATGCCATAACAAAATAAAATCAAATTGAATATATAATTTGGGCATAAAAGATGATACCATAGACAAATTAGGAGAGCAAGGGATAATTTGTCTTATAAAAATACTATAAAGGAAATGAGGAATCTGGCATTGGTAAAGAAAGATATGACATCTTTAACAATAGGTCTATTATTAGTGATTAAAAAAAAAAACACCACTACAGGTAAATTGATAACAATAAACCCCATTAAGGACAAAGTAAAATAGTTGACTAAAAGAAAAAAAAACTAAAGGAAAATAAAATTCTCAGAAGAAAGAAGGGAGGAATTTATGACCAAAGAAGAATGAAAGAACATTATGAAAAGCAAAATAAGTAACTTTGATTACATTAAAATAAAAAAGTTTTTGCACAAGCAAAACCTATCAAAACAAGATTAAAATGGAAGTACAAAACTAGGAGAAAATCTTTACAGCCAATATATCTGGTAAAAGTTTCATTTCTAAAATATATAAAGAACTGCATCAAATTTATAATACAAGTCATTCCCCAATTGATAAATGGTCAAAGAATATGAACAAACAATTTTCAGATGATGAAATTAAGCTATCTATAATCATATGAAAAATGCTCTAAATTGCTCTTAATTAGAGAAATGCAAATTAAAAGAACTCTGAGATATTACCTCAGAACTCTCAGATTGGCTAATATTATAGGAAAAGATAATGATAACTGTTGGAGGGGATATGGGGAAACTGTGACACTAATGCATTGTTGGTGGAATTGTGAAATAATGCAACCAATATGAAGAGCAATATGGAACTATGCCCAAATAGTTATAAAACTGTGCATACCCTTTGACCCAGAAGTTCCATTACTAGGTCTGTATCCCAAGGAAATCATAAAGGAGCAAAAAGGACCCATATGTGCAAAAATGTTAGTAGCAGCTCTTTTTGCAGTACCATAGAATTGGAAAAGGTGTAGATGTCCATCAATTGGGAAATGGCTGAAAAAGTTGTGGTACATGAAATTAATGCAATATTATTGTTCTATAAAAAAGATAAACAAGCTGATTATAGAAAGGCCTGAAAAGATTTGTATGAACTGATGCTGAGTAAAGCAAGCAGAACCAAGAATACCTGGTACATAATAACAGCAAGAATCAACTATGAAAAGTTTGGTTCTTCTCAGTGACTCAGTGATCCAAAGCAATCCTAGTAGGCTTTGGACAGAAAATGCCATCTAGATTCAGAAAAAGAACTAAGAATTCTGAATATAAATCAATACATACTATGTTCAATTCTTTTTTCTGTATTTTTTTTATCTTTCCTATGTTTTTTCCCATTTGTTCTGATTTCTCTCCAAATATGATTCTCAAAGCAATTTTGATTAAAAATAAATGAACTTACTACAATTAAAAAAAAGAAGAAGAAGAAATTTTCCTAATCTCCCGAACAGATCACGTTCAATGTTAGTGGACACTCCTATACTCTCTAGTATTTTTAACAGGAATGGGTGTAGGATTTTATCAAATGCTTTTTCTGCATCTATGGAGATAATCATATGGTTTTTGTTAGTTTGGTTATTAATATAATTGATTATGCTGATAGTTTTCCTGATATTGAACCAGCCCTACATTCCTGGTATAAATCCTACTTGGTTAAGGTGTATTATCCTGGAGATAACTTTCTGTAATCTCGTTGCTAAAATCTTATTTAACATTTTTGCATCAATATTCATTAGGGAAATGGGTCTATAGTTTTCTTTCTCTGTTTTCACCCTACCTGGTTTAGCTATCAGCACCATATCTGTATCATAGAAGGAATTTGGTAGTATACCTTCTGTCCCTATTTTTTTCAAATAGTTTGTATAGTATTGGAACTAATTGTTCTTTGAATGTTTGGTAGAATTCACATGTAAAACCATCTGGCCCTGGAGATTTTTTCTTAGGGAGTTGATTAATAGCTTGTTCTATTTCTTTTTCTAAAATGGGGCTATTTAAGCAATTTATTTCCTCTTCTGTTAACCTGGAAATCTATGTTTTTGTAGATATTCCTCCATTTCATTTAGATTATCAAATTTATTGGCATAAAGTTGGGCAAAGTAACTCCTAATTATTAATCTAATTTCCTCTTCATTGGAGGAAAGTTCTCCCTTATCATTTTTGAGACTAACAATTGGATTTTCCTCTTTCCTTTTTCTGATCAAATAAACTAAAGGCTTATCTATTTTGTTGGTTTTTCATAAAACCAACTCTTAGTTTTATTTATTAATTCAATAGTTTTCTTATTTTCAATTTTATTAATCTCACCTTTTATTTTCAGAATTTCCAATTTGGTATTTAATTAAGGGTTTTTAATTTGCTCTTTTTCTAGTTTTTTAAATTGTAACCCTAATTCATTGCTCTTCTCTTTCTCTATTTTATGCAAGTAAGCATCTAGAGATATAAAATTGCCCCTTATAACCGCTTTGGCCGTATCCCACAAATTTTGGTATGTTGTCTCATTATTGTCATTCTCCTGGATGAAATTATCTACTCTGTCTATAATTTGCTCTTTCACCCATTCTTTCTTCAGGATTAGATTATTTAATTTCCAATTAACTTGTGGTCTATTTTCTCCTGGCCTTATATTACATGTGAGTTTTATTGCATTCTGATCTGAAAAGGATACATTTACTATTTCTGCTTTTCTGCATTTGATTTTGAGATTTTTATGCCCTAACACATGATCAATTTTCGTAAAAGTTCCATGAACCCCTGAGAAAAAAGTATACTCCCTTCTATCACCATTGAGTTTCCTCCAGAGATCTGTCATACCTAACTTTTCTACCATTTTGTTTATCTCCCTAACTTCTTTCTTATTTATTTTTTGGTTCTAAGTTCAGTGCTCTTTCAAAGAGTCATAAGACCTCTACACTTTTTCCTTTAAAAAATAATGTAGGATACTACCAAATTCCTTCTATAATACTGGTATGGTGCTGATAGCTAAACCAGGTAGGGTGAAAGGAGAGAAAGAAAACTATAGACCCATTTCCCTAATGAATATTGATGCAAAAATTTTAAATAAGATTTTAGCAATGA
This sequence comes from Myrmecobius fasciatus, assembly GCA_023553655.1. Classification (NCBI taxonomy): domain Eukaryota; kingdom Metazoa; phylum Chordata; class Mammalia; order Dasyuromorphia; family Myrmecobiidae; genus Myrmecobius; species Myrmecobius fasciatus. Next base: position 221,895 of record JAJPUD010003642.1, on the reverse strand, counting down.
GATTACAGAAAGTTATCCCCAGGATAATACACCATGATCAAGTAGGATTTATACCAGGAACTCAGGGTTGGTTCAATATCAGGAAAACTATCAGCATAATTAATTATATTAATAACCAAACTAACAAAAACCATATGATTATCTCAATAGATCCAGAAAAAGCATTCGATAAAATCTAACATTTAATATTGTATTAGAAATGTTAGCTTTGGCAATAAGAGAAGAAAAGATATTAAAGGAATCAGAGTAGGTAATGAAGAAACCGAATTACCACTCTTTGCAGATGATATGATGGTATCCTTTGAGAACCCTGGAGACTCAACTAAAAAACTACTAGAAACAATTCACAACTTTAGCAAAGTTGCAGGATTTAAAATAAATCCACATAAATCATCAGCATTTTTACATATCACCAACAAAGTTCAGCAGCAAGAGATACAAAAAGAAATTCCATTCAAAATAATGGATGATAGTATAAAATATTTGGGAATCTATATGCCAAGAAAAAGTCAGAAACTATATGAACTAAACTACAAAACACTTTCCACACAAATACAATCAGACCTAGTTAATTGGAAAAACATTAAGTGCTCATGAGTAGGCCAAGCGAATATAATAAAAATGACAATACTACACAAACTAATTTACTTATTTAGTGCCATAGCAATCAAACTCCCAAGAAATTATTTTACGGATTTAGAAAAAAATAGTAGCAAAGTTCATTTGGAAGAACAAAAGGTCAAGAATTTCAAGGAAATTAATGAAAAAAAAAGACAGATGAAGGTGGCCTTGCTGTACCAGATCTAAAACTATATGATAAAGCAGCAGTCATCCAAAGCATTTGGTACTGGCTGAGAAATAGAGCAGTCGATCAGTGGCATAGGATAGGATATCAGGACAATCTAGATAATAGCGTTAGCAATTTAGTGTTTGATAAACCCAAAGACCCCAGCTTTTGGAATAAGTGCTCACTATTCAGAAAAAACTGCTGGGAAAATTGGAAACTAGTGTGGAAAAAATTAAGGCTGGACCCACACCTAACACCGCACACCAAGATGATATCTAAATGGATTCATGACCTAGCTATAAAGAGTGATATTATAACCAAATTAGAGGAACATAGGATAATTTACCTCTCAGACCTGTGGAGATGGAATAAATTTATGTCCAAAGAAGATCTGGAACTCTTAATTGAACACCAGATAGATAATTTTGATTATATTAAGTTAAAAAGTTTCTGTACAAACAAAACTAATGCAGACAAGATTAGGAGGGAAGCAATAAATTGGGAAATCATCTTTACATTTAAAGGTTCTGATAAAGGTCTCATCTCTAAGATATATAGAGAATTGTCTAATATTTATAAGAATTCAAGCCATTCTCCAATTGATAAATGGTCAAAGGACATGAACAGACAATTTTCAGAGGATGAAATTAAAACTATTTATAATCATATGAAAAGATGCTCCAAATCACTACTGGTCAGAGAAATGCAAATTAAGACAACTCTGAGGTACCACTACACACCTGTCAGATTGCCTAAAATGACAGGAAAGGATAATGACAGGTGTTGGAAGGGATGTGGGAAAACTGGGACACTGATGCATTGTTGGTGGACCTGTGAACGGATCCAACCATTCTGGAGAGCAATTTGGAACTATGCTCAAAAAGTTATCAAACTGCATACTCTTTGACCCAGCAGTGTTTCTATTGGGCTTATATCCCAAAGAAATCATAAAAGAAGGAAAGGGCCCCACATGTGCAAGAATGTTTGTGGCAGTTCTTTTTGTAGTGGCTAGAAGCTGGAAACTGAATAGATGCCCATCAATTGGAGAGTGGCTGAATAAATTATGGTATATGAATGTTATGGAATATTATTGCTCTATAAGAAACGACCAGCAGGATGATTTCAGAGAGGCCTGGAGAGACTTGCATGGATTGATGCTGAGTGAAATGACCAGAACCAGGAGATCATTATTCATGGCAACAACAATATTACATGATGATCATTTCTGATGGACATTACTCTCTTCAACAATGAAAAGCTTCAAACCAGTTTCAATTGTTCGGTGAAGAGAGTCATATACACCCAGAGAGAAGGATGTGAAATGTGGACCACAACATAACATATTCATGTTCTCTATTGATGTTTGCTTGCATTGTATTTCCTTTATTGGATTATTCTTTCTTATAGATATGATTTCTCCTGCACATAAATGATGTGTGGAAATAACTATACATATATTCGATTTCTTAAGTATTCTAACATAATTAACATGTAGTGGATATCCTGCCATCTAGGGGAGGGGTGGGGAGTAGGGGGGGGAAAATTTGTAACAGAAAGCTTTGTAATGGTTAATGTTGAGGAATTACCCATACATATGTTTTGCAAATAAAAAGTAATAATGAAAAAAATGTTAGTGGACACTTGAGTGTTGTATGATATGTCTATACATGCTTGGTACACTTCATTAATTTTCTTTTTTTTTCAATATCTCATTCTACATTTTTTTGTCTCCTTTCCATTTCTCTTTTCACTATTTGCCTTATTTTCCCTTCTGTCACTGATTCTTTTTGCTTCAGCTTGTTAAAAATTAGACAGATCTGGGGACATTGTACCACCGACACTATCATCTCCAACTGTGTTGCTGTTGCTGCTGCATTTTTGTATTTCCCCCTTCTTCCTCTTAATTTTATTTCTTACAAAGTGTGTCCCTTTAATAACTCCCAGATGGATTGAAGATTGCCTTCAGATTCAGTGACTATTTGGAAGAAAATTTTCTCAGAGCTTGTCCATTTGAGGGAATGTTTGTCCATTTAACCTACAACCAGACAACAATCAGTTCTAAGTACCATATGAAATATGATTTGTAGGAAGAAATGAATGAAGGGTATTGTTCTTTACACTTATAACTTCTAGCTAAACTTGGAATAATGCTTAAAGATATTACTTCACCCATTTGCATACCTTTTAAATAAAGAATAATAACAAAGATTATAATAAAACCCTACAAGGCAGAAAACAAATCATTAGTGTATTCTCATCTAAAAATTATACATTGTTACTGCCCCAGAAAAAGAGACAGTGTATCAGATAGTCTTCACTGGTCCTTAGATTAACATTTATGTATCATTTAAATTTTGCCTTTTTATCCCAGATGTATTTGAGGAAAAGGATATAGTGGTTTCCTACAAATATTATTTTTTATAATATTGGTTCAACCTACCAATGACCAATTAAAATCTTTCCAATTGTTTAATCTGTCTTTATTTCCTTAAAATATCTTGTTATATTCATATAAATTCCCTTTGTTCTATACATTCTGTACTGTTTTTATTTTTTCTAGTTTATTTATATTTATACATATTGTTTTATGAATCATGTGACATAGCATTGTGGATTTTCATTCAGTGTTCAGAGTTCTTTTTCTAGATACAATTGTCATTTTCTGTCCAAAGTATATTGAGACTTTGGACTACTGAACCACCGAGAAGAGCAAAGTCCTTCACAGTTGATCATCACATATTCTTGCTCTTATTTTGTACGAAGTCAAATGCTTATACACATTTTGTACAATGCTTTTTCACTTAGAGTCAGTTTATGTAAACCTTTCCAGGCCTTTCTAAAATTAACACATTCCTCATTTTTGTAGAACAATAATATTCCATTATCTTCATATATCACAACTTGTTCAGCATTCCCCCAAATGATGGGCGTCTACTCCTTTTCCAATTCCTTGCTACCATAAATGCTACAAACATTTTTGGAGGTGTGAGGTGTGGTTCCTTTTCCCTCCTTTAAGATTTCTTTGGAATACAGTCCCAGTAATGGAACTGCTGGGTCAAAGAGTAATCACAGTTCTATAGCCCTTTGGCAGAGTTCTGAATTGCTCTCAAGACTGCTTGCTTGGATCATTTCACAATTCCATTTATAATGCATGCATGAATCTCCCAATTTTTCTACATCCCCTACAACAGTTATCATTATCATTTCCTATCATTTCAGTCAATCTTAGAGTTGTGAGGTGGTATCTCAGAGTTGCTTTAATTTGTATTTCTCTGATCAATAGTGATTTACAGCATTTTTTTCATATAACTACAAATGGCTTTAATTTTGTCATCTGAAAATAGTTTATTCATATTTTTGACCATTGATCAATTGGAGAATGACTTATATTCTTATAAATTGTACATAGTTCTTTGTATATTTTAGAAATGAGACTTTTATTAGAAACACTGACTGTAAATATTTTCCCAGTTTTGTATTTCTCTTTTAATCTTGTTTCTGTTGGTTTTTATGGTGCAAACTCTTTTTAATTTAATGTAATCAAAGTTGTCCATTTTGAAGCCACTCTCCAATTGATAAATCATCAAAGGATATGAACAATTTTCATATGATGAAATTAAAACTACTTCCAGCCATATGAAAAAGTGCTCCAAATCACTATTGATCAGAGAAATGCAAATTAAGACAACTCTGAGATACCACTGTACACCTGTCAGATTGGCTAAGATGACAGCAAAAGATAATGATGAATGTTGGCGGGGATGTGGGAAAACACACTGATACATTGTTGATGGAACTGTGAATAGATCCAACCATTCTGGAGAGCAATTTGGAACTATGCTCAAAAAAGTTATCAAATTGTACATACCCTTTGACCCAGCAGTGTTTCTATTGGGTTTATATCCCAAAGAGATCTTAAAGGAAGAAAAGGGACCCACATGTTCAAAAAATGTTTGTGGCAGCCTTTTTGTAATGGCTAGAAACTGGAAACTGAATGGATGCCCATCAGTTGGAGAATGGCTGAATAAATTATGGTATATGAATGTTATAGTATATTATTGTTTTTTTTAAGAAAAAAACTACAAAATGATTTCAGAAAGTCCCGAAAAGACCTATATGAATTGATGCTAAATGAAATGAGCAGAACCAGGAGATCATTATGCACGGCAACAACAAGATTATATGATGATAAATTCTGATGGACATGGTTCTCTTCAACAATGAGGTGATTCAAACTAGTTTCTATTGTTCAGAGATGAAGAAAGCCATATACAACCATGGAGAGGCCAGTGGGATCTGAGTATGGACTACAACATAGCATTTTAACTCTTTCTGTTGATGTTTGCTTACATCATGTTTTCCTTCTTAGGTTTTATTTTTCTTATGGATCCAATTTTTCTTATACAGCAAGATAACTGTATAAATATGTATACATACATTTGATTTGTCAAGTATTTTAACATAATTAACATGTATTAGACTTCCTGCCATCTAGAAAAAGGGATAGGGAAAGGAGCAAAAAATTTGTAACAGAAAGCTTTACAAGGGTCAATGATGAAAAATTACCTATGCATATATTTTGCAAATAAAAAAGCTTTGATAAAAAAAATTTAAAAAAGATAATCTGCGGAAAATTAATCTCTTATTGGATGCAATTATGGTTGATAAAGTTCACAACATGATTGTAAAAAATAAAAAACAACAAAAAAACCCTAAAGTTGCCCATTTTGTCATTCATAATGTTTTCTAGTACTTCTTTGGACATAAATTCCTCCTTTCTCCAAATATCTGATAGGTAAATTATCTTTTGTTCTCCTAATTTGTTTATGGTATCCATTATGCCTAAATCATATACCCATTTTGATCTTATTTTGGTATGGGGTGTGAAAAATAAATCTATGCCAAGTGCCTGACATTATTTTCCAGTTTTCCTAGAAATTTTTGTCAAATGGTGAATTCTTACTCCAGAAGCTTGAGTTTGGGGGTTAATCAAATACTACATTGCTTATAGGCCTTGATTATTGAGTTGTCTATATCTAATCTATTCTGCTGTTCCGCCACTCTATTTCTTAGCCAGTACGAAATGATTTTGATGACTGCTACTTTATAGCATAATTTTAGTTTCGGGACTGCTAAAGCAAGCATTCTTCATATTTTTTTTTCATTAATTCCCTTGATATTCTTTATCTTTTGCTCTTTGAGATGAATTTTGTTATTATTTTTTTAATTTCTATAAAATAATTTTTGGCAGTTTTATTGGTATGGCACTAAAAAAGTTGATCAGTTTAGGTACAATGGTCATTTCTTACAATTATCATATTGGATTGGCCTAGTCATGAATAATTGATATTTTTTTTCTTCAGAAAAATTTTTTTTAATTTTTTTATTATTAATACTTTTTATTTGCAAAACATATGTATGGGTAATTCCTAAACATTAACCCTTACAAAGCTTTCTGTTACAAATTTTTCCCCCCAGTCCCCACCCCTCCCCTAGATAGCAGGATATCCACTACATGATAATTATGTTAGAATACTTAAATCGAATATATGTATAGTTATTGCCACACATCATTTTTTTTTGTTCAGGAGAAATCGTATCTATAGGAGAGAATAATTTGATAAAGGAAATACAATACAAGCAAACATCAATAAAGAACATGAAAATGTTATGTTGTGGTCCACATTTCACATCCCTCTCTCTGGGTGTATATGGCCTTCTTCACTGAACAATTGGAATTTGAAGCATTTCATTGTTGAAGAGAGTCATGTCCATTAGAACTGATCCTCATATATACTATTGTTGCCGTGTACAATGATCTCATGGTTCTGCTCATCTCACTCAGCATCAGTTCATGCAAGTCTCTCCAGGAATCTCTAGAAATCATCCTGTTGGTCATTTCTTACAGAGCAATAATATTCCATAACATTCATATACCATAATTTATTCAGCCACTCCGACATTGATGGGCATCCCTTCAGTTTCCAGTTTCTAGTCACTACAAAAAAGAGCTGCCACAAACTTTCTTACACATGTGGGGCCCTTTCCTTCTTTTATGATTTCTTTGGGATATAAGCCCAATAGAAACACTGCTGGGTCAAAGGGTATGCACATTTGATAACTTTTTGAGCATAGCTCCAAATTGCTTTCCAGAATGGTTGGATCCATTCACAGGTCCACCAACAATGCATCAGTGTCTCAGTCTTCCCACGTCCCCTCCAACATTCATCGTTATCTTTTCCTGTCATTTTAGCCAATCTGACAGGTGTGTAGTGGTACCTCAGAGTTGTCTTAATTTGCATTTCTCTGATCAATAGTGATTTGGAGCACCTTTTCATATGATTATAAATAGTTTTAATTTCATCATCTGAAAATTGTCTGTTCATATCCTTTGACCATTTATCAATTGGAGAATGGCTTGAATTTTTATAAATGTGAGACAATTCTTTATATATCTTAGAGATGAAACCTTTATCAGAACCCTTAAATGTAAAGATGATTTCCCAATTTGATGCTTCCCTCCTAATCTTGTCTGCATTAGTTTTTTTTTAATACAGAAACTTTTTAACTTAACATAATCAAAATTATCTATCTGGTGTTCAATTAAGAGTTCCAGATCTTCCCTGGACATAAATTTATTCCATCTCCACAGGTCTGAGAGGTAAACTATCCCATGTTCCTCTAATTTGGTTATAACATCACTCTTTATATCTAGATCATGAACCCATTTAGATCTTATCTTGGTGTGCGGTATTAGGTGTGGGTCCAGCCTTAATTTCTTCCACACTAGTTTCCAATTATCCCAGCAGTTTTTGCTGAATAGTGAGTACTTATCCCAAAAGCTGGGGTCTTTGGGTTTATCAAACTAGATTGCTAATGCTATTACCTAGCTTGTCCTGATATCCTATCCTATGCCAGTGATCGACTGCTCTATTTCTCAGCCAGTACCAAATGCTTTGGATGACTGCTGCTTTATAATATAGTTTTATATCTGGTACAGCAAGGCCACCTTCATCTCTCTTTTTTTTTCATTAATTCCCTTGGAATCCTTGACCTTTTGTTCTTCCAAATGAACTTTGATACTATTTTTTCTTGATCTGTAAAATAATTTCTTGGGAGTTTGATTGGTATGGCACTAAATAAGTAAATTAGTTTGGGTAGTATTGTCATTTTTATTATATTCGCTCAACCTACCCATGAGCACTTAATGTTTTTTCCAATTGACTAGGTCTAATTTTATTCGTGTGGAAAGTGTTTTGTAGTTTAGTTCATATAGTTTCTGACATTTTCTTGGCAGATAGATTCCCAAAGGTTTTATACTATCATCCGTTATTCTGAATGGAATTTCTTTTTTCTCTCTCTTGCTGCTGAACTTTGTTGGTAATATATAAAAATGCTGATGATTTACGTGGATTTATTTTGAATCCTGCAACTTTACTAAAGTTATGAATTGTTTCTAGTAGTTTTTTAGTTGAGTCTCTGGGGTTCTCTAAGTATACCATCATGTCATCTGCAAAGAGTGATAATTCGGTTTCTTCACTACCTACTCTGATTCCTTTTATCTCTTTTTCTTCTCTTATTGCTAAAGCTAACATTTCTAATACAATATTAAATAGTAATGGTGACAGTGGACAGCCTTGTTTCACTCCTGATCTTATTGGGAATGGTTCTAGTTTGTCTCCATTACATATGATACTTGCTGATGGTTTTAAGTAGATGCTACTAATCATTTTAAGGAAAAGCCCATTTATTCCTATACTCTCTAGTGTTTTTAATAGGAATGGGTGTTGGATTTTATCGAATGCTTTTTCTGCATCTACGGAGATAATCATATGGTTTTTGTTAGTTTGGTTATTAATATAATTGATTATTCTGATAGTTTTCCTGATATTGAACCAGCCCTGCATTCCTGCTATAAATCCTACTTGGTCAAGATGTATTATCCTAGAGATAACTTTCTGTAATCTCGTTGCTAAAATCTTATTTAACATTTTTGCATCAATATTCATTAGGGAAATGGGTCTATAGTTTTCTTTCTCTGTTTTCACCCTACCTGGTTTAGCTATCAGCACCATATCTGTATCATAGAAGGAATTTGGTAGTATACCTTCTGTCCCTATTTTTTCAAATAGCTTGTATAGTATTGGAATTAATTGTTCTTTGAATGTTTGGTAGAATTCACATGTAAAACCATCTGGCCCTGGAAATTTTTTCTTAGGGAGTTGATTAATAGCTTGTTCTAGTTCTTTTTCTAAAATGGGGCTATTTAAATAATTTATTTCCTCTTCTGTTAACCTGGGCAATCTATATTTTTGTAGATATTCCTCCATTTCATTTAGATTATCGAATTTATTGGCATAAAGTTGGGCAAAGTAACTCCTAATTATTACTCTAATTTCCTCTTCATTAGAGGAAATTCTCCCTTATCATTTTTGAGACTAACAATTGGATTTTCCTCTTTCCTTTTTCTGATCAAATAAACTAAAGGCTTATCTATTTTGTTGGTTTCTTCATAAAACCAACTCTTAGTTTTATTTATTAATTCAATAGTTTTCTTATTTTCAATTTTATTAATCTCACCTTTTATTTTCAGAATTTCCAATTTGGTATTTGATTGAGAGTTTTTAATTTGCTCTTTTTCTAGTTTTTTTAATTGTAACCCTAATTCATTGATCTTTTCTTTCTCTATTTTATGCAAATAAGCATTTAGAGATATAAAGTTACCGCTTATAACTGCTTTGGCCGTATCCCACAAATTTTGGTATGTTGTCTCATTATTGTCATTCTCCTGGATGAAATTATCGATTGTGTCTATAATTTCCTATTTCACCCATTCATTCCTCAGGATTAGATTATTTAATTTCCAATTAACTTGTGGTCTATTTTCTTCTGGCCTTATATTACATGTGAGTTTTATTGCATCATGATCTGAAAAGGATACATTTACTATTTCTGCTTTTCTACATTTGATTTTGAGGTTTTTATGCCCTAACACATGATCAATTTTTGTATAAGTTCCATGGACCCCTGAGAAAAAAGTATACTCTCTTCTATCACCATTCAATTTCCTCCAGAGATCTGTCATACCTAACTTATCTAAAATTTTGTTTACCTCCCTAACTTCTTTCTTATTTATTTTGTGGTTTGATTTATCTAATTCTGAGAGAGCAAGGTTGAGATCCCCCACTAGTATAGTATTACTGTATATTTCTCCTTGCATCTCTGTTAGTTTCTCCTCTAGGAATTTGGATGCTATACCACTTGGTGCATATATGTGAAGTATTGATACTGCTTCATTGTCTATGGAACCCTTTAGTAAAATATAGTTTCCTTCCTTATCTCTTTTAATTAGATATTTTACTTGATTTGAGATAAGGATTGCTACCCCTCCTTTTTTCGTTCACTTGAAGCATAAAAGATTCTGCTCCAGCCCTTTACCTTCATTCTGTATGTATCTCTATGTTTTAAATGTGTTTCTTGTAAACAACATATTGTAGCATTCTGGCTTTTAATCCAGTCCGCTATCCGTTTCCGTTTTATGGGAGAGTTCATCCCATTCACATTCACAGTTAAAATGATTGTATCTATATTTCCTGCCATCTTATTTACCCAAAGTTACATTTTTCTCTTCCCTTTCCCCTTACTCCATTCCCCTCTCCCCAATATTTTATTTTTGATGACCGCCTCCCTCTAACAGTCATCCCCCCTTTAGATCCCTCCCTCTTTTATACACCTTTCCCCTAATCCTTCTATTAATTTTTCCCTTTCTTTTCCTCCTTTCCCTACTACTTCCCTATACAGAGGGCCAAGTTTTTCCCAGAAATCAAATGTGTCTGATATGCTCTTTTAGAGCCCAATCCAATAAGAGTAAGATTTACACAATACTCATCACCCTCCCTTCTTTCCCTCAATTATATTAGATTTTCTATGTCTCTTCATGAGACTTTGCCTTATTTTACCTCCTTTTTTTTACTTTATTTTACCTCCTTTCCCCTCCCCCCTTTTTTTTACAGTATGATATATCTTCCACCTCTAATTTCTTTTTGGTTATTATCAAAGTAAAATCAAATTATACCCCCATTCTTTAAGGATACCCCTAGTAGAGATATAGTTCTCGAGAGTTCTTTCCTTTTTACCTTTTTACGCTTCTCTAGAGTTCTGTGTTTGGAGGTCAAATTTTTTTATTCAGATCTGGTCTTTTCATTAGAAATAGGTGAAATTCTCCTGTATCATTAAATGACCATCTTCTTCCCTGGAAGATGATGCTCATTCTAGCTGGATAGCTTATTCTTGTCTGTAATCCAAGTTCTTTTGCCTTTCGAAATATCTGATTCCAGGCCCTTCGATACTTCAATGTGGAAGCTGACAGATCCTGTGTAATTCTAATGACAGTTCCTCCATATTTGAACTGTTTTTTTCTAGCAACTTGTAATATATTTTCCTTGTTGCAATAGTCCTGAAATTTGGCCACGATATTCCTTGGGGTTTTAATTTTGGGGTCTCTTTCAGGAGGTGATCGGTGGATTCTTTCAATAACAACTTTGCCTTCTGATTCTAAAACATCAGGGCAATTCTCTTTCATGGTTTCCTGGAAGATAGCATCAAGGTTCTTTTTTTCATCCTGACTTTCAGGGAGTCCAATAATTCTTAGATTGTCTCTCCTGGATCTGTTTTCCAAGTCAGTTGTTTTTCCTAGGAGATAATTCATATTTTCTTCTATTTTTTTCATTTTTTGTTTTTGTTTGACTGATTCTTGAAGTCTTATTGAGTCATTCATTTCAATTTGTTCAATTTTAATTTTTAAAGTAGTATTTCCTTCAGTTATCTTTTTTAGCTCCTTTTGTAACTGGCCAATTGAATTTTTTGGTTCATTGCATTCTTTTTCCATTTTGCTAATTTTATTTTTCAGTGAATTGTTGTCTTTTCCCAATTCACTAATTTTATTTTTCAGTGAATTGTTATATTTTTCCAATTCACTATTTTTTATTTTCTAGTGAGTTGGTGACTTTTTCAAATTCACCAATTTTGTTTTTCAGTGAATTGTTGTCTTTTACCAATTCACTATTTTTATTTTCCAGTGAGTTGGTGACTTTTTCAAATTCAGTAATTTCGTTTTTCAATGAATTTTTGTCTTTTTCCAATTCACTAATTTTGTTTTGCAGTGAATTTTTGTCTTTTTCCGATTCACCAGACTTATTTTCCGGTTTTTCACATCTCTGTTGCAGGGCAATGTTTCCTTCTTGCACTGCTCTCAGTTTATTTCCCCAATCTTCTTCTAGCTCTCTTTTGACATTCTTTATGCAATCTTCCCGGTAAGCCTCTGAAAGGGAGACCAGCTTAAGTCCACCTTTGTGGCTGTATCTGGGATTGTTTTCAGAATCTCAGGATCTTGGGACTGCTCTAGTTTCACTGTGTAAAAGCTGTCTATGGTGAGAGCTCTCTTCTTCTTGTTCATGATGTTTAGCTGAGGTATCAGTCACCAGCAGGGAATTCTGCAGCAGCAGCAGTGGCAGCAGTGGCAGTGGCAGTGGCGGCAGCAGCAGCAGCAGTGGTTGTGGCAGCAGCTGCAGCAGCAGCAGCAGCACTAGAGATTTCAATTTGCCCTGGGGCAGTTTGCCGAGTTGACTTCCTGTCTGGGGCTGATCTGGCTAGATCTGTACTAAGACCACACTTTCAGTTGCTCTCAATCCACCCTTTATCAAAGGTAGACCTGCCAAAGCACCTGCCCACAAGCAGAGCAAAGTGGCCCAAGGGTCTCCTAGGGACTTCCTGGCAGCCTAAAATCTTCTGGTCCGTCCCAGCCCCGGACTTGCACCCCAGCTGCACACTGGCGTCTGAGTGCCGGGAGCTGCTCGATCCCCTGCCCGTCTTAAACTGACCTCAGAAGTTCTTTCAAAGTAGATATTTGATAGAAGTGCTTTGTAGTCCAAGTGTTTGGTGAAGCCCTCACTCCAGAACCAGTTCAGAGGCTCAGTTTGTCTGTGTCTGAGGGAAGGTCTCAGGAGCTTACAGAGAACGCTATCTGCAGTTTGCCATCTTGGCTCCGCCCCCAAATAATTGATATTTTTTCCAATTACTTTAGATCTGAATTTATTTGTGTGAAAAGTGCTTTGTAATTAGCTTCATGTAATTCTTCAGTTTGTCTTGGCAGGTAGACCCACAAGTATTTTATTTTGTCTACAGTAATTTTAAATGGAATTTTTCTTTCTATCTCTTGCTGTAGGGCATTATCATTGATATGTAGAAATGCTAATGATATGTGTGGGTTTATTGGAGAATGGCTTGAATTCTTATACATTTGAGGCAATTCTCCATATATTTTAGAAATGAGGCCTTTAATGTAAACTTTTTCCCCCCTCTTATTGCTTCTCTTCTATTCTTGTCTGCATTGGTTTTTTGGTACAAAATCTTTTTTAACTTAATATAATCAAAATTATCTATTTTTTGTTCAATAATGTACTCCAGTTCTTCTTTGGCCACAAATTCCTTCCTTCTCCACAGATCTGAGAGGTCAATCATCCTATGTTCTTCTAATTTGCTCATAATATCACTCTTTATGTCTAAATTCTGAACCTATTTCAGTGTTAAGTGTGAGTCAATGCCTAGTTTCAGCCGTGCTAATTTCCAATTTTCCCAACAGTTTTTTTTTTGTTATCATATATTGAGTTCTTATCCCAAAAGTTGGGGTCCTTGGGAGTTACTATATTTATTATTAATTCCTTCTACAAAAACAGGAATTAAGATTCAGAAAGTTTCAGTGGCTTTACCATGATATATTAAAGCTAGTTAGGATAAGAAACAGGATGTGAGCCCTGATTTTTCTGTCTCCAAATTAAATTTAATGCTCTATCAACTTACCATAAAGAACATTAGAATTAGATAAAATCTTCTAAATTCAATTATTCTGTGTAATTTCAGAAAAGTAATTTAAATATTTCTGAATTCTGATTATTTCTTATTTAATGAGGTTTCTAAATCATATCTTGCAGCAAGCTGTCCAGTGGATAGAACTTCAGACCTTGAGTCAGGAAGAACTAAATTTAAATCTGTCCTTAGATATTTACTATTTGTGTGAACCTGAACAATTGATTCATTCCCATTTGCCTAATCTTTAAAATATGCTGGAGAAGGAAGTGGCAAACCACTCCATCATCTTTATCAAGAAAACCCAAAATGGGTCCTAAACATCAGACTCCACTGAAACCACCAAACAGTAGTAACAATATAAATTGTCAACAAGAATTTAATAAGGATTTGCAATGTAGGTCGTATTCTAAGACTGAAGAGACAAAGAAAGGCAAATACAACGATCCCAAACTCAAGGAGTTTTCTCATTGTAATGGGGAAGAAATCGTAATGGGGGAGAAAACAAACAAGCAATGATAAACCTGCAGGACAGATTGAACATGAAATAAAGGTAATCTGAGAGGGAAGACGCTAGGAAACAGAAGCCTCTTAGAAATAAAAGACATATGCAAATTAAGACAACTCTGAGGTACCACTACACACCTGTCAGATGGGCTAAGATGACGGGAAAAGATAATGACGAATGTTGGAGGGGATGTGGGAAAACTGGGACACTGATTCATTGTTGGTAGAACTGTGAACAGATTGAACCATTCTGGAGAGCAATTTGGAACTATGCTCAAAAAATTATCAAATAGTGCAAACCCTTTTACCGAGCAGTGTTTCTAATGGGCCTATATTCCAAAGTGATCTTAGAGGAGGGAAAGGGACCCACATGTGCAAGAATGTTTGTGGCAGCCCTTTGTGTAGTGGCTAGAAACTGGAAACTGAATGGATGCCCATCAATTGGAGAGTGGCTGAACAAATTATGGTATATGAATGTTATGGAATATTATTGCTCTGTAAGAAATGACCAGCAGGATGATTTCAGAGAAGCCTGGAGAGACTTACATGAGCTGATGCTGAGTGAAACGAGTAGAACCAGATCATTATACACGGCAACAACAATATTATATGATGTTCAATTCTGATGGACATGTCTCTCTTCAACAATGAAATATTTCAAACTACTTCCAATTGTTCAGTGAAGAAGGCCATATACACCCAGAGAGAGGGATATGAAATGTGGATCACAACATAACATTTTCATGCTCTCTATCAATGTTTGTTTGCATTGGGTTTCCTTTCTCAGATATTTTTGTTCATGTAGATACGATTATTCTTGCACAGCAAGATAAGTATGGAAATATGTATACATATATTCCACTTGTCAAGTATTTTAATATAATTAACATGTAGTGGACTTCCTGCCATCTAGGGGAGGGGTGGGGAGAGGGGGGAAAGTTTGTAATGGAAAGCTTTGTAAGGGTCAATGAAGAAATACCCATACATATGTTATGCAAATAAAAAGCTTTAAAAAAAGAATATAAATTGCAGAATAGAATGGATATGCATAAGTAGAGTGGGTTTTCTCACTAAGAGTAATTTGTAACAGTGAAATCATGTGTTTAAAATAAAGTTGGTAATTGATCGGGGAAAAAAAAATAAAGAAAAGACCTGAAAATGCCTTTTGCAGAAAGTGGGATTTGAGTTGTGTTGAATAAAATTAAAGAAGCCAGAAGTCTGAGATAAGAAGGTAGGACAGTGTAGTCATGGGTTGTTGTATACTGTTTGTCCTATGTTCTCTCTCTCTCTCTCTCTCTCTCTCTCTCTCTCTCTCTCTCTCTCTTTGGTAATTGGGGTTAAATGACTTGCCCAGGGTCACATAGTTAGGAAGTGTTAAGGGTCTGACATCAGATTTGAACTCAGCTCCTCCTGACTTCAGGTGCTCTATACACTGGTGCTCTATACACTGTGGCATGTAGCTGCCTCCCCTTGTCCAATGTTGTCAGAGGACCATGACATCATTTATGGGGAACAACCAGTGAAAAGGCTTAGAGTATATGAATTTTTGGAAATGATTTATGTAGGAATATATTTTGCTTCCTATAATATACATGCTTGTTTTTGTTTCTACTCACTGTGGGTTGGGAAGGGGAACAGTTAAGAGTATGATATAGATATTTCAAAAATAAATAGTTTTCTTTTGTTTATCTCAAAGGCACAAACTTGGAAGATAGTATGGTATGTGCAAGGAGCAGCAAGAAAGCTGAATAGTCTCTACTGAATTTTTTTTAATAAGCAAAATCAAAAGTATTAGTTGATAAAGGGAAGGCACAAGATATTTTATTTTTTCTAATAAAACCTCTAAGATTCTTATAAATCCCTTACTACTTCACAGGATTAATGTGTATAGTGTGCTTAAATACTTTACAAAGAGATAAGGGATTATAATTTGTGTATAATTTATTTAATATGTTTTTAAATGATACTTAACTTCTCTTTCTAAATCCAAAAACCTGCCAGAAACACATCATTTAAATCAAATTTTAAAAAGCTACATTTGAGTTTTATTCAAAGCCTGAGGAATTATCCACATCTTATTAAAATGGCCTGGAATTATGGAAATGGAACAAGGATTTCTTCCTTCAGCTTATGCTTTTCATTCTATTTTGACTTCATCAAAGCTGTCACTTGACAAAATACTTAAGGCTGGCTGCAAGACATGAAGTAGGTTTGCAAAAAATGTACTGTATAGATTAAAAATCTTTGAAAGGAAGACAAAATGAGATTTTTTTTAACCACCTCCTTCCTCAGGCAAAAATAGTTTAACATGCCCATCAAAAATAAAAATTTAAAACTATAGTAATATATTTTTCATATTTAAAAACATAAAATATATACTTTCTGTTTTCTTGTCATTATTTTTGCATTTAATATAGCCAAATTACAGAAATGTTTAATTAACCTGTAAATAACTGATTTCTTAATTTCTACCTCTTCTCTACTGTATTGTTCAATAGGCTTATGTTATTTCCAAAATTACATATTCAAGACACATAGTTTTCTGCATCCATTTCAAGACAAAGGGAAGCTACAGTCAAATAAAGATGGGTTTTGCTTTTTTGTTGTTTTTTTTGGTAGTATGGCAAAGATACATTTCAATTCAAATCATCCTAAATTTGTCCAGTTGGCATTTGCAAAGGAGAACATCAAAAATATCAATCTATCATCTGAAATTGACAAAATCCACATTCTTGGCTTTGATAAATCATAATTAAACAAGTTTACAAAGTTATATTCTAATCTATCTTTAAAATAGTTACTTTTTATTGAAGTGTGGAACCAAATATAGGGTGTTTTGCTTTGAATTGGAACATAAACAATGTTTTATGGAATGTTTTGCTTCTACATACCTAATTTAATTCAGAAAATTAGCTTCTTTCAATAAAATTTTTGTCAATATTATTGCATCTTATGCAGAGAAAAAAAAACACAAAAAATTTTGTCACTATATACCAGTTAACCCATTTCTTATCAACCTAACCTCTAAAATTATTAACCAGGAAGTCATAGGCAGAAGAACCAACTTGGAAGTAGGGAGAGATAATATACCTGAATACATTTATTTATGGCAATGTGGGCTTTACTCAAGTGTTAAGGGGTAGAGAAGTGGGGAGGCAACATTATTTTCTCCCTGAAAGAGAGCCAAAGTCCCTCCTTAGTTTTCTACCAGGCTCTCCCTACTAGCAGGCATGTTACCCTGCATCCATTGGTTAAGGCTCACACATCTTTGACTACTACTAAACCAATTATTATATATTTATGACTTGCGAGACATTGGTACAGCACTGCTCATCATTGCATGCACTCCTCAGAGAAGGTGCTGTGCTCTTTTGAATTAGTTCAGAAAAAAATGGGAGATACACAAAATTCGAGAAGCCACCCCAAATGTTTGTAGGGACTGTTTTGTGCCTGACCTGTGAAAGAGCATTCTGAGTTTATATTGGAATAATCAACTGTAGTCAAACACTATAACTGAACTCTAACATACTGATTTCATTTCAGTCCTCTTTGAGAATGGACAACTAACCAACTGACTGGGGAAAGGAATCATTCCCACTAAGGAAGAAACTAACTACTCATGCTCCCCCAAGTCAGTTTTAGGATAAAACTCCTCTCATCCTTCCTTAGATACTAAAGAGATAAAAGGAATTTTTTAAAAATACAATAGTTTTAAAAATTGAATTTTGAATATTTAGATGTTATTCCCCCCAAACTTCTAGCTTTTTTAATTCTGTGATAACAACTTTTTAAAAAGTGAATTTTATATATTTAATCAGTAATTGATGTGTTTTATTATATATATGAATTAAATACAGCTTTGCATTTTAATTTTTTATGATTAATCTTTGAATCTTTTTATAAATCCTTTTCAAATGTCCCACCACTTTTAGAAATGTCTTTTAGGGGCAGCTAGGTGGCGCAGTGGATAGAGCACCAGCCCTGAAGTCAGGAGGACCTGGGTTCAAATATGCTCTCAGACACTTAACGTTCCCTAGCTGTGTGACCCTGGGCAAGTCACTTTACCTCAATTGCCTCAGCAAAAAGAAAAAAAAAAAGAAATGTCTTTTAGCTCTATATAGTTTTTTTTAACTTCTTTTTAAAGATGTCTACCACTTACTTAAAGATTATGATTTTCCTCCTTTTGACTTTAGTGAAATTTGAGTTTAAACATTTTATTTTTCCTTTTAATTTTATCTCCTTACCTAAAGTGGTAAGACCAGTTTAGGGTTTATTTTTTAAATAATGTTTTTCAAAAAGTCTTGATAAGGCAATGGAATATTGGAATATTTAATTAAGAATTTTTTGAACAAAGCATTGTCTTTAAAAATGCAAAAGAATTCAATTGCCTCAGCTAAAAGTAAAAAAAAATTAAAAATGCAAAAGAAGGTCAAAATATCTATTGGTTTAAAAAAATCTATTGGTTTATACCAGAAAAATCCAGACTTGGGAAAAATATCAATTCTTGTACTTTTGAATGGCAAACTGAGAGACAGAGAAGGATTCTTTCACTCAATTATGAAGAAAATTCAGAATTGTTTCTAAGAATGATTTATTTTTTTAATTTTTAAAGTTAATTGAAGGATGACTATGTTTTTTTTCTGCTATGAAAATAAAAAAGGTGGATAATCAATTTGTTTATTCAATCAATAATGAATCAATAAGCATTCATCAAATACCGGCTAGTTCCAGGAATTGTGCTAAGCATCAGGGTTATAAAGAGAAGCAAACAACAATTCCACCCAGCAAGGATTTTATAATCTAAATGCTTCCATTATCTATGTTTTTACACATTATTTTCTCTTATTATTTTAGTTGTATATTATGTCTATAAAATATGTTGTTCTTTTAATATGTATGAAGACATGAAATATTAGAAGTGAAATATTTAAAAATGAAATTCACCTGTTTTTAAATTGTAATGGAAAGGGGTATGTATACAACATAGCAATTGTATTTTGCTATCTCATAAATAATGTATTGTCACTTATGCATGACATTAAAAAGTATTATTATAATAGCCACCAAACATGCATTATATATACTAAAAAGTCTTGAAGGAAGACTAAATGAGATTTTTCACCCTCCTTTCTGAAGCAAAAATAATCTGAGATGCCTATTACAAATTAAATATCTTAAATTACAAGAATATATATTAATATTTTACTTATATGATGCTTCAAGGTTTGTGGTGTACTTTAAAAATATCTTATTTTGTCTTTACAACAATCCTGGGAGCTAGGTTCTATTATTATTGCTCCCATTTTATAGATGAAAAAACTGAGGCTAAGAGCTGTTAAATGGCTTTCACAGAGTCACATAACTAGTAAAGTCTGAAAATAAAATCTAAAATTAGATTTTCTTTTTCCAAGTCCATCACTCTTACCTATTGTACCACCTAGCTTCATATAAATATTTAACAATATTAAAACCACTTCTGATCTGTATCCCAGGATAAAGTCAGAATATATATTTCTCTCCCCTCATAGACAGTACATCCTAAATAATATATTTTGATAACTTCCTTGCCTCTCCAGTATTCTGCCTGGCTTCCAAGAATATGCCAACATGTCATTCTGCCTACAGCAGATGTAGATTCATGTGCCAAACAATGTTCATAAATGTTTCCCACTGGTAAAGATTCATGAGAGTAAAACTGAACCAAATTTCCACCATCACCAATCCCTTGATTCCCCAGATCATAGTATAGATAAATAATTTGCAGGTGACGTTTTGAAACTGAGGGGCATTATCCTGAAAGACATTACTTGATAAATTTGAGCAAAATCCAGATCACCAGTAACAATCTTGTTTCTGTTGTCTAATTTTCTAAATGGTTATTAAATTTCAATTATATAGATGTCATCATTTCAAAGTGGGTATAATATAAACATTATACAACAATACAAAATCCTTAATAGCATTTATAAAAACAAATGCTTTACAATTAAAACTCTCTCTTAATAATCTTTCTCCTTAATTTAATCCATAAAAAATCAAACAAAAGACCATTTATATCAAGCATCTGGCTAGTCCTATAAAGTTTGTAATATAAATAACTAGTGTATACAGGATTAACATTTTTCTTAGCCTCCAGGAAAAGTTAACTTGAATTTTGGAAAGGTAGCCAGCCTCACCTGGCATTTTCCCAAGGTTTTAAACTCTTATAGGCTATACTTCAGAATATTATTTATTTTATGTTGTAACAATTGTAGAATCACAAGACCACATAATAGCAGAGTTGGTGGGGTTGTCAGAGATGATCTAGTTCAATCAGTATCACATTGAGATATCTGACTAGTGTTCAGCCTATGCTCTACAAAGAATCCCGACGAGTCAACCTGCTACTTCTCAAGGCAGCCCATGTAACTTTTATATAACAATTAATTTTTAGAAAATTTTTCTGTATATAACCTTTACTTTCATCTATGAGCTAGACTCATGCCCAAATTCATAGTGATTCTGTTTTTAGAAATATAATTATGAAATATATTATGTTTATGCTCCCAATTAGAAAGCAGTCCTCCAACCATAGTCTGGGTGTTGAGCTGCCTTTAGCTTGGAAAGATCTTTCTCTACTATATAATTCACATTGCTCCCTTAAACAGCAAACTAAAGAACACTCAGAGTCATAAGAGTTGATCATAGATATTTGGAAAAGACGTGTGTTCTAGAATGCATTCTTTAAAACGCTAAACTTAAGAAAAACATAACTGGAAGTAAGGTCTAAAAAGCAGAGGAAGGTCACCTCAAGCTCTTGCTCCATCACAGTCAGACACATCTCCCAGCTTGTCCATTCAGATAGAGGCCATGTGTCATAGTTTATGGAAAGGAACTCAAGATGCAGCAGTTATTATTGCTCCATCTGGCTGTGGATCTGGAACGACTCTCCTGTCCATCTTCCTGAGAGACCCACACTACTTGTCTTGGTCATGAATGCGTGAAGTTCTCTGTCCCCTATACATGGGATGAAGTTAACTTAGTTCCCTCTATTCCCAAGACTTATCCTTGACAATAGAACCATACATCAGAAGCCTTCTATCTTCACCTCCACATTACTCTTCTTTCATTGGTGAATTCTTCCAATGATCTTCATTTTTAGAAAGACAAGATTCTACCCCTTTTAAGCTTTTAAAAAATATGTTGTGTTTCAATCAAAATGTAAACTCCTGTCTTATTTCTTTCTCTTATAAGTAAATTGCTACTCATAATGCCTAGCATAAAATTCCTTCCTTGTTTCCTTCCTTTTCTCCCTCCTTCCCTCTTCCGTCCTTCCCTCTCTTCTTCTCTTCCTTCCTTTTTTCCTTTCTTCTTTCCTTCCTTTTTCATTCCTTCCTTTATTCTTTCCTTCCTTTTTTCCTTGCTTCCTTCTTTCCTTTATGGAATTAATCTTGCAGATTTTTAACTTCCTTTCTAATTCAGTGAAGTGAAAAGTAAACTGTTATAATTTTTAAATTTCCTTTAAGCCTTCTTAATTCAATGAAGTGAAAAGTGAACTATTTCAACTTTTAAATTTCCTTACTCCTTTCTAATTAGAAATGCAAAGAATCAAGGATATTCATAAGCTTTTAATGATGGAATAAATAGAAATGACAAAATCTGAATTTTTCAAAAATTACTTTTTTCCCTTTGAAAGTAATTGAATTTAACTAGTGACTGAAAAAGAGAAAAATAGCATTTCTATCTTTAATTGCCTGACTAAATTAAAAAAAAAAATTCCCTGATATGGAGGGGTTATATAATTATAAGGTTATCTATCTTAAATTCATTTATCACCATATTAATTCAATATATAAGATAGGAAAGAGAGATGAATTCTAGAGGTGATTTTTTTTTCTGAGACAGAGATGTGATTTCCTCCTCTCTCCCTATAGAGTTGCCAGCCAAACTTAACTTTAATCAAACCAGGAGTAAAAGGAAGAGCTGAGTCCAGGGAATCTATTCCACCACTAACAAAGGGGAAGAATAGCAAAGCTTGAACCTCCTGCCAGAGAATAAAGCAAAGCCAAACTGCAGAAACCACATTTCAGGAAACATTCCCAAATGTGATTGTGGGTGGAGGCTGGTGGTTTACAGAGCTAGGGAGGGAAAAGTAAAAGGAAGTCAGGAAAATAGACGTGACCATGAGCCAGTGACCAGGATGAGCCAGTGTAGAACCTGATGACTTCCAGTCGCACCCTCTTTTCCAAATCTTTGAGTGTTTTTCTTCATTTTTTTTAAAAAATAGATCAAGGCTTTGTTGATGTGTGTATTTTTGTTGTTGTTCCAGATGCTTCACTCCCTCAAGAAGGATGCAATTTATTTCCCTTTTTCTTTTTGTACACCACAAGGAATTGCCCAACATAAAAATAGTTACTGAAGGGGAGATCCTGGTTCATCTTTTGAAGTGAAATTTAAGCTCTGGTTAAAATTAAACACTTTATTTTAAAAAGAGAGGCAGTGTGGTATAGTGAAGGGAGCCTGGGCTTGTATGCAGGAAGAAATGCTCCTGATATTGATTAACTGTGGCAACAAGAAGAATTCATTTCATTTTTATTAGCTTTAAGGATTTAGCGACTAAATCATACATGTGCTAGCCCCCTTGGTGGAAGGCAATTCTCTATAGTGACAAAAACAAAGTTATATTTCAGGAGGTAAAAACAGTATTTCTTTAATTAAAAGTTAGTAATTCACTGTCCATTAAAAGATTATCATTTAAATACATATCTTATCTCTCAAAGCTCCATAAATATTTCATTTTTTATGTTAAATTCAATTGCCTATATACAATGCCAGTAATTTTACTTATTTATTTTTATAGTTATATTTATTTTTATATTTAATACTATTAATACTTATAAGATTTACATAATTTTTTAAGTTTTACAAAGCACTTTATATATATTAATTCATTTAATGTTCACAACCTTGTACAATTTTTCCTATTCTTATCCTCAGATAGATTAAAAACAATGGAGAAAAAAAAAAAAAAAAACTGAGACACAAAGAGGTTAAGTGATTTTCCTAGAGTTGCATAGCTAGTAAGTGTGCAAAGCAGAATTCAAATTCAGATCTTACTATGTCTTGTTCTCTATCTATTGTTCCACCCAGCTGCCTAGTTGTATTACTTATGTCCTTTATTTGCTTTGATGATTCTATTCTTTGGTCCCAACGTTAAACATACAGAACTCTTACATGACATTATAAAGGGAAGTCTTTGATACATCAGTAAGAAATATAAGAAGGGGCATATTTGCTTCTAAGAAGGGCGAATGATGATGGATCTTGCTCAATTTCTTGACCATCTAGATGGTATAATACAATGCTGACTTTGGAATCAGGAAGACTCATCTTCTTTAGTTCAAATCCAGCCTCAGACATTTACTAGATGTGTTACTCTGTTTGCCACAGTTTTCTCAGCTATAAAATGAGCTGGAGAAGAAAGTGTAAATCCATTCCAGTATCTCTGCCAAGGAAACTCTAAATG
The DNA here is from genome assembly GCA_023553655.1 of Myrmecobius fasciatus. Taxonomy (NCBI): domain Eukaryota; kingdom Metazoa; phylum Chordata; class Mammalia; order Dasyuromorphia; family Myrmecobiidae; genus Myrmecobius; species Myrmecobius fasciatus. The sequence goes on along the minus strand of JAJPUD010003642.1, from coordinate 198,232 downwards.
GGATGTTGAAGAGTTGAACATGACTGAAAACAACTGAGCAATAATTGTTCCATTTCAGAGTGTTAATGTAGCATAGATTCCTTAATCAGGACAATCTAAAAATAAGACATTGGAAAGGAAGGAAGGGACAGAAGGATGATTTTCCTCCTTCATTGTGAGTAGGAAAAGGGTGTTGATAGTTTAAGTGAAGCCCAGTTTAAGTGATATTATATAATCCCTAACATTCCACAAATAAAGGTGCATACATTATTTTGACAAATATTTAGATAGTTGTCCTTTATACTATATAATAACTAATCCATAATATTCCTCCTACTCTAAAGATACATATGCTCACACATTTGTATATTTTAAGATGTAGAAAAGCATACATTTTTATAGAAAACAGAAGAACATGGTAAATAATGCTGGAGGAAGTTATGTGAGAATGTGCAATCACAGGTGAGTATTGTGCACTTTCCTTTGATTTTACATACCAATCCTTCATTGACATTCTGCTTTTCCCACAATTCTACTTCTTTGACTCCCTGGATAACCCCTATTCTGCTGTCCTTCCTCAAGTTCTCAAGATGCAAAAAAACAAAAAGTTAGAAAGAGAAAAAGGAAAAAAAGAATAAAAGGAAGGAGGAAAAAAGAAAGAGGGAACCAAGGAAAAAAGAGTGAAAGAGAGAGAGAGAGAAAGAGAGAGAAATAAATAGAGAAAGAAAGAAAGAAAGAAAGAAAGAAAGAAAGAAAGAAAGAAAGAAAGAAAGAAAGAAAGAAAGAAAGAAAGAAAGAAAGAAAGAAAGAAAGAAAGTAAGAAAGAAAGAAAGGAAGGAAGGAAGGAAGGAAGGAAGGAAGGAAGGAAGGAAGGAAGGAAGGAAGGAAGGAAGGAAGGAAGGAAGGAAGAAAAGAATAATTCACAAAACTGATTATATCCAGTTTGAATTTATTCAAATTGAACCCCCAAAGCATTTTATCATTTCCTCATTTTTTTCATGCATCTGTGACACTGCTTTCTTTTGACTTTGCTTTTCTTTTTCTTTCTCTTTCTCTGACTTTACTTTCTTTTTCTTATTTTTTCCCCAAATTATAGGCATCCTTCAAGGTTCCATTCTGAATATCCTTTTCAGTGATACTATGACTGACACAATCTCAAAAGGACTTTATTGGTCATAGTCTTGATTGGTACCTCTAGTCTGGCCTGACATTTTTTTTTAATATCCTAAACACAAATCTCAAATTTACATCTGAGTTAGCTGTCTTCCAAGCATGTCTATCATATGTGCCAATTTAAACTATTTATCTTTTCCAAAAATAAGTATATTCATGACTTTGCTATTTCTATTGTTACTTAGCACAATACCTTCCCTTTTCCAAAAATTTACAGGAAAATTTCCTTTAACTTTCTTTTCTTTTCCACATCCAAACAGTTACCTTCTAATTCTATCTTTGAAACATCTCACAGATAGGAATACCTTTCCTACTACCCCTGCCACCACACAAGTTCATGGCCTTTTTTTTTTTTTTTTTTGAGCTGTTAGTGGCTATAGGTTTTCCTATTCTCTTAAATTCCTTCTGTGACTTTTTTTGGCCCCTTCTATGCATTTCTCTGATTATAATGCGTTATAATTGTATATGTATATGCCTTGTACACAGTTCTATTAGAAGATAAACAACTTGAGGAAAATGGCTCTTTTTCTATTCTCTACCATTTACTCATTTAGTCAATCATTTAAAAAACATTTATTAAATAAACACTTTATGAATGGCACATTGTTAACTCCTGGAAACAGGGAAAACTCATATTTATAAAAACTGTACTTGAAATAATCATAAACTCTAAATTCAGTATATTATGGGACACTTTCATGACCAGCGCAACTTTTAATAATATTGCCATTGATGTCATTGTTTGATAATTTACATTAGTAGAAAATGTATTTTAGAAAAATATCAATCAATAGAAAAACTTGACTTTATTTATTTTTCACAGTTACTTTAACAGCTGTTTCTCCTTTGGGACCAGAAAAATATCTTCAATGGTAACATTTTGTAGTTAAAGAACTGGAGGTAGTGCAGTGTATAGAGCACCAGCCCTGAAGTCAGGAGAACCTGAGTTCAAATCTCATCTCAGACACTTAACACTTCCTAGTTGTGTTATCCTGGGTAAGCTGCTAAACCCTAATTGCCTCAGGAAAAAGAAAGAAATGGAGGCAAATCAAATTTATGTCTTTTATCCAAAGGGACCAATTTATTTAGTAACAGAGTTATATTTATAATGCACAAACTTGAAGACTGTCTGTTCCTTGGTCTATTGCTTATTCTACTGTGACTTACAGATAAAGTAAAATGGAAGATCTCTTAAGAGAGGAGTACATTGCTTTTTTCCAGGAACAGGAACAAATACATGCATTTGGGTTAATTTCCCAGCTTCCAAGTTTCTTGAATCCTTTATAAACCCTCAATTGTTCATTTGTGGTTAAATAAAATATAATTATCTGATAATCTTTGGAGTGTGGTCTCCTTTTTTCCTGTTACATATTCAACAACCTGAACCAAACTAACACATTCTCTGGCTTCAACCCATGGAAAAGAAATTATAAGTAATTGAGCTAGCCCTTTCTGCCCTGTGGCAGATTTCTGTCAAAGCTAGGCTTAACTTTGCTAGATAAGGAAAAAAACTTCCTCTGTAGCTTTCCAGGACAGAAAGCCACAAATTCAAGATAGGAGTTTTCTTCAAGCAGACAAAATGAATCATTTTCTGTGGCCCTATGTCCATTTTAACTTTGATTTACAGTAATCAGTCCCATAATCTTCTAATTATGAGGCTCAACTTCCTCAGATGATATTGTATCAGCACAAAAGAAGCCCAATGCCTGGCTGGTACAAGTAGCCATTCCCACAAGTCACCAAACTAAGCAATTAGACTTGAGTAAAAATTGTTTTCTGTCTTGTTTGGCACTTTCCTTGAGCAATAAATATCACCAAGATTACCTTCAATGTAATGAGCATTTATTAAATAGTATAATATGTAAAGTATTAGGCTAAATACTAGAAATACAAAGTAAAGTGATTTAGCCCCTCAAGGAGTTCACATGGGAATATACCATGTATACATACACATAAAAATAAAATAGATATGATGTATACACACACACACACACACACACACACACACACACACAAACTGATGACCATAGTAAAAATATAAATATAAAGCCAACTACCAATGGGAAACATAATGTTGAGGGAAACCACTTTCAAAGCATCTTCAAATATTAATGACCCGAGATGGAGAAAGCTCTTAATTATACATCTTTGTTTCCTTACTCTCACTCCACATATCCAAACAGTTGTCAATGTCACTTCTCCACTCACAATATTATTTTTTATGATGGATTAATTGCCTCACACAGATACCTGTTTGTTACCTATAATCTGAACTACCTCAATGACCTTCCAATTTGACTTCTAGTTTTGATATTCTTCCAATAGACTCTCCACACAGCTGTCATTGACTATAGATCTGTACATGTCACTACCGTACTAAACAAATCCTATTGGTTTATTGCCTCAGGGATGTTAATTTTTAGTTTTATAAAGAACATGACCTGATATTCAAATACTTTTCTAATTTTATTATATATTATCCCCCTTAAATATGTCATGTTCCAACAAAACCAGTTTTCTCATGTGCTGCACATGGAAATCCATTTCTCTTTGCCTTGGTCATACTATTTGCCCAGAATGCAATTCTTCCCATCAATTGCTAGTGCCCTTCCTCCCTTATTGACTTTGTATTTAGCTACTTTTCATTTATACGTATATACTTATTTTGTATATATTTATAAAAGAGTTTAATGAGGGAAGTCACAGAAGATGGGGTGCAGCATTCCATACTATAGAATAAACTTAAGAGGATACAAATAGAAATAAATAAAATATTCACTATTTTATTGGGCCTCCTCCATTCTAATGGGGAAAGAGAGTATACTCATCTTCCAAAATGCACACATATACAGATTTACAGATTTTGATAGATAGATATGTGTATGTGTGTCTGTGTAGATGTAGATGTACATAAATATAGATATATATTTAGATACAAATGGCCAGTGAAGAATGACAGTTGATTGTATTAGGCAAGATGGAAATTAACCAATGAGACCTCAAGGTTCTATGGGTCAGACTCTGATTTCTAGATTAAGGAAAAGAAAAAGATTGTGCTACATGGAGCAAATAAGTATGACTTAGAAGAGTGATAAGAAAAAGGGATGTGTAGGCCCCAAAAAGACTCAATCCTGTGATATGCAATCACCTCAAAGGAGAATGTTCCATGCAACATTGTATGATGATCAAATTTGTTAGACTTAGCTTTTCTCAGCAATGCAATGCTCCATGACAATTCTAAGATTCATGATGGAAAATGCTATCCACATCCAGAGAAAGAACGCTGCAATCTGAATGTAGACTGAAGTATGTATTTTTAATTTTTTGTTTTTGACAGTTTTTCCCTTTTGTTCTAATTATTCTTTCATAATATAACTAATGTGAAAATATATTTAACATGAATGTATATGGATATCATATCAAATTGCTTGCTGTCTTGGGGAGATGGTAGGAGAACAATTTTAAATTCCAAATCTTACAAAAATGAATGCTAGTTCTAAAAAAAATTAAAAGGAGGCTGTTCTATTTTGGGCTTGGCTTGTTTTTGCTTAAGTGTGTGTGTGTGTTTGTGTGTGTATGTGACTTATGCAAAACCTGTGAACATCTGTAATCCACAGTGGCTTTCTGCTTATAATTTCTTTACCTAATGGAGTAATTCACAGCAGTGGCACTTGACTAGGGTTATGATATTTAATACATTTCTTTTGCTTGTGAGATTTCTATAAAGAATTAGTGTCCATTTCACCTACTTAGACCTCAGCTATACTAAAATGGGGAAGTATCTCTTGTCTTTCTACATGGATCAAAACTTTACTTGAATATCTAGCCATTATTATCACTAATCACACCAGGAAAGGATATAATGGTGACCTAAGCAATTGAGGAATAAATCTTTAATATAATAAAATGGCTACCAGAGTTGTTTGTAATAGGAAATAGAATCAATTTCTTCCTGCAAGTTCTGTACTCTCCTAAAAGAAGAAGGAACCAGGAAGAAATCATCCACCAGCTTAATGTCTATAACGGCTTTGAGCTAGTTTTCCCTTAAAAGGCTATATATGGAAAGAAGAGAGAAGAACAAAAACTTTTTTGAGCTGCTCCATCTAACCCCCTAGTTTCTTCAGTTCTTGGCTAGAAGGGAAAAATTATCTTTCAAATACTAATCTCATTGTTTGCAAGAGGAATTTGCAGGATCATTGTGTGGGGGGGAGGGAGGAAGAGAATCTAGGAGCAACAAGGAATTTCTTCTATCATGGATAGAATGATCTACTGACTTCCTTTTTCAAGTCTCCAAAGTAATCCATAAAACCATAAAATCCATAAAACATATATATATATATATATGTATATATATATATATATATATATATATATATATATGTTTGTCTACCATTAGATTGCAAGCTCTTTGAGGGCAGGTGCTGTCTTTTGACTCTTTCTGTACCCTTAATGCTTAGCTCTGGCCCTGGTAAATAGTAGTTCCTTACTAGATGTTTATTTATTAATTAGTTGATTCTATAACAGGGAAGTTCCTTGAGAATAGGTTTTTGTATTGATCTCTGGTACTCAGTAGCAGGTCTGTTCCATATTAGATGTTTGATCAAAGTGTATTGAATGATAATCAGCTGTTTTCAATATATTGAAAGGAAATTAAAGCTAAGATTGTAACTTTTTTTCTTTTCTTTTTTTTTCTTTTTGCTGAGGTGATGGAGTGGTGGTGGAGGAAAATAAAAGTGAATTTTAAGGAATAGTTGTGAATCTCCTCCTGTCATAATTTACCAGAAAATGGACAGATAGACATCTGTCAATGAGATCTCAGTGTCCTTAGAATCAGCAAGTTAGGGTAATTGATCCCTTGCAATGTCTTCCAGTTTTCTAAATCTAAATCAGAAAACTGTCTTCTAAGAAATCAGTAGTAAATACAGGCCTGTGCTTCTGCTGAGATTGATTTATTGTTTTCTTTTGGTTTCAAGTAATTTAATTGGTTCTCTTAATGTTTATAGTATTTCAGTGACTGGGTGGCCTATTATTTCTGTACTAGGAACTAAAGATCTTCAATGTGTGGGTTCTTGGTCCTTCCATAGAATTGCCATTGGGGTCTTAGGCAAGTCACTAAATTTCTATAGGTCCCAGTATACAGAACTACTGTTGAAGACAGATTAATTAATGGATAGAGAGCCTTGGGAAGACATTAAAGGAACAAACTCAGTCATTCTTAATACATTTGACACCAGGGTGGGATTTGTTGACAACATTTCCCTTTCTCTTTGAACTCAAATAAGAATCTTTCCATACACAACATAATACAATCTTCTTACCACTTGCCTGTTAATGTTATGTAAACACTGTCTAAATCAATGCCTCAAATCTTCATGGAATGTTTAGGTTGATCCTTAAATTCCCAAACTGGAAAATATGAAAATATTTTAACTGTTTTCCTTCCCTATTTATTTTATATCTCCTAAGCATTTCTGGCTCTATTGAGAAATGTAATTTGATTGCCAGAATATCTAGGTTGCTGGTTTTTGGATTTTTTGTTTGCAAATCTTTTACTGTCAAATCTATAGTTGAATAAAATGTAGCATCTACCCATATTTGTTAACAAAGCTGATGATTTGGAGTTCTTTGTGTTGCAAGGTTAAAACCATCACAAATGACAATTTAAATTACCATTTGCAAATCATTTCATTCAATAGGGATTAACGGAACCATAGGATATATATGCTAGCATCAGCAGCCAAACATGAAAAGAATGAAGCAAAATTATAGTTCAGGGAAGAAAAAAGATCTAAAGAACACGTGTAAGGAGCGTGAATGTAAATTAACACTTGCTATGTTAACGTCTTTTTTTTTTTAAACTCACCCATAGTTTCTTCCTTTGCTCTGTTTTTTCTCTCTCAACATCGTTCATAAAGCAATGTGTATTAAAAAAATAAATAAACTTGATACAATTGAAAAAAAACAAAGAACAAATTGAGGAACACTTAAAAAACATATGATCTCTTTATTTTTGTTTTGCTTCTAAGTTCTCTTTTTTTTTCCTTGTTAAAACTAATACATTTATTAAGTACCTACTAGGATTCAGGTACTGTTATTCTCTGAGGATAATAATTATATTAATAAGCATTTGTATAAATTATTTATGTTTTGCAAGGCAAATGCAAAGCAGATATGGGTAATTGGAATTGATTCTCATGATAGAGAGGATAAATGAGTAACCCAGAATAACACAGTTTATAAATGTCTGAGGAAGTCTATCGACTTAAGTGTTTTTGACTCCAAGTTGAACTCTCCATACTGTGCCCCTTAATTGCCTAAAAAAAGAAGGGGGCAAATAGGAGGGGCTACTTTTAATGAATTTAATAGAGGAGATAACCTAAAAGCAATTATATGTAGGAAAAATATATACATATATATAGATATATATTTATATCAATCATATATAGGAAAGATATAAATTGGAGATAATCTCAGAAAGAAGACACTAAGATTTTGATACTACAAGGAAATATATTTTTTTTAAAGAGGAAGAAAGAAAGGGATAGTATTATTAATCAATCAACAAGAATTTACTAAACATTCACATTATAGATGCTGGTTATACAAAGACAAAAGAAGAAACATCCTTTATCTTGAAAAATCATGTCTTCTTTCTAATAAAGTGCGTATCATGTATCATGTATTTTGTATGATATGTGTATGTGTGTACATATATATTATATGTGTGTTATACATAGATGATGTATGTGTAAAACAATGATATGGTAGGAATGTTTGTGAAGCAATGTGGTCCCACACGTGTCAGGGTGGGAGGATGGGGGATATTAAACTTGGAATTAGACAACTTGGATTCATAATTCTCCATTGATTGACTTATATAAGTCACTGCATGCTCCTTAACTTGTGTTTTCTGATCCATAAAATGAAATGATTGGAATAGAAAGCCCTTGAAGTGTCTTCCAGGTTTAGATCTACAAACTTATTATGCCATGGCTAAACAGGCTCTAAAGTTCCCTCTAGCTCTAAATATATAATCCTAGTGTTATTTTAACACAGCTCCAAACTTTATCTTTGGATAATTTTTATGCCTTTACATTGTTTGTTCTTTGTCAGACTGATATGCAAAAGCTCATGCAATGTGTCTCCAGTCGCAACGGCAAGTTTTCCAAAATATAGTTGTTTTGCGTTCTTCAATTTCTGCATAATGGCTTAAAAATAGGTACAAACTCATGTCTTGGAAAAATATTTAGAATAACAATAATAATGAAATTCAGCTATTGCTGAAATTGGACCTCGTTCTAAATTTCTCTGGCCTCTTCAAATATTTCTTTTTGTGTGTGTTTTGCTGTTACAGACATTTCCAGACTCTAAGATAGAAGGCGTGAGCTGACCCATAGCATAAGCTTTGTCACATATTGCAGATAGCTTATATAGTCAAGAAATAAGCTTTATTAAATACCTATATATGCCTCATACCATGTAGAAATCAAAGGAAACATTTAAATATAGAAAACCAACAACTATATATATATATATATATATAAATATACCATGTAGTAAACTTAAAAGGTGACTGTCTCCATGATTGTACTGCTCTTTTTTCTTGTTTTTTCTAAACTAAATATAATAATAAAAAAAATAGAAAAATAAAGAAAAGAAAAAAAAGACATTGTCATGTATCCAGCAGAACATCAAGGAGGATTCAAAATATGTAACAATAAATTTTCATTTCAAGAAAATATATAATATTTACTATTATATGTTCATAACCCTTCATCTTTTCTTTGCTTTTAGGTTATTCCTTTGTTCTCTGCTGTGCACTTTTTACCTTATTATTTTTTTCTCTTTGTGTTTTTCTCTTATTTTCTTGCCCTGTTCTCTTCTACTTTTATTCTACTCCCTAACTTGTGTTACTAATACTTAATCTCCCCCCCAACCATGGATCCCTCCTTTATCTTCCCTTCTCCTCCTCCCCCCACCTTTCCCCTCACTCCTTGCATTAGTTTATCTTCTAAGTGCTTAGACTGAGGCTGGGTTCCTAAAGTAGAATATATATAAAGTGTTCTCGTCACCACTCATATACCCACCTACCTTTTGTTTACAAGAGATCTTAAAATTTAAATGAGCTATGTATACACTTTCACAAATATGGCAACATAACATGGACTGCTAGCCCAAGAATCTTTGTGCTGTCCCTGCAATCATGTGAAATTTTCCCTATCTGCTTAATGAACACTCCAAACTCAACCTCTCATGAATTGGCCCTGTATTTAAAAGATGAAATAATTATAACAGTAGCACTAAAACAGATGTCAGAAACTGTCTAGCCCAACACTCTCATTTTATTGATGCTGAAACTGAGACCCACAGAGTTTAAAATCTTTCCAATGAATATTCAGGTAATAAAAGTCAAAATAATATCACTGCTCATCAACTTGCTCTGATACAATTGGAGGTAACTGTTCTGCTATATCTGGCTATATAAATACATTTGTAAAAAGTTACATATTTAAAATAAGATTCAAAGAGTGCTTGTGATTTACATAGGTAACACTGGGGGCAAAACAAAACCAAAATATTAAGAAATACTTTTTTGATCAGCAGAATAATTTCAGGAAAACCTAGAGAAACATACATGAGCTGATACTAAGTGAAATGAGTAGAATCAAGAGAGAATATTGTCCAAAGCAACAACAAAATTATGCAACAATCAATTCTGATGGACATAGTTCTTTTCAACAATGATTTGATTCAGGCCAATTCCAATTGATTTGTGATGGAGAGAGGCAACTGCATTTAGAAAGAATACTGTGGGGATTGAATGTAGATCACAACATACTATTTTTATCTTTTTTCTTGTTTGCTTACTTTTTCTTTTCTTTCTTATTTTTTTCTTTTTTTCTGATTTTTTTTCTTGTGCAGTGTGATAAATGTGTAAATATGTATAGATAAATTGCACATGTTCAACATATGTTGGATTACTTGGTGTCTAGGGGAGGGAGTTGGGAAAAGGAAGGGAATAAAAATTTGGAACACAAGGATTTGCAAGTTTGAATGTTGCAAATTATTTTTTGCATATATTTTGAAAATAAAAAGTTATTATTTCAAAAAAAAGAAATACTTTTTTGGAAATTAATAATAAATGGTAGCGTTTATTTGTTTGCTTCTTATTTACAAATTATAAAATGTCATGCCTATATGTAAAAAAGGCACTGATTCAGTGCAACGAATATTGTCTGTAGAGTCAGAGATCCTGTAATGGAACTTAGTTTTACTGCTCACTAACCTATATGATCCTGAGAAAATCATAAGCTTTCTCAGATTGTTTTTGCTTTATGTATATATATATATATATATATATACATATATATATATATATATATATATATATATATATCTGTAATCAGAAATTGGAATAGTTGTCTTCTAAGACTCCATTTCTTCATTAAGTCCTGGTCCTATTTTGAAGGTGAAAAGGACTGGGCTATTTTTATCCAGAGTTCCAAATGTCTTCAATACAAATTCCATATGCAGCTTTATCCATGTGTGTATGTCTATTTTTAAATGATATTTTCCCACTTTTGACATGTGTCAAATTCATTCATTAAGATGAATTGTTTCTAGCACATACTGAAATTCCCTTATTCACAAATTTAAATGGATGGAGTAAATTCTCTGACTTCTAATACTGACTACTACTTATAGGAGATAAGTGATGGAAAAAGAAAGAGATGCTATATATATAGCTCTGAATTCATCATGGTTAAGAATTCCCAGTATAGAAACTCCTTCTATTGCTCTAGTAAGAAATCTATTTTTTCTTAGGAAATTATCAAACTTTCCATTAACACATACTTAACTATGTATAAGAAGCTAGACTTGAACACAAGTCTTACTGAATCCAAGATTAGCCCCCTCTCTACTTCCCTATACATATAGTCACAAATATAAATCACCCCAATGAAAGATTAATCCTTAAAGATTATTTAACATTTTTAAACATTAAATTACTTTAAATATTTTAAAAATTCACCCTCTCATAGCCAATTTGATTTTATTTCAAGAATATGTATCATTTTTAGCCATTGTACTTATATGGTTATATAGATATTATTTTATTTTATTTTTGTTTATTAAGTATATGTAAAATGATTTTAACATTCTTTTTTTTATTTTGAGTTCCAAATTCTCTCCCTCCTTCTCTCTCCTCCATTCTCATTAAGAAGGTAAGCAATTTGATATAGACTATACATATGCAACTTTGCAAAACATATTTTCCTATTAGTCCTGTTGTGAAAGGAAACATACACACCGATCCGCACACAAACCAACAAGAAAAATGTAGAAAGGCAAAAAAAGTATACTTTGATCTGCATTTCAACTCTATCAGTTTTTTCCTCCAGAAATAGTTAGCCTTTTCATTATAAATACTTCAGGATTATCTTGGCTCATTATATTGCTGAGAATAAAAGTCATTCACAGTTGATCATTGTACAATATTGCTGTTAGGATGTACAAAGTTCTTTTGCTTCTACTCATTTAACTTTCCATCATTTGATGTACATCTTAATAGGTTTTTCTGAAAGCATATTGATTATCATTTCTTATAGTACCATAATATTATCTTGTAATTCCCAAGTAATTCCTTCTAATTTGTTCAATAATTCCCAGTGATGAACAGTACCTCAATATCAAATCCTTTACCACCACTAAAAGAGGTGCTATTATATTTCTGTACTTCTTGATCTTATTTTTCTTTTTTTTAAAAAAAATATCTTAGTATTGATATTGCTGGGTCAAAGGGTATGAATGATTTTATAACCTTTTTGGTGTAGTTCCAACTTGCCATACAAAATGATTGACTCAATTTCAAAACTCATCAATTAGTATCTCAACTTGTCCACATCCTTTCCAATATTTGTTATTTTCCTTTTCTGTAATATTAGTCAATCTGATAAATATGAAGTGGCATCTCAGAGTTGTTTTAATTTGATTATGAAAAATGTTCTAAAGCACTATTGCTTAGAGAAATGAAAATTTTTATCTACTTGTCAGATTGGCTATGGATAGCTTTGATAGTTTCTTCTTAAAGTGCTTCTTTATGTCCTTTGATCATTTTTCAGTTAGGAAATGTCTCTTATCAATGTGGCTCAGTTCTCTATATGTGAGAAATGATGTTTTTATCACAGAAACTTGCTATAACTTTTTTTCACAGTTATGTTTATGTATTTTCAATTCTAGTCTCTTTCTTCTCTTTCCTTTCACTCTATCAATTTTCAAAAGTATTTTTTCTGATTAATGTTTTCCCCAATCTACTCTCTCTTCTATCAGTCCTGTCCCAACTTCATTTCTCCCTTTCCACTCCTACTTTCCTGAAGGGTATGATAGATTTCTTTTCTTTCACAAAGCTTTTTTATTTTCAAAACATGTGCATAGTTTTCAGCATTTACTCTTGCAAAACCTTGTGTTCTAATTTTTTTTCCTCCCTCTCTTCCCCTAGTTGGCAAGTAATCCAATATAGGTTAAACATTTTCTTTTCCTTTTTTTATGTATAAAGTACAACTTTAATCAATAAAGCATTATGGTTAAAAAAATAGAAACATTATTTTCTTAATAGTAGTTAGAATTCAGTATACATATAAGGCTTGTACATTGTAAGTAGTTCTTTTTTTAATTTTATTTTATTTGCAAAACATATGTATGGATAATTCTTCAACATTAACTCTTACATAGCTTTCTGTTACAAATTTTTCCCTCCAACTCCCCACCCCTCCCCTAGAGGTCAGGATATCCACTATATGTTAATTATGTTAAAATACTTGACAAATCGAATATATGTATACATATTTCCAAACTTATCGTTGTTGTTCAAGAAAAATCGTATCTACACAAGAGACATATCAGATAAAGGAAACACAATGTAAGCAAACATCAATCAAGAGTATGAGAATGTTATGTTGTGGTCCACATTTCACATCTCTCTCTCTTGATATATATGGCTTTCTTCAGTGAACAATTGGAAGTGGTTTGAAACATTTCATTGTTGAAGACAGCTATGTCCATCCGAACTGATCATCATATAGTCTTCTTGTTGCCATGTATAATGATCTCCTGGTTCTGCTCATTTCACTCAGCATCAGTTCATGCAAGTCTCTCCAGGCCTCTCTGAAATTGTCCTGCTGGTCGTTTCTTACAGAACAATAATATTCCATAGTATTCATATACCATAATTTGTTCAGCCATTCTCCAATTGATGGGTATCTATTCAATTTCCAGTTTCTAGCCACTACAAAAAGGGCTGCTACAAACATTCTTGCATATGTGGGGCCCTTTCCTTCCTTTAAGATCTCTTTGGGATATAAGCCCAATAGAAATGCTGCTGGATCAAAAGGTATGCACAGTTTGATAACTTTTTGAGCATAGCTCCAAATTGCTCTCCAGAATGGCTGTATCCATTCACAGCTCCACCATAGGTTAAACATTTTCAATTATTCTATACATATTTCAACAATGATTATGCTGCACACATACAAAAAAAAAGATCAAAAAAGGGGAAAATGAGAAAGAAAACAAAATGCAAGCAAATAAAAACAAAAGTGAAATTACCATATTGTGATCCATACTCAGTCCCCACCATCCTCTCTCTGGGGGCAGATGGCTCTCTCCATCACAAGAACAATGGAAATAGCCTGAATCACTTCTCTATTGAAAAGAGTCACATCCATCAGAACTGATCAACGCATAAACTTCTTGTTGCTGTATATAATGTTGTCTTGGTTCTACTCACTTCATTTAGCATCAGTTCATGTAAGTCTCTCCAAGCCTCTCTAACATCATCTTGCTGATTATTTCTTATAGAATAATATTATTCCATAACATTCAAATACTATAACTTCCACTTAGTTTCTAGTTCCTTGCCACTACAAAAAGGGCTGCTCTAAACATTTTTGCACACGTGAGCCCTTTTCCCTTTTCTATGATCTCCTTAGATACAGGCCCAATAGAAACACTGCTGGATCAAAGATACACAATTTGATAGCCCTTTGAGCATAGTTCCATGTTGCTCTCCAGAATGATTGGATCAGTTCATAACTCCAACAGCAAGATATTAGTATCCCAAGTTACCCACATACCCTCCAACATTTATCATTATCTTTTTCTGTAAACTTAGCCCATCTGAGAGGTATGTATTGTTAGGTAAGAGTTGTCCTGATTTGTATTTCTCTGATCAATAGTGATTTAGAGCATTTTTTATATGACTAGAAATGGTTTTAAATTCTTCATCTGAAAATTGTCTGTTCATATCCTTTGACCATTTAGTAAGATAAATTTCTCTATCTGGCTGTTATTCCCTCGAGAAAAATCCAATTAAAGTTCACATTCAACTCCCTCCCAACTTCATTTTCCCCTCAACTATAACAGTTCTTCCCTGCCCCTTTTATGTGAAATTATTTACTCTGTTCTATCTCCCAGTGCATTCCATTTTCTCCTTAATTTTATTTTTTATATAATCATCCAAAAATATTCAACTCATACCCATGCCCTTTGTCCATGTATTCTCCTAATTGTCTTACTAAAGATCAAAGTTCTTATGAGTCATAAGTATCATCTTCCCATGACAGAATGAAAACATTTTACTCTTACTGAATCCTTTATGATTTGTGTTTCCGGTTCTTTTTGTTGTTGTTATTGTTATTTTAGTTTTGCTTTTGAAAGTCAAAAATTATATTTATCTCTGGTCTTTTCATCAGGAGCTCTCAAAATTCCATACTTTATTGAATATCCATTTCCCCCTGCCCTTTGTACACACCGCCCGTTGATACTACCAATTGGATGGTTTAGTGAGGTCCTCGGATAGGCCCCACCAGGGTAGGCCCATGGCCCTGGTGGAGCACTGAGAAGACAGTCAAACTTGACTATCTAGAGGAAGTAAAAGTAGTTTATGCTCAGGTTTTTTTGCCAATGAGCTCTTGACTCTAATTATGCTTCCTTTGCTTCTGAATATCACATCTCAAGTCACCAGATCCTTTAATGAATAAGCTGCTAAATTTTGTGTTATCCTGGCTGTGATTCCATGATATTTGAATTTTTTCTTTCTGGATGCTTATGATATTGAATCCTTGTCCTGGGAGTTCTGTAATATTCCAAAAGTTTTCATGTTGGAATCTATTTCAGGAGGTTATTGGTGGATTTTTTCAATTTTTATTTTGCCCTCTGGTTCTAGGATATCAGGGCAGTTTTCCTTGATAATTTCTTGAATGAAGATGTTTAACCTCATTTGTTATCATGGCTTTCAGACAGTCTGATAATTCTTAAATTATCTCTTCTTGATCAACTTCCCAAAACAGTAGTTCTTCCAATGAGACATTTCTTCTTCTTCTTTTTTTTCAGTTTTTTGATTGTGTTTGATTATTTCTTGATGTGTCATGGAATCATTAGCTCTTACTTACCCAGTTTTACTTTTTAAGGACACAGTTTCCTCAGTGAACATTTTTACTTACTTTACCTTTGGTTAATTCTATTTTTTGAAGGAGTACTTCTATTCAGTAGATTTTTGTGTCTCTTTTACCATTTGGCCTATTTTGCTTTTTAAAGTGTTATTTTCTTCAGTATTTTTAGTGCTCCTTTTACTAAGCTATTGACTCTTTTTTCATTATTTTCTTGCATCATTGTTATTTATTTGTCCTATATTTTTCTCTACCTCTCTTCC
Source organism: Myrmecobius fasciatus (assembly GCA_023553655.1). Lineage (NCBI taxonomy): Eukaryota > Metazoa > Chordata > Mammalia > Dasyuromorphia > Myrmecobiidae > Myrmecobius > Myrmecobius fasciatus. The sequence continues at coordinate 182,370 of JAJPUD010003642.1, read as the reverse complement.
TGGGGTAGAGAGGACACTATATTAAGCTGCAAGTTTTTTTGTGGGGTTTTTTGGTTTGTTTTGGTTTTGGTTTTTTTGGTTTTGTGCAGATATTTTTAGAGCTAATTCTAAGGGACTTTAAATTTTCAGTTCTTACAAGGTAATATGATCTAAGGAGATGCTGTTTGCTATTCTCTTGGCTTGTGCTCTGATCTATGAACAATCACACTCTTTTCTGCCCTGGGACTGTGACCATGGTCCCCACTTCCCTGAAGCCACATGATATACAAGATTGGGACCTAATTCTGTATTTTGGTACTGCAATAAATTTCTTTGCCTTGCAATCTCTTCCTTACCAGTTGTCATATCTCTTTTTACCTTCTGTGGTCTCAGAGTTCTGGGAGCCAACCCCTCCCCTGCCACAGCTGATTTAGTTGCCCCCAAAACCTGCTGTTTAGTTTTCTGGGGCAGGGACTCTGCTGGCATAGCCTGTGCTGGATTGTGTTCCACTATCACTGGGGTGGGATAAATATTTCCTTTTAACTTTCTAAGGGCCTTGGACTGGAAAATTGATTTATGCCATAATTTTTGGGTTCTCTTATTCCAGAATTTGTTTTGAATCATTTAATGGGGAATTTGGTAGCTCTCAGAAGAGTCTGTATTCCTTTTCTGCTGTCTTGTCTCTGCTCCTGCAATTATTGTTTAATAATAAATTCTATACAAGTAGAGCTACATAGGCTTCTCTCTAAGCTGACACTTAAATTGGCCCTCACATTTATCATTGTATTCCCAAAAGGGTGAGCAGGAGAACCAGATAAGATTTTCTAATCATAAGAGTTATAGATTTTGAGGGAGTCTGGTTATCTAATTTTTTTTATTTGAATGTACAGGATATAATGCAAGTTGTTGGAGATTTTAAGGCATAGGTTATATCAATTGTTTTGAGAAATGATATTAAATGTTAGTGATAATTATATCGATGATTTGTCATGTGTTATGAATCTTTTCCTAAAAGTCTCATGCATTCTTGTGCCAAAGATAAAGAAACCCTGATAAAGGTCATATTATAATTTTTTGGAATCAAATGTTCACTAAAGTATGGTCTATGTAAAACTATAAACTGAATACTTGCTATGACTCCCACAGCTATTGTCTAGCTTGAGAATTTAAATGAAAAGACCAAGACCAAAACCTTGAAAACAGGAAAAAAAATCTTCATTTGTTTTTTTTAAAGTTTTAAAAAGTGAATTTAGAAATAACATACATTAACTTTTCAAAAGATCACTAGCAATTGTCTATAATGTATCACGGATTATTAAACCAGTGGTTTATGGGTTTAAAAAAAAAGTAATTGCTAATAGCAGGAATTCATTTGGAACAAGTGGTAGTAAAGTAACATAATTTGGGGGATTTATTAATGTTACAATAATGATGAATCGTGAGATTTTAGACAGGAAAATCTGATAGCATTTTTCATGTGGATGTAGATATGGTTTTGCAATTGGCTCTCCAATGTTGGCAATAGTGGTGATGAAAATCTTTGTAGTAATGGTATCAATAACACCTATAGCAAACTGACATAGAATTTTTTACCTAAAAATTGTCAATTATCTGAGAGGAAATCAGTACCATTAGATAGTATTTTGTCATACTTAATATATTACTAGTGACTTGATTTTACAGCTTAAGAGTGAAATAAAGGGACTGCAATATAAAGAAAGAATCGATATTCCAAAACATTGTGACAGATGATAATTACCAGGGACCAATAAAAAAATCCTACACTCAGGACAAGCACCATCTTGGGCAGTTGGGTTAGAGTTGAACAGGAAGAAGAGGGTAGGGATTAAAGGATATCAATCTTGACATTCTTATTGTTAATGAAATCAGAAAAGAAAAAGCAACTACAGTAAGTAGAGGGGTGTTTCATATTCTGCCTAAAGAGAAAAATAATGAAGTTATCAGAGTTGTTTTTATCATGTATCTAAATATGAGGAAAATAATTTCATGAGGCATGTGGTCATTTGCCATTATAGTGCTTATGATAAATAGTTGACAATAATAAATTAAGCAATAAATATTTAATAATTAATAAAGCAATAAATAATGTTACAAAGACAACTGATTATGTTTTTGACAGACAAAAAATCTTATTGCTGATGGGACAGTCATTTTCAATCATAGTTGTATACATAGTTTCTGATTTATTAGAACAAAAATCAACATTAATACAAAGCCAGAAAAAAGAATACGAATGAGGGAAATAATGTAATTAAAAACTCTAACTTAATTATCTTAAAATTGAAAATAGATGGAAATCCATGTAAATTTTAAAACAAAACTGAAAAATTATAATATGTAACCATCAAAAGAAGTTTGATGTCTAGAAAAACGAATATAAGATACTATACTATGATATGGCCAAACCAAAGCTAGGGTAACATGTCCAGACATGGGCACCATGGCACAAGCTAAAACAGGAAAGCATCCAGAGGAAGTTAAGCAGAATAGTGTATATCTTGAAACCATGACATATGAGTAACAGTACAGGGGCCTGGGATTGTATGGACTAAACTATATAAGATAGAGAGGTTTTTAATTTATTTTACTTTGGTAGATGGGTAATAAGACCTGTGATTTTACTGCTATGGGACACTTCCAATATGGAAATTTCCTCAATTAACAGAGATTTGCAAATAATCTACAGCTTTTCATCTTAGAATGTTGCTTGGGATGCTGGTAAGCTAGCTGACTTGCCTGTAGTCATATATCTAGAATGTGTGAAAGGCTGGACTTGAATTGAGGTTTCCTGTCAAAGACTGGCTTTCTGTCATCTATATGAGAGTTCTCAGGTTGAATTGATAACTGTTTTTTAATTTTTAGAGAATTATCAGGTTGGATACAATGCCTGACACCTAGTAGGTGCTTATTAAAATTTTGATAATTAATTGGAAAAGTGATTAGATCTATCCACCATGGTTTAGACTTGAATTATATCTGAAAAGTAGAAGATATACTGAACAGTAGAATGTGTGTCACAGTATTTGGATCCTAGGAATATTAAGGTGGCTCAGTGAATAAAGAGCTGGATCTGGTATCCAGAAGACTCGTCTTTCCCAGTTCAAATCTGGCTGTAGATATTTACTAGCTGTGTGACCTTAGGCAAGTAATTTAGCCCTGTCTGCCTCAGTTCCTCATCTGTAAAATGAGATAGAGAAGGCAATAACTAACCACTCTAGTATCTCTGCTAAGAAAACCCTAAATGTGGTCATCAAAAGTTCAGACATAGGTGAAAGATAACCGAAAAACAACAAACTCTGAATTATTGTTCTTAATTAACAAAGTGGAAAACATTGACTCAATATAGATGTAGAGTAGAATGGTTTGGTAACCAAAAAGCTTCAGGTGATGAATTCAAGATCTGATGCTTCTTATTTATGTGGCCATGGGCAAAGTTTATAATCTTTCAAAACCTACCTCTCTTCATCTATAAAAATGTAAGCTGTTGGGCAACTAGTTGGTGCAGTGGATAGAGCACCAGTCCTGAAGTCAGGAGTACCTGAGTTCAAATCTGTTCTCAGACACTTAACATTCCCCAGCTGTGTGACCTCAATTGCCTCAGCAAAAAAAAAAAAAATGTAAGCTCTCTTTATAAAAACATGAATAATATATTGCTCAACTCACAGGATCCTTGAGAGGATGTCACTTTGTAAATCTTTAGAGTCTTAGCTAAATGTGAATTTTGATCATCATAAAATATTAACTTCCTATAAATTGAGCTACTCCAAAAGAAAAGCTACATTATGAAGCAGTGAATGCTTCATTTGAAGTATTTTAGCCAAGACTGGATGATCACTCATCAGAAAGGGTGGAGATTGGACCAAATGCCCACTACAGACCCATGTGCCTGTAACATTCCTTAGTTCTACTATGTTTATACAAGCAAAGCAAAACAATGAGCAGAATTGTTCTATTAATTTGATGAAGTTAGACAATTTAGACTTCCTCAATGGCAATATTTTCTACCCGAATTAAATTTGTAATTAGCTTGAGTCACCTCACAGAACTCCACCTTCTCCTTTACTCATACATTCTTTTTTCAGACATACCTCAAGTGTGATGCCAAATTCTTTCTCCTCTCATTCGTTCTATTTTCATAAAATAATTTAATAGCAAGGATTTTTTGTTTATGCATATTTTATTTTTTATTGGACGTAAAGTATTTTAGAAGTTAAATATTGTTCCAAAAATGTAATGCCTTTTTTTTCTGAAAATGATGACTGAGCCCAATTCCTATTTTTAGTAAGAGAATATCTATTGGCATCATAAAGTGGAAAGTCTGTCCTCATATGGAAATGTTATAAAAAGGTGTAAAATGCAGGACCTTAAAAAATTCCTACCACAGAAAGAATAATTTTATATTACCATGATACACTGGCAGTAGAAAGTTAAAGCTAAACTTGGCATTTAGTGAGAACTCCACCTTTCACATTTCAAAGCCAGAAACTTTTTTTTTGATGAATCCTTCCCTTCTGCTTTAGTAGTTTTGTCCCATCTCATAATATTCCAAACAATGTGGTCAAAGCAAGAAAGCCAAACTCCAAATCCTAAGCGATCCTGATTAAAGACTATAAAACTAGTCTGCACATGTGGCAAATAATTATTAAAGACTAGTCCAAAAAAAAAGAAAAAGTTATTGTACCTGTGAGATAGATAATTACTTATATTTAGGTGGAGGGGTAGAGAATGGAAAAAAAAATGAATGTACATCATCCTCTCTGATTCTGTAAACACTGTTTTCCATCTGATTCATCACTTTGAAATATATGTATGGCTATATATATATATATATATATATATATATATGTAAATATGTAATACATGCATGTGTATATGTATATACATATGTGTATGCATTATGTATATATTGTATACACACATTCCTGTATTCATATGCATATGTGCCCATGTATGTATGCATATATAAGTATGTGTAAACCCATATGTGAATAAATATGCACATGCTTCTAATCATTACCACCTGTGTCACTGTTACTCAAACTTCCTGAGCTTCAATTTCTTTATCTAGAAAATGATCAATTTTCTAGAAATTGATCAATGATCAATTACCTCTAGATTAGGTAACATCTGAGATCTCTTTTAGAATTGTATCTGTGTTAGATTTTGTTCCCTTCTGCAAGTTTATTTAAAATGTTTTAACGGCCATCCTTTTTGATTATTCTTTTTTGGTCACCAATATTGCTAACTTCTATACACCTATGCATTTATTTAAAATTCAAGAAAAAGAAAAAAAAGCATAATTGTTAAAATATAAACAGAGTAAAGTGAAATGAAACCACATGGTGGCCATTTAAAAAAGTCTTTTTTTTTGCATCTTGAATCTATCATTTCTCATTCCTATGATGTATGTATCTTCAGTAGATGTGGTTCTGTCATTGCATTGATCAGAGTTCTTAAATCTTTCAAATTTACTTTTTTTCTTTAGAATTTTCTTGTTCTTTTATAATTTGTTCTTTTCTCTTTAACTTCACTTTATATTATTTTATACTATCTAAGATTTTCTGAATTTCCTTTCTTATGTGCAAAACAAATTAGTATTCTGTTCACTCACTTGCAACATACCTATATATCATTTATTTGATTTTTATTTATTTGGATGATAGGTCTCCCTATTTTTCTTGGGATGGAAGTGGAATAGCCACTCACAAATCTGATTCTACTGATGCTCAGCATAGAAACCTTGACTTATTCCATTTCTTATATGGGCTTGTTTTCCCCTTTGCAGTCCAGTGTGCTCAGAGCCCAGGAGATTGCTATATTGGTGCCATGCTAAGATTGGTCACCCAAATGGTGTTGGTTTTGCAGTAATTCAGGGTCACTGAATTTAAACCATAAACCAGCTTCAATCTTCTCACTAGGAGGGAGGCTTGAATTATTACATCTGACTTGTACTGTGTTTCTAATCCACAATTTGGATGCATTGATGGCATATTTGTCAAATTTGCTGATGACAGTTTAGTGAAATGGAGAGAGTCACTGTCCAAAATGTTCTCAAAAGTGGTCAATGTCAAATAAGCTGCAGTTTAATAAAAAAAAAAACAAGGGGATGGTTGAAATTTGAATAAGAAAAATTAATTTCATAAATCTCAGATGTGGATAGAAAATAGTTCTTATTAGAAAAATATGAGTATTGCAGTGAATTAAAAGTTAACAAAGAACAGCAATGTGATCTGTTAGCCCAAAAAGTTATGGGTTACATTTTGAAAAATCTAGGGTTCAGAATAAGGGAATTGAAGTTTTACTATTTTTATCCTAGTCATGCCACATCTAAAGTAAAGGAATTTTTTTACTCTGAGTTAAGAAAAAAATAGAAATGTCGGGGTATATCCAGAGCAATGAATTCAGAACAACAAAGGTATTAGAGAGCATATATGTCACTTAGCTTTCTGGCCCTCAATTTTCTCATCTATGAGTTGAAGGGGATCAGAATATATGCTCTCCAAGGTCCCATTTAGTTTTAGTTGTAATAATAAAACTTAGGGATATTTGGTTTATACATGAAAAGATACTGATGATGCAGGAGATATTATCTTCAAGTGTTTGAAGGAATTTCATGTTGTGAGGTAGAATTTGAGGTTTATTTTTTTCAAACTCAAGCATCAGGGTTCTCAAAGCAATGGTAAGCATTGTAAAGAGATGGATTTAATTTTGATTTGAGGTAGAGAGGGGAGATTCCTAATTAAGTCTGTCCAAAGGATCAATGAACAGTATCAGGAAGCCATGGCTGGCATTTCACTGAAAATCTTTAAATAGAGGCTAACCAACTACTTGTTGGGGATATTTCTCAGGTACAGATGGAATCATGAATTTCTTTAGAATTTTCAGATTCTAAAAGGAAGGACAATGAATTACTACTGCACTTGAGCTACTCTAGAACTTTGGAAAATGAATTGGCACACATTATCAGCTGTTTTATGGAGTCTGGTGCTAGTTTTATTTAAAGCAGGAATTCTTACCCTCTTTGGATATCTGTGGGTAGATTTCAGCAACTCTGTGAACTCTGATGAGGAAAAAAAAAATCTTAATTTTTGCTAACTTCTAAATGAAATTTAGCATTTCCTTCAATTATTTGAAGACATTATTTTGAGAAAGGGTACACAGTGTTAATTATACTTACAAAGGAAGTTACACATACACACACATACACATACAAAGGCACATACACACAAGACTAATAACCTCTATTTTAAAAACAGTGAGAGGCCATTCTTGGGATTATCATTGGTTTGACATTCTTACCACCTGGAGAATAACTGGGTAAGTTTATGCAGAATTAATTTGAGAAGTTTTAGTGCTGTTCCCATTTTCCTTTAACAATGATGGTTCCATGGTGAGATGGAGACAGAGAAAAAAGTTTATGTGAATTTCATCTTTTTTTCATGTGAAATAAAATTGGTTACTGCATTTTTAGCCTACAAATTTCTCATAATGTTATAATACCAAACTTGAATCAATGAACTGATGTGAATTAGGTCTGGCCCAATATTCTCTTCCATGTACTTCATCAAAAATCTCACAAAATATTAGTTAGCTTCAAAAATTATTCTTTAGCATTCATAGCTACACTAACTTCTCAGTTCTTTTTCTTTTTAGCCCAGTTTCAGGAGCTTATATTTGGTAGGCACTCCCAGCTTTATTCTCTTGTATTCCTTTTTTTAATGAGGGCTACATTATTGTAACACTATAATTGCAATTACAATTTCCATAATCAACTGAAAGTGGTAATAATGAAATATCACTTCCAGTGATTTACTTCAGAGATTACACTTCCAAAACTCTAAGCTATAAAGCCTTAAAGAGACATTCATCTAATGGCAATACTCCAACAATGGAAACTAGTAAGTTATTTTCCTCATGTTTCCCTTCATTCTCATCAGAAGGAAAATTAATACTAATTAAGTATTTTTTTATTCTACAAAGCTTAGTCAGTTTTTGATTAATGCCATGTAAAAAAGATGGAAAAGAATTATATGAATTCTCTTAGAAAGAATCAGCAGTCTTGGCTTTATTTAAGATTTTTTTAAATGTTATTTTTCCTTTTCCTCCAGGTTTTCTAACACAGGTAATGTGAGTTGGAAAACACCATACAAGTATTAATAAAGATAGATATTTTTTGCTAGGAAATCTCATTTGAGCGCTAGACAACCAAGGTGAATTCTCTGATGAAGAAAATAACTTGAGAAAGTATTGGGGGCCCCTAAATTATGTATCTTTTCTTTTCCTTGACTCACTTAGATCGGAGCTACCCAGACAGGAAGTTCTAATTGAATATCTTGAGGCATCTTAATGCAGACATACTTGGTCTACGTAGTCTACCAGTTTCTTCTTTGGTTCTGGGAGTCTTTTCTTGTATATTTTCTGTCTGAAATGAATGTGAGAAATTCTTTTCATCCTTGGAATTTGTTAAACTGGTTTTCTCTTGACAATGTAGTAAAATGAGCATAGGATTTGGAGTCAGAGAACCAAGTTTTAAAACCTAATTCTATTATTTATTTACCTAAGTGATCTTGGCCAAGTCATCTAATTTCTCTGTGTTTCCTCACCTGAAAAATGAAATTATCACAGTTCCACAGAAAAAGGTTTCTGTCTCAGGCAGATTGAAAATGTACTCAAACCTAAGAGAGCACACGGTGTGAATACTACATAAAGCAATTGTTTTACTTATACAATCAACCAAAGATTCACAGTGAATGTGAGTGGCTATTATAAAGTGAACCTAGAAATCCTCTGATGTCTCAGAAACCCAAGAGGAACAAGTACGGAATTTCGTTTATGTTACTTAGAACTGACAACCCTTTCAATCCAAGTGGCTATCAATCTGAGGGCCTCTGATTATACCCCAGATCATCCATCTAAATACTGAAGGCACTTCACATCAGTTCTTATTAGCACCATCCTATTAAACTTCATTCTGACTCATTACAGAATTTCAGAGATGATATAATTTAGCTCCATCATTTTACAGTTCAGGGAATTAAATCCAAAAAATATTAAATGATATGCCTAAGATAGCACAGGAAGAAAGTGGCAGAATGAAATTCATGGAACTAGAGTAGATGATCATTGAGGGCGCTTTGAGATCTATATTTATGAGCTTCCAGGCCTTATATACAACTTTAAAAATTAATGTCAATGTTTTAAACTATCTTTTAACTTCTTGTAAATTGTCATTCTAAAAATCTCATAATCTACTTTTTTACAGTTGAAAAGATAATTCCAGAATTGTTTTTTATTGTCTGTGTTGTATTTGCCTAATATTTAGGAAAAGGACTAGAAGCTCCAGACCTTTACTTATCATAGGAATAGAAAAATGTCTCTCTCCCTCTCATGAAAGTATAAAGTCCAAAGCAGATGTCTAGAGGAAGATAAATTTAGATCAACATACTCTTGAGAAGTATGTAAAATTTAATTTGTGGAATTTTTGTTGTTGTTGTTGTTGAGGTAATTGGAGTTAAGTGACTTGCCTAGGGTCACACAGCTAGGAAATGTTAAGTGTCTGAGATCAAATTTGAACTCAGATCCTCCTGAATTCAGGACTGGTGCTCTATTCACTGCACAACCTAGCTGCCCACCCTTTTTTTAATTTGTGGAATTTTTTAAAAATGCATATTTCCTGAAAAGACTATCAATTCATCTCATCCAGCCATAGGATGGCTTAGATGGTTTCTCAATATGTCATAATGCTTTAGCCATCTACTCCACATTGGGAGGAAATGTTCCCCCATCTTGAAGCAATTATAACTTCCCCTTAACAGCTGAAAACAAGCTATCCATGACAGGTATAAAGAGAATATTAAACATGTCAAATGTAGGAAGGAGAGTAATAGACACCTTATAGCAGCTAATGATGCAGAACTATCAAACATCACAAGAGATTGGCAGTTCTAAGGTTTAAGTGTATTTGAGAATAACAATTAGAAAATAAGCATATGTGGGTTAATAAGCATTATTCCATTAGATATTAATGTATGATGAAGAAAATTTTATGATAAAAATTTTGCTCTTCTTTTAGCTTTTGAAAGAACAAGATTAAATAAGTATTTTTACAGAAAACCACAGTATATATTAGGTATATGTATATGTATGTGTATATCAGTAACTAGAACATATAGACCCAATAAATGGTAATTGACTACATGAAAATACATACAAACATAAATACTGCATATATGTTTTATATACATATGTATCCATATATACATGTGCATGTACACACACATATATATGTATACATATACATATGTATACATACATATATATATATATATATATATATATATATATATATATATATATATATATATATATATATATGTAACTGTAACAATGGGAGAAAGGTCACTTACCATGGGTAAGTGATAAATACATTGTTGGTGGAGCTATGAAATAACCCAACCATTTGGAGAGAATTTGGAACTATACCTAAAGGGCTATAATACTGTGTATACTCTTTGATCCAACAGGGGTTACTACCAATGCTGTATTGCAAGGAAATAATAAGGTAGGGGAAAGGATCCACCTGTGCAAAAATGTTTGTAGCAGCTCTTTTTGTTGTGGCAAAGAATTGGAAACTGAATTATGATTATCTAATTATCTAATCTTTTAAATCAATAATTTGTCCTCAGGGATTTATTTTACTACTCTAATTTTGATACTAAGGTGATGTGGTGTTCATTCAGAGTTTGTCCACTCATTGAGGGTGAAGGTATTCTGAAATATTATCTGAATTTAAAAATTCACTGAGAATATTGGTGTAATAAGGTTTGTTTGCTTGTTTGATTTTCCTCTTTTCTTAATCTGGAAAGAGATAAAATATGGTGGGACATTAGGAAAATATATGATCAAATTGTGTTCACTGTGGAAGCCATTTTTAACTGACCTGAGAAAAAAAGGTTGAGAGATGAAACAAATTAGAAAAAAAAAAAAAAAAACAGAGGCAGAGATGGCCATAGGCTACCTACAAAAGCTTTGGAGTACACATCCTAAACCCATGGGATGAGCATGGAAAGCTATCCTGAAAACCAAATACTGCTTTACCATATGTAGAATTCAGACTAAGCCTAAAGGTTCCTTCAAAAAGTTTTCCTCCTTCAAATTCTCCCTCCTCATGTGTTCCTGGGAGCTGCTCAAAATCATTTGGGATTTTTTTTCCTTGTAGTATTTCATTTTTATTCTCTTTCCCATCAAATTAAATCTATGGATAACTGTGAAAGTTGGGTGTTTATATATATATAGGTATAATAGAGAGGGAATTAATGGGAGGTACATTGGCTAGGTGAAATTCACTTAGGCAATAGATTACAAAGGCAAAGATTCTGGTCTCTGGCCAGTGGTTAGTGAATCCATAATTCAGTTTTCTGGAGCAGTGCAATAATACTGCATATTGTTGTCATTCTTCCTTGTTTTCCAAAGAGAACCAATGACATCTTGTATTGCTCAAGAATCGGATTTAAGTGAAGAGTTGTGCTAAGTTGTTAGCCTGATTCTCTTTCTTATTTATAAGGGGAGGAAAAATCTCCCAATAGACAGAAATTTAGGCTAATCTTAGAGCTTATCTTTTTTGCCTCTATCTAGACAGCTGATTATTGTTATTAAAAAGTGACTAAATTTTAAGTTCAGGAGAGAAGGGAGAAATCAAACCATAAGGTACTTTAATCATGAGCTCTAGAATCCCCATTACCAGACCTAGACACTACAGAAATGAAAGAAGTTTGCTTTCCTAGGGACATTTTCTGGTTATAGTCCCTTTCCCCTATATGCCTATTCTTTCCCTAGTTCTTCTCCTTTTTTGTCCTTTAAAATTTCCCATTCTTTCCACCTTTTCAACTTCTAACTTTTATAAAAATTACTTACTATTTTTCAAAAAAATTCTACTGAGGGAGGCAGAGTCAAGATGGTGGAGTAAGGCATAAACTCCTCCAAATTCTTCATATAATGACTAAACAATTTTTAGAGCATAATAACACACAATGATGGAGTAGAACAATTTTCCAGCTGAAGAGGAGGGTGGCAAGGGAAAAGGGGTTGGGGAGAAAGATCCCATCTCACAATCCAAGGGCACATAAATGCAGTCTTATCTGGGCCCTGGCTTGAAGGCCAGCAAAGCCAGAACTTGCCTAGGGACTACTGAATCAGCAGCATCACTGGCAGTTTCTAGACTCTCAGAGCAGAGACAACAAAGATAAGTTGGAAGATCAGGAAGGAAGGCTTGTCAATAGGGTGAGAAAACCTAGAGAAATCAGCAAACCAGAAGTGGTAGTGGATGGCAGTGGTGATGGCAGAAGCAGCTTCAGAGGTTCAGGCTCATAGGAGTTCTGTTTATTATTACTGAGGAAGGACTCTAATGCTTTGGTACACTAGAACTTACAGACACAGTAGAGTGAGGATCCTTTACAGCTCCAGGACAGAAAAGAAGGATTGTGGTCAGGTCCCTAGAAAGATGGCTGAAAACAGCTGTACAAAAGCTTGGGATAGTGCACCCTCCACCCTGGAAACAGAGCCTACTTTAACAAAGAGTTAAAAGCCAAGTAATAGGTTATGGAAATGAATAGACAACAGAAAAAGATTCTGATCATAGAAAGTTACTATGGGGAAAGGAAAATCAAAACACACACTCAGATGATAAAGCCAAAACTCCTACATCCAAAAACTCTAAGAGAACTTACAAATGTATTCATATACACTTTATGGCTTTAAAAATCACTAGCAACTGTTCTTTTTTACCTTTGTTCTGTTGCTTTAGTCATATTCAACTCTTTGTAAGCCCATTTGAGGTTTTCTTGGCAAAAAATAATACAATATTCTCAATATCATTTTACATATGACAAACAAGCAAATAGGATTAAGTGAGTTGTCTAGGGTAACATCGAAAATAAGTGTCTGAGGGAAGATTTGTATTTAGGTCTTCCTGACTTCAGGATTGGCATTCAATGCACTGGACCATCTAGCTGCCCACGAAGTGATCTCTTTCCTTTTGAGTGTAACTTTGAAAACCCCACTATTTATATGCAATAAGTATAATCTATGCAAATGTAATAACTATATTGTTCTATAATATATTTTGTCTATGAGGCTCTTAAGTGTGTCATTAGGGTAATAGAGAGCAATCTCAGAACAAAACCATTTTAGAGATGTTGGGCTACATCTGAACACATTTGCCTTAAACTCAGATCTTAGCTGAAAATTAAATTATTACCATCTGCCAAAAATTTGGTTACAATACACACAATAACCAGGGAAGGGCAAAACATAAACAAGCCATTATTTTCTAATTGCCTTCCAATAATAATTTTTTGACATTGTCTGCTTGGCACTATTTTGTTTTATTTTTAGTTTATCTCCTTCAAATTAAGTTTGAATTCTAGAGAAAGTTGTAGGATCAATATTTATTTCCAATAAGCTGAATTAGTTTCTTCTTAAAGGGTGAGGGTGGCCAAACTTCAAACTTAATCAATCTTGGGGACTGGAGTTGAAAGTCCGCATGCTGTTTCTTACTTACTTGGGGTATAAAAGAACTAGTCAACAATAGTAGGTGGGGCTGCTCAGGCCTGACAGAATCCCTACTGCTTCTAACTTTTTCTGACTGGGTAAAATACTCTCATTACAGATATATAGATAGCATGTAACTAGCTTCATCCACATGGATTAGAATTGGATTCTTCTGCTTGTAGACTTATTTCTATGAAATATCAAATGATTCACAAGTATTTCATTGCATACTACTCCTGAACTTGAACTACTAATTTAGACTGCCGTCCAAGAGATATGTCACCCAAAAGTTGAAAGTCTCAAATACTTTTAAATTTAGCATAGACACAATTAAACTGTTTCAATATCTATGACTATTATATAGAACTGATAGAAGAGAATTAAATTGCTGTAGCAAAAGAAAATCTTGTAGCATTTTGAAAAAATTACCCAGGTTATTGAAAAATTCATGTTCATTAAATGAAAAAAAAACAAATAATACCTCTAAAGATGTGATTATCTTTGGCGTTAATGAATTGTGAGATCTAAAATATAAAGAGTAAATTAAAAGCTATTATTTTGTTTCCTGATTATGATATGACTGTGTCCTAATGCAGTATAGCAAAGTAGCTGTTTATTTTAAAGTAAACTAAAACAAATACAGAAGTCTTTTCCCAAGCGAAAAATAAACAAACATTTACTAAATTTTGCCCAGCTGGAGGTAAGCATTCTTGGAATAATTGGGTAATAAAGTATTGTTTCTGACTTTTTTTAAGACTATACAAAACATATCTCTTCTAAGTTGATTCTTTAGCTCTTTTTTTGGTGCTCATGGGAGTATGGACTGACTAATAGAACTACCAAAGTTATCAATTTGAAAGAAAAAAAAATATGACTTACCCTTCCTGAGCATTTTCAGTTTCTATATACTTGTTATGACCAATGGACAAAGTTGACACACTAAAACACGTGGAAAGCATTTTGTAGCAGCTGCCATCTGATGATATGTTTAGCAAATATATTTATGTGATGTATTAGAAGATGCTACCCTGGGGGTGGAGCCAAGATGACAGAGAGTAGATAAGTCTTTGTCTGAGCTCTTCATGGATTTCCACAGATTAACATCAAATCAAGCCTCTGAACTGGTTTTTGAATGACAGAACTCACAAATATTTGGAGTGTAACAAACTTCCAAAAGAAGATATTTTGGAAGAACATCAGGAAAGATCTGTTTCAGTTGAGCAAAGGGAGAGCAGCCGAGCATCAATTCAAAGGGCCCAGGGCAAAGAGGCCTCCCCACGTGCAGGGAAAATCTACTGGGAGTCTCTTAGCTACTCTATCCTGGTTTGGAAACCAGTGGATCAGTAGACTATCTGTGACCTTCAACACAACTACAGAAGGGAAATAGTGAGTCCTGAACCTTAGAATAGGGTGGGACTTGGCCATGGCCACCAGCACGGGAAAGAATCCAGCAGCACCAATCTCAGGGCAACATTGTAGTCTCTCTCACCTATACAGGAAGCTTGGGACAATCTCCCTTTTGTCCTAAGAACAGAACCCAAACTTTTAAAATGAGCAAAAAGCAAAAAAGAGCTCTAACCATTAATAGCTATTATGAAGGCAGTGAAGAAAAGACTTCAAACACAGAGGACAAAGGCAAAATGTCTCCAGATGAAGTATCAAAGGGTGATATGAGTTGGTTTAGATTTCAAAAAGCTCTCTTGGAAGAATTCAAAAATGATCTTAAAAGAGAATGAGAAGAAAAATAGAGAAAGGAAAAGAGAGCCTTGCAGAAGAGTTTGGAAAAGGAAACAGAGAAATTACCTGAAGAAAATTTTAAAAATAGATTTGGTGAAATGGAAAAAGAGTACAACTTCTTAAAATAGATTTAGCAAGCAGAATGGAAAAAAGAAAACTCCTTGAAAAACAGAATTGGCAAAATGGAAATAGAAAATTGGTCTTGGCTAAGAAATAGAGTAATCAAGCAGTGGAATAGATTAGGTTCACAAGACAAAATAGTCAATGACTATAGTAACCTAGTGTTTGATGAGCACAAAGACCCCAACTTCTGGGATAAGAACTCACTATTTGAAAAAAATTCCTGGGGAATTGGAAAATAGGTATGGCAGAAATTAGGCATTGACCAAATCTAATACCCTATACAAGATAAGATCAAAATGGATTCATGATTTAGACATAAAGAGTGATAATATAATCAAGTTAGAAGAAAAAAGAATGATCTACCTCTCAGATATGTGGAAAAGGAAGGAATTTGGGATCAAAAAAGAACTAGAGTACATTATAAAATGTAAAATGGATAATTTTTATTATATTAAGTTTAAAAACTTTTGTACAAACAAAACCAATGCTGATAAGATTAGAAGGGAAGAAGAAAACTGATAAAATGTTTTACATCCAAGAGTTCTCATAAAGGTTTCACTTCTAAAATATATAGAAAATTGACTCAAATTTATAAAATACAAGCCATTCTCCAGTTGATAAATAGTCAAAGGATATTAACAGACAATTTTCAGATGATGAAATTAAAACTATTTCTAGTCATATGAAAAGGTGCTCCAAATCACTATGGATCAGAGAAATGCAAATTAAGACAACTCTGAGATACCACTACACACCTGCCAGATTGGCTAAGATAACAGGAAAAGCTAATGATGAATGTTGGAGGGGATGTGGGGAAAACTGGGACACTAATAAATTGTTGGTAGAGTGGTGAACTGATTTGATCATTCTGGAGAGCAATATAGAACTATGCCCAAAGAGCCATCAAACTTTTCATACCCTTTGATCTGGCAGTGTCTCTACTGAGCCTATATCCCAAAGAGATATTTATAGCACACCTTTTTGTAGTAACATGGAATAGGAAACTGAGAGGATGCCCATTAGTTAGAAAATGACTGGATAAGTTATGGTATATAAATATATACCATATATAGATTATTTTTGTTTTATAAGAAACAATCAGCAGGATCATTTCAGAGAGGCCTTGAGAGACTCACATGAACTAATGCTAAGTGAAGTGAATAGAGCCAAGAGAACACTGTGCACAGCAACAAGATTATGTGATGATCAATTCTGATGGATGTGGCTCTTTTCAACAATGAGAAGATTCAAGTTAGTTCCAATGGTCTTGTGATGGAGAGAGCCATCTGTACCCAGATGTCCTTTGTGGGTACTGACTGTGGATCGCAACACAGCATTTTCACCTTTTTTTATTGTTTGCTTGCTTTTTGTTTTTTCTCATTTTTCCCCTTTTTATCTGATTATACCTGTGAAGCATAATAATTGTGGAAATACGTATTTAAGAATTGCACATGTTTATCATACATTGGATTAGTTGCTATCTAAGAGTGGGGAATGGGGAGAAGGAAGGGAGAAAAATTTGAAACATAAGATTTTAAAAGGGTGAATGTTGAAAACTATCTATGCAATGCATACAAATATGTTAATATACATTTAGAATGTTTCTATTTCTACATTCTTCTCTAGTTTATTAATTATAGAATTTCTTAATTTTCCCCTTACTATTGGAATTCCTGGGCTATTAATAGTTATTAATAAAAAGTCAAAAAGCTTTTGGAGAATTGAATTGAGGGTAATAGAAAGAAAACTAGATTTTGGGAGGGGGCAAGAAATCTGGGTTTTATTCTTTTTCAAAAAAAGGCTGGGCTCTCATTGCCCAATACCATTATAACTGTATATCTTCACTTAGAGGGTAGATTGTGAACAAAGTTCTTTGAAAAACTTAAAGTGCCACTTTCTTGTTTCTTGATTTTGCTTTGTTTTAGTCAAGTTCGGTGATTTTGTTAATATAAGGATTTCCAGATGAAATGAATTCATCTACCAATGCTCATTGATATCTCTTCTGCAATTTGTGGAGTTAAAAGTATATCTCATACCACTAAGAAGTTAAGTGACTTTCAGAGGATCCCACAATATTCAATAAATCTATGTTTGGGTCAAGTACAAGAATATCTTGAAAATCTAACTACTATGGCTCTAACCAGATGTGCATGATTTTGAAGGAGGCATATTGGAAAGTACATGAGATCATGATTTGAACATGGCATGAGATGCTGGCTTTACCAATATTGTGAGAATTCACTTTAAGAATCCACTTAATTTTGTATACTTTAGTTATCTGATTTGTAAAATGGAAATGAGTGTACTATCTTAATGGATTATTTTGAGGATCAAGTGAATCAAGTATGGTATGTTGCAGAAAAGAAAAAAAGAAAATAATAATAATAAAATTCAAAAATAATGTTTTACAAAGGCATCACTACACTATGTGCACTTGAATGATTGGTATTAAATATATTATTGAATTGTAGTTGAAATATTGAATTGAACCTTTTCAATATCTCATTGGTTTGTGACCATCATGTCCTTGTCAAGAAATTATGAGAAATTCATTCCTGATTGCATCCAATGCTAGAGAACTCTGGTAAATCAAATAGCTTTTAATCTAATTGAGCTAGTATTATAACTTTTTTGTGCATTAGTTTTACAAAAGATAACTTATCAACAGCTAAGAAGTAAATTCCTTATCAAACAAGGGATAAAGATGTAAAGATAAATAAAGTCAATAATCGGCTCTTTAAGACACAAAGTATTCCCTATTGTTAGGTAATTAAAAGAAATGACAAACAATTCTCTAAAAAAGGATTGTAAACTTTTAACAGCTATAATGAGAGATAGCATCAAATCACTAAAAATAAGAGAAATTCAAATCAAAATAACCCTAAGATTTTATCCTGCACACTGAAAAAAAATTGCAAAAGATGAGCAATTGTAGAGGGTCACAGATAGTAGGGCAACTCTGGGTGAGGTATAATACCCTCCAGCTCAGCCAGGGATCCTGCTGATGAATCTGGTTTGGCTCCCCATTCTCCCTTTGGACTTCTCAGACTTCCTGAGAAGTCAGGGGGTGTGACAACCTGTGTTGTTATTTAATCAAAATTATACTAAGTGGCAAAGAGATATCTACACACAATAGCAAGTCGTTTAAGTCATCCCATATGCACACTATACATTTAGCAGTGTGCTATAGTTACGTAAGGGTATTAGAGTATATAATGCTGAGAGAATTTGGAATAAATGAACTCCATGTTTGACCATCCATGTGAGTTCGGCCCCTTCACTCCTCCCCCATGATTCAGGCAAGTAACAAAATCCTCCAGTGAGCAGATCAGGACATGTAGAAACATAGGTAAATGTCTGCATTGTTGATGGAATTGTGGATTGGTACAATTATTTACAATTATCAAAGAAAAATAACTAAAACATTCATGACTTTTAACTTTCAGATTCTATTAATAATGTCTCCAAGGAATTCATTGATAAAAAGTAAGATCTAATACACAGCAAAAACTTTATAATATCATTTTTGAAGTAACAAAAACCTGAAACAAAGTACAAACTAAATCAATTAGAGAATGAATGAAGAAATTATGTAATAAATGTAATAATTGTAAGTAATTGTATTGAGCTATAAGAAAGCATGACCTGGAGGCAGGGGGAGGCAAAGTTGATCAAGCACTGGCCCTGGAATCAGGAGAATCTGAGTTCAAATGTGACCTCAGATACTTGATACTTACTACCTGTGTGACCCTTAGTAAATCATTTAACCCCAATTGTGTTGTGTGTGTATGTGTGTAAGGGTATGAGTTTGTATGGTATGGGAAGCCCCTGGGAGACGCCTGGGCCACTTTGCTCTGCTTGCGGGCAGGTGCTTTGGCAGATCTGCCTTTGGTAAAGGGAAGATCGAGAGCAGCTGAAAACGTGGTCCTAGTGCGAATCTAGCCCGACCAGCCTCAGACCCGAAGTCAACTCGGCAAACTGCCCCAGGGCAAATACAAATTATTGCAGTATTCTCTGCTTTCTACCAATATCCCAACTTTAAATCATGAGCAAGAAGCAGAAGAGAGCTCTCACCATAGAAAGCTTTTACGTAGAAAAAATAGAACAGTCCCCAGATCCTGACATTATGAAAACAATCCCAGATGAAGCCACAAAGGCAGACTTAAGTTGGTCTCCCTTTCAGAAGGCTTACCTGGAAGATTGCATTAATAATCTCAAAAGAGAGCTAGAAGAAGAATGGGGAAATAAATTGAGATCAGGGCAACAGAAATATCAAAAACTGGAAAATAGGACTGGTGAATTGGAAAAAGAAAACAGTTCACTGAAAAACAAAATTGGTGAATTGGAAAAAATCACCAATTCACTGGAAAATAAAAATGGTGAACTGAAAAACAAAATTGGTGAATTGGAAAAAGACAACAATTCACTGAAAAACAAAATTGGTGAATTGGAAAAAGACAACAATTCACTGAAAAATAAAACTGGCAAAATAGAAAAAGAATGCATTGAATCAAGAAATTCAATTGGCCAGCTACAAAAGGAGCTAAAAAAGATAACTGAAGAAAATAATACTTTAAAAATTAAAATTGAACAAATAGAAGTAAATGACTCAATAAGACTTCAAGAATCAGTCAAACAAAAACAAAAAATAAAAAAATAGAAGAAAATATGAAATATCTCCTAGGAAAAACAACTGACTTGGAAAACAGATCCAGGAGAGACAATTTAAGGATTATTGGACTCCCTGAAAGCCACGATGAAAAAAAGAACCTGGATGCTATCTTCCAGGAAATCATGAAAGAGAATTGCCCTGATGTTTTAGAATCAGAAGGCAAAGTTGGTATTGAAAGAATCCACCGATCACCTCCTGAAAGAGACCCCAAAATTAAAACCCCTAGGAATATCGTGGCCAAATTTCAGGACTATCGCACCAAGGAAAAGATATTGCAAAGCAGCTAGAAAGAAACAGTTCAAATACCGAGGAACTATCATTAGAATTACACAGGATCTGTCAGCTTCCACTTTAAAGGATCGAAGGGCCTGGAATCATATATTCTGAGATGCAAAAGACCTTGGATTACAGGCAAGAATAAGTTATCCAGCTAGAATGAGCATCATCTTCCAGGGAAGAAGATGGTCATTCAATGATACAGGAGAATTTCACCTATTTCTAATGAAAAGACCAGATCTGAACAAAAAATTTGACCTCCAAATAGAGAACTCAAGAGAAACATAAAAAGGTTAAAAGGAAAACTCTTCAGAACTATATTTCTACTATAGGTATCCTTAAAGAATGGCAGTAAAATTTGATTTTTCTTTGATAATAATGGAAAAGAAATTAGAGGTGGAAGGGATACCATACTGAAAAAGAAAAAGGGGGGAGGGGGAAAGGAGGCAAAATAAAGTAAAAATAAAGGAGGTAAAATAAGGCAAAATCTCATAAAGAGACATAGAATATCTAATATAATTGAGGGAAAGAAGGGAGGGTGATGAGTATTGTGTAAACCTTACTCTCATTAGATTGGACTCTAAGAGAGTATATCAGACACATTTGGCTTCAAAGAAAGGCCTCACCCTCCTTGTGGGAAGGTGGGAGGGAGGGGAGAAAAGGAAAAGGATAAACTAATAGAAGGATTAGGGGAAAGGTATGAGGGACTCTAAAGGGAGGAGGATTATTGGTGGGAGGTGGTCATCAAGAGCAAAGTACTGGGGAGGGGGAACGGAGAGAGGGGAAAAGGAAGAGAAAATCATAACTTTGGGTAAATAATATGGCAGGGAATACAGATATAGTTATTTTAACTGTGAATGTGAATGGGATGAACTCTCCCATAAAATGGAAGTGGGTAGCAGACTGGATTAAAAGCCAAAATCCTACAATATGTTGTTTACAAGAAACACATCTAAAACATAGAGATACATACAGAGTGAAGGTAAAGGGCTGGAGCAGAATCTTCTATGCTTCAGGTGAACAAAGAAAGGCAGGGGTAGCAATCCTTATCTCAGATCAAGTAAAAACAAAAATAGATCTAATTAAAAGAGATAAGGAAGGAAACTATATTTTACTAAAGGGTTCCATAGACAATGAAGCAGTATCAATACTTAACATATATGCACCAAGTGATATAGCATCCAAATTCCTAGAGGAGAAGTTAAGAGAGATGCAAGGAGAAATAGACAGTAATACTATACTAGTGGGAGATCTCAACCTTGCTCTCTCAGAATTAGATAAATCAAATCACAAAATAAATAAGAAAGAAGTTAGGGAGGTTAACAAAAGGCTGGAAAAGTTAGGTATGATAGATCTCTGGAGGAAATTGAATGGTGATAGAAGGGAGTATACTTTTTTCTCAGGGGTTCATGGAACTTATACAAAAATTGATCATGTGTTAGGGCATAAAAACCTCAAAATCAAATGCAGAAAAGCAGAAATAGTAAATGTATCCTTTTCAGATCATGATGCAATAAAACTCACATGTAATATAAGGCCAGGAGAAAATAGACCACAAGTTATTTGGAAATTAAATAATCTAATCCTGAAGAACGAATGGGTGAAAGAGCAAATTATAGACACAATCGAAAATTTCATCCAGGAGAATGACAACAATGAGACAACATACCAAAATTTGTGGGACACGGCTAAAGCAGTTATAAGGGGTAATTTTATATCTCTAGATGCTTACTTGCATAAAACAGAGAAAGAGAAGATCAATGAACTGAGCTTACAATTAAAAAAGCTAGAAAAAGACCAAATTAAAAACCCTCAATTAAATACCAAATTGGAAATTCTGAAAATTAAAGGGGAGATCAATAAAATTGAAAATAAGAAAACTATTGAATTAATAAATAAAAGTAAGAGTTGTTTTTATGAAAAAACCAACAAAATAGATAAGCCTTTAGTTAATTTGATTAGAAAAAGGAAAGAGGAAAATCAAATTATTAGTCTCAAAATTGATAAGGGAGAACTTTCTTCAAATGAAGAGGAAATTAGACGGGGCAGCTAGGTGGCGCAGTGGATAGAGCACCAGCCCTGAAGTCAGGAGGACCTGAGTTCAAATCTGGTCTCAGACACGTAACAGCTGTGTGACCCTGGGCAAGTCACTTAACCCCAATTGCCTCAGCAAAAAAAAAAAAAAAAAAAAAAGAGGAAATTAGAGTAATAATTGGGAGTTTCTTTGCCCAACTTTATGCCAATAAATTCGATAATGTAAATGAAATGGAGGAATATCTACAAAAATATAGATTGCCCAGATTAACAGAAGAGGAAATAAATTATTTAAATAGCCCCATTTTGGAAAAAGAAATAGAACAAGCTATTAATCAACTCCCTAAGAAAAAATCTCCAGGGCCAGATGGATTTACATGTGAATTTTACCAAACCTTCAAAGAACAATTAATCCCAATACTATATAAACTATTTGAAAAAATAGGGAAAGAAGGTGTACTACCAAATTCCTTCTATGACACAGATATGGTGCTGATAGCTAAACCAGGTAGGGAGAAAACAGAGAAAGAAAACTATAGACTCATTTCCCTAATGAATATTGATGCAAAAAATTTAAATAAGATTTTAGCAACAAGAGTTTGTATGGTATGAATACAGAAAATTATAAAAAGACATAAAATGAGAAAAAAAAATTGAAGTCAGAATTTGAAAAAGAAACAAAAAATTGTAAAATATGGAATGACATTTTGTACAACAAAATGAAAAGATCAATTTTTTGAAACTGAATGATATGAGAGTGAAATGAATAAACTGAGCCAAAAGAAGAGATATTACAGGTACCAGATTTTCTTCTTTAAAAGACATAGTGGCCAGCTAGGTGGTGCAGTGGATAGAGCACCAGATCTGAAGTCAGGAGGACCTGAGTTCAAATGTGGTTTCAGACACTTAATACTTTCCTGGCTGTGTGACCCTGGGCAAGTCCCTTAATTCCAATTGCCTCAGCAACAAAACAAAAAACAAAAACAGACAAAAAAAGAGATAGGGAGAAATGACTTTACAACAATGAAAATTAATAATATCAGATTTCTCTGTGGGAATATCTGGGGAGAAAGAAATTAGTTAAATAATGAAAATTAATAAAACCAGTTTTTTTCAAGTCATGAATTTTGAAAAGTACATGATTAGCTGCAGACCTCTTGGTTTCTTCAATTTGCATAGGAACAAATTGAGGACAGAATTATTATGATTATGTAGCTTTACTTGGAGGACTATTGACCTCCCTAGAGAAAGCAAATCATAATTAATCTTGGTTTTAAAGATGTTTTCCAATGTCTGAGACCTTAGAAATGTCTCTGAAGTGAATGTTAGTTTTATTCTCACTTCAAATCCACCCATTTAAAAATTACTGAGGTCCTTTCACAATTCATGCACTGGAAATTCTCAGTGTTAGAGAAGCTACAGTTTTAAGCATATCAGAAGATCATAGAATTAGTGTTGTAGCAGTCCAGGTCATCTCACCCAGCCTCTTCATTTTACAGATAAGGTAACTGAGAATCAAAGAGTTTATATGAGATTATGTGATTTCAGCATTGTAAATTTAGATCTGAAAGGGAATTTAAGAGATTATATATTGCAAACTCCTCATTGTACACTTGAAAAAACTGAGGTCTGGAGAATTTAAGTGAATTTGTCAGTGTCACAAAGGTCATATATCAGAAAAAGGGGATTAAGATATGTTAAGCACAATGTAGCAGAAAAGTACTGAATGTGGATTCCAGAAACTTACATTTTAATCTTCCAAACTGCTTAAAACTTTTGTGACCTTTGACAAACCATTTAATTTTTTTAAGCCTCAATTCCCATAGTTCAGTGATACAAAGCAATTCCATTAGACTTTGAACAGAAAATGTCATCTGCATCCAGAAAAAGAACTAAGGAGACTGAATGTAAATCAACATGTGCTATGTTCACTTCTTTTTTTTTTCTGTTTTTTATCTCTCCTATGGTTTTTCCCTTTTTCTCTGATTTTTTTTTTCTTTCCCAACATGATTCTTAAAGTAATGTGTGTTAAAGGCAAATTAAAAAAAAAAAAAAATCTCCAAGAAAAAAAAAAAAAGCCTCAATTCCCTCATCTGTAAAATAAGGAGGAAAGAGTAAATGACCATTAAGAAACTTCTTAGCTACATATCTATGGTTTTATGACTTCCTCCAAGCCTATGTTCGATTAGTAGCAAAGGTAGGATTTGAATCAATGTTATTTGATCCAAATCTTTCCAACATGTCAATTGAATATTTCCTGCTCCAGTCTCTTTCCCAAGAACACATTGCACCTTGACTTTCACTGAGATCCATGATTTGTGGAAACAATGGCAAAATTTAAAAAAAAAACAAAAAAGAGGAATAGTGTGTCGATTCAATTACTAAATTGTCAGGATTTTCAAGTTATCATGAATTCAAGGTTGTTGCCCTATTTTATCCACCAATTAGTGTTAAATATCCATACTGACTCTACCTCACTTTTTTAAAAAATTGTATTAAGCGTTACTGTTTTTAATAAGCTATATTAGTGGCTATGCAAGGGATAAAGTTTACCTAATAAATTTTAAACATTTGTCAAGTTGGTCTCATGAATCATATTGGGAAAGAAAAATCAGAACAAAATGGAAAAAAAACATAGGAAAGAAAAAAGAACTGAAAAAAGGAATGAAAATGTGTTGATTTATATTCAAAATCCATAATTCTTTTTCTTAATGCAGATGGCATTTTCTTTATCTGAAAATTATCTGTTAATATTATTTGACCATTTATCAATTGGGGAATGACTTGTATTCTTATAAATTTGACAAATTTGACACAGTACTTTATATATTTTAGAAATGAGACCTTTGTCAGAAATACTACCTGTAAAGATTTTTTCACAGCTTTCTGTTTTCCTTTTAATCTTATTTATGTTGGTTTTGTTTGTGCAAAAACTTTTTTTTATTATTTCATTGAATTTATTTTGTAAAAATTAAATGTGTAAAGTTAAAAAACTTTGCATGAACATATCCAACACAACTTTAGAATATGAAAAATATGGGAAATTTCTATGCCAAAAATGTGTGTGTACACTACACTTTTTTTATTAAAAGCTTTTTATTTACAAAACATATGAGTGATTTTTCGACATTGACCTTTGCAAAACTTCTTTTTGTTTGTTCCAAGCTTTTCCCCTACTTCCACCCACCTCCCACCCCTAGATGACAGGTAATCTAATACATGATTAATGTGTCAAATTATATGACAAATCCAATATATGTATACATATCTATACAGTTAACTTACTGCACAAGAAACATCAGATCTAGAAAGAGAAGAAAAAAACAACCTAAGAAGGAAAACAAAATGCACGGAAATATTCACAGAAAGCATTAAAATGCTGTGTTGTGGTCCACACTCAGTTCCCTCAGGACCCTCTCTGGATGTATATGAGTATCTTCATCGCTGAACAATAGGAACTGGTTTGAATCACATCATTGTTAAAGAGAACCATGTCCATCAGAACTGATCATCATATAGTATTGTTGTTGCTGTGTATAATGATCTCCTGGTCCTGCTCATTTCGCTCAGCATCAGCTCATGCAAGACTCTCCAGGCCTCTCTGAAATCATCCTGCTGGTCGTTTCTTACAGAACAATAATATTCCATAACATTCATATACCATAATTTATTCAGCCATTCTCCAATTGATGGGCATCCTTTCAGTTTCCAGTTTCTTGCCACTACAAAAAGGGCTGCCACAAACATTCTTGCACATGTGGGTCCCTTTACCTCCTTTAAGATCTCTTTGGGATACAGGCCCAGTAGAAATACTGCTGGGTCAACAGGTATGCACAGTTTGATAATTTTTTGAGCATAGTTCCAAATTGCTCTCCAGAATGGGTTGGATCCTTTCACAGTTCCACCAACAATGTATCACTGTCCAGTTTTCTTATTATCAGTAAAAACTGATTAAAATATAATTGGAAAAAACAAAATAAAAAATAGTACAATAGATCAGTGATAACATTAACTTGTGGCTTTATAAATTAATATACAGCCAGTAGGAATCCTTTCCCATTTATTTGACACCATTGATATATGGTGTTAAAAACTTGCCAGATTAATTTTGTTGTAAAAGTAATTTTATTTCAATGCTAAATTTTCTGTATGACTATTCATTGTCCCTGTCATTCACATCAAAAAGATAACAACAAAGTAGAAATACTGCAGAACAAATTGTAGAGAAAGTGGTAGAAAGGAACAAATCAGAATAGCTGTCTCACTACTTCTGCCTGCAACTTATGTCAAGTCCATAGCCCAATTTCTAGGAAAGGCAAAATTTCTGGGAAAGAGTTGCCAAAGAATAGTCAAACCTGATTGCAGTTATTTGTCTGGAAGGCCCCAGAGAGTGAGAATGTGAAGTACTGGTCACCATTGCTGCATACCTGAGCTTAAAAATGTCTCAAATTCTGACTGTCTGAGAACATAAGCTGATAGGTAGCATTTCAAGCTATTTTTATTCTAGGCTCTACAGAAATTTTAAAAAAAATCTTTTTAAGCATTTTTGTGTCTTTTTTTAATATAGCAAGAGGTTAGAGAAAATTATTTTTGTCTATGTGTTTATCTACCTTTGGATGAAATGTCCATGAAGAAGGTATAAAATTTTTCATATATGTTCCTGTGTGTATGTATGTATATATTACATACACATATATAATATGAGCATATGTGTGTATAAAATCACCCTGGAACTTAATACATTTAATGCTAAATATTTTATTAAAATTAAAACTTTTAATGAAAATAGATATTATATGATTATATTATACTATTGTAAAAGACAGAGAGACTTTATCATGTAGGGAATAGAGTACTGATCTTGGAGTATTAAAAAACAAAATAAAATCTGGTTACAAGTCCTAACTTTGGTATATAATATCTACAGCATATGTGGAAAGAATAAGATGCTAATACAATAGAAATTGAATACTGTGGAATTACAATGATTAAGTTTGTCTCCCCCCAAAAAATAGATATAGAAATAAAAGAAAACAAAACAAAGAAAACTTCACTTTTTAAACTAATGAAGATTCATGATTTTGGTCCATGACATATATAAATGGAATTTTTGATATGCTGGTTAGTTTGCTAAGGTTTTTCTTTTCTTCTTTTTAATTTTTTTAGCTATTTTTAAGTAATGGCTCTCTGTGTAAGTTTAGGGGTTGATAGAGTGAAAATGTATATTATATAAAGTTATTAATTATAATACAATTTTATTTTAAATATAACTACTTTTAAATAAAATTATTTTAAATAATTGTTTTTGTTATTCAGAAATATTTAATGGTTTCAGAGAGGCCTGGAGAGACTTACATGAACTGATGCTGAGTGAAATCAGCAGAACCAGGAGAACATTATACACAGCAACAAGACTATACAATGATCAATTTTGATGGACATGGTTCTCCTCAACAATGATGTGATTCAAACCAGTTGTTCAGCGATGAAGATAGTTATATACATCCAGAGAGAGGCCTGTGGGAACTGAGTGTGAACCACAACACAGCATTTTAATGCTTTCTATGAATATTTCCATGCATTTTGTTTTCCTTGTTAGGTTGTTTTTTCTTCTTCTCTTTCTAGATCTGATGTTTCTTGTGCAGTAAGATAACTGTATAAATATGTATACATGTATTGTATTTGTCATATAATTTATCCTATTTAGCATGTATTAGATTACCTGTCATCTAGGGGTGGGGAGTGAGGGGAAGGAGGGGAAAAGCTTGGGAAAAAAAAGTTTTTGCAAAGGTCAATGCAGATAAATCACTCATATGTTTTTGTAAATAAAAAGCTTTATATATATTAAAAAAGAAATATTTAATGGAATGAAAATACAATGGAACATATATAATGTTAATGTGCAATTTTAAAAATTGTAGTAAGCTTATTTTTAATATACATTATTTTAATATACATTATATACAAATCAAATCAAAAGGGAAAAACCATGGGAGAGAGAAAAAAAATAGAAAAAAGAAGTGACCATAGCATGTGTTTATTAACATTCAGTCTCCTTAGTTCTTTTTCTGGATGCAGATAGTTTTCTGTCCAAAGCCTATTGGAATTGTTTTGGATCACTGAACCACTGAGAAGAACCAAGGCTTTCACAATTGATCATCACACATTCTTGTTGTTATTGTGTACAATGTATTCCTGATTCTGCTTGTTTCGCTCAGCATCAATTCAGGTAAATCTTTCAAGGCCTTTCTATAATCAGCTTATTCATCATCTTTTACATAACAATAATGTTCCATTAACTTCATGTATCACAACTTGTTCAGCCATCTCCCAATTGATGGGCATCCACTCCTTTTCCAATTCTTTGCTACCACAAAAAAAGAACTTCTTCAAACATTTTTGCACATGTGGATCCTTTTCTCTCCTTTATGATTTCCTTGGGGCACAGATCCAGTAATGGTACTTCTGGGTAAAAGGGTATTCACAGTTTTATAGTCCTTTGGGCTAGTTGCTATTATTTAGTTTTTTTCAGTCATGTCCAACTTCTTCTGAGCCCATTTGCAGTTTTCTAGGCAAAAATACTAGAAGGCTTTGCCATTTCTTTCTCCACCTCATTTTGTACATGAGGAAATAAGGCAGACAGGGTTGTGTGATTTGACCAGGGTCACACAGCTAGAAAGAGCTTGAGGCTAGCTTTGAATTCACTTTTTCTTGACTCCAAGATCACCCCTTTATTCTCTGTGCCACCTAGCTACCCTAATTTGATTTTTAAAAGAAGATAATAGAAAGAGATAAATGAATTGAAATTCTCACTCTGCTGTTTTATTTTCCTATAATGGCAAAAATGATTAATATAAAGTTGGAACACGGGAAAAGAAGAATAATGAGAGAACACACAACTATCCTGGATGAATTCAAGTTATGAAGAACCCATTTATTTTCCAATATCCTAAAAGAACTAGCAGATATAATTGCTGTTCCATAATCTGTGATTTTTTTAAAGATTGTGGAGAGTGGAAAAGTTACTTTCCAATTGTGAGATGACCAAGGGTGCTATTTAAAAAAAATAGAGTGGAATCTGAAAATTGAAGTCCAATTGCTTAAGATTCTCCATAAATTCTAGAATTAAGAGATTGTTGGTGAGTACATCAGCAAGAAATGATTACAAAAGTCAGCATGACTTCAATCAGAAAAACAAAATCTTGTTTGATTTCTTTTCTCCTCCTCCTTCTCCTTCTCCATCTCCTTCTTCTCCTGCTCCTTCTCTCACATTAATAATACTAATATATGAAAGCAAATGCTATTGATAAATTTACCTGGAGTTTAGTAGAATATTTGCAACTTTCTTATTCCACCCTTGTGAATAAAATGGAGACATATGTAAGATAAAAATGCATTTAGATATATTTGAGCCTAATTTAGTGGCCAGACATAAGAAAATAGTCATGAATGTTTCATTGCCAAGGTGCAAGGTGATCCTTCAATGTAATTACTGATAGATCCATACCGACCTTTTGTTAAACGATATTTTTGGCAATTACTTTTCTACATGCATAAATTGGATTCTTACTAAATTTTCTGAACACACAAATTAAGAAATTATAGTTTATATATTGAATTGCTGAGTCAGGATCCAAAAAGACCTTGGGAAGCTACAATACTGGGATGATTAGAAAAAGATGAAATTTAAAGGTAAAATTTAAGTTTTACCGTAGAATTAAAAAATCAAATTTCATAGGTTTCATTTAGGGGGTGGCTAGACAGAAATTTGAAAAAAAATTAAGTTTTTATTGAACTACTAGATAAATCTGACTCTCCAGCATAGTATGACATCCAATAATTCTAATAGACTGAAGTAAAAGAAGGGAAAATATTCAGAACAGTATAAATAGAAGTTTCATTGTATTCCAAAACTACCATGGATCATAACCCCATATGGGATCACCTAACTGAATGTGGGGGTCACAAAAATACAGTAAAAGGTATTAAATATTCCACCAAAATTTAATTATTTATATAAAAATAAACAATCACATCCATTTTATTAGTATGTAAATTTGTCTTCATCTTTAATAAATAGTAAAAATATATGTATACCAAAGAATTATTTTAAAATAAATTTCTTTATGGTTTATTTTCAATAAATGTTTGATTCTGTATACCAATTTTATATAATTATATCCTTGGGTCACATAAAAATTTCTTGGTCAAAAAGGAATCCTGAGTGGAAAAATTTTTAAGAAGTCCTGTTGTATTCTGCCCTGGTAAGTAAATATATTTGGAGTAGCCTAATCAGCTGTAGTTCCTGAGTGCCTACCTTTGTGCTTCTTTATAAAACATAATCAAACATATAATTAATTATAAGGCAAAAGCAAAAATCATCATGACAGTAACAACTGGAAAAAAATAAGAAGTAACCAAAATATTGCTGTCTATCCCTAAATGTAGGGCAACAATTTCTGCCAGTGCATGCATTGTCTGTGGCAAAAGAGTGATTGACACAAACTTACAGAAACCTAGAAGGTGGGGATGGAAGTATAGAAGTCCATATGCCCATGGTAGCCCATAACTTTGGACTATGTGCCTTGATAATCTTAGGCCCTTCAGGAAAAATCTGTGTCTCACAAAGCTGTTTCTCTGCTAACTGCTCCCCTTTTGATCTCTCCAGCTCTCCTGCTGGGCAAAGCCACTCCTGTTTTGCTCCTAAGTTGATGAATCAGTGACGAGCTCTTTTGACCTAATGAAAAAAAATGTTATGCTCTTTTAGTGACAGTTCTTTAGGCAGTTCTTTTAAATTACAAAATTGGCAGGCTCCTCAGATCTGCAAACAGCATGAGATTCCATTTTGTTCAATAGACATCAAGCTTCTTATAACAAAGTACTGTCCATAACAAAAGAGATCCAAAATGTATTTTCCTCACTATTTCTCTCTTTCAAAACATGGGAGGTGGTAGAAGAGAAGGACGTATTCTTGAGAGGTTTCCAGTCTTTCAGAGTTTAGAGAAATTTAAAATCACAAAATGTAAACTGTTAAAAGCAATAAAAGTTTCATAAACTCTTTCTAATTAAAAGAATCACAGAATTATAGGATCTAAGATTAGAAGAGACTCCCAAGGTTACCTGGTCAAATCTGCACGTGAATCCTCTCCACAGCATCCCCCATATCTTCCAGGATAGACATTCTCCCAGGAAGAAAGATTTACTATGCACCATGACAACCCATTCCATATTTGAATCGCTCACATTATAAACAAGGTTTTGCCTTATACCAAGCCAAAATATATCAATCAATAATAACACCATAAGCCTCTTTCAAGTAAGGGGGATTATCTCCAACAGGCAAGCAAGTAATACTGTTTTTCCTGTTACCAAAACTCCAAAAAGATGCTCTATTCTGCCCAACTGTAATTCATCTTGTTGGGGGAAATAACTTTTTAGCAAGCAAGTAGGTCCGTGAGGAAAACACCTGAACTAACATTGTGTCACACTCAGGGTAAAGAAGTCAACTGTTCAGCAATCCTTTCAGCATGCTGTTAACGAGTAAACGGCCAATTTACTAAGGAAAGTTGTCAATGCATTCTTAATTGTTTATGACTCCTTAAATAATACTTGGCATACTACTGAAGATAATTGAAAGGTGATCTGGAAAAGGTTTGTAGTTGTTGGGAACAAAAAAAGGCCTGGCAGAGAAATATATTTATTAGGTAAATATATTTATTGATCTACTTGTCTGTGGTAACTTGATTTTGAAAAGGATTGCAAATTCAATTCAATTTAGTTGATCAAATATTTAATAGGTGACAAATATTTTGAAAGGCTGTGTTCAACCCAAATAAGTATATCCTCTTCATGCCAATTTTTTTAATATCAGAAGTCTATCAAGCATTAGATGAACTATAAGACAGAGAGCAAAGGAAAAAAAAACGTTTAAAAGTATTTTGTGCATCCTAGTTCAATCTGGTCTTGATTATATGAGATTCCGTGTTAATGAAGACATCTTTCAGAAAGCTTCTAGTTCATTTAATCTTTTCATCTGAGAAGAGTAAATGTAATAACAATGGGAGAAGTAGGAGAAGACAAGCATAAAACCATTGTTGGCCAATGTTAAATTATCCAAAGTACCATAGGACCTCTCACTCTTAGATACTGAGGCTTAATATATTATATTCTTTAATAATGCATGGAAAGACTGAAACATCAAAATCATAAAAATCTATTTACTCCTAGAACTATTGAGTCACACACAGAATATTTTCTCAGAACATTGTCTCTGTTGGTCACTACATTCTTAAAAGAAGTGACCCATGTTGTTACGCGTCATGTTTCATGTGAACACTAGCAAATCTAGTGATTGAAAGCAGCTGTTAACATTTGCCCTAAGCCTCTCCTTCAGGAATTATTTTCATTACTTAATGGTAAAGACAAAAGACTGCATGATACACAGGCAAGACAGTAGGCCTTGGAGTCAGGTAGATTTGAGTTCAAGTTCTACCTCTGAGGGCCTATCAGCTTTGTGATTATGGCTAGGTAATTTAATTTCTATTTATATTTCCAGCAATTAGAAAATTATACCAATTACAGGTGACTTGCCAAAATTCACTCAACAAAAGGAAAATCCCAAGCCTTGATTTCTGTAAACCAATATAATCACAAACCTAGGTTATTACCTTTGTTCAAGAGATATAGACATAGGGAATTTTTTTTCTGGAATACTATAATATTCTCTATTATAAGATCTGAACAGTCTAAATCAATTTGTAATAAATATATAGCTATATTATTGACCTGAATCTAGAAGGAATTTCAGAGAACATCTAATCTAATTCCCCCACTTTACAAGTAAAAAAGT
Organism: Myrmecobius fasciatus; assembly: GCA_023553655.1. Taxonomy (NCBI): domain Eukaryota; kingdom Metazoa; phylum Chordata; class Mammalia; order Dasyuromorphia; family Myrmecobiidae; genus Myrmecobius; species Myrmecobius fasciatus. The sequence continues at coordinate 149,131 of JAJPUD010003642.1, read as the reverse complement.
AGGACTCATGGAGGCTAAGCAGCAGCTATTTTATTAAGATAGAATTTGAATAAAGCTTCTTCAATTCTACTGCCATTATTTTCTCCAATGTACCGTGACATCTAATGAATAGCAACAACAAAAACAACAATATAGCATCAAGATATTTTGAATATGAAAAATACTAATCAAGGTAAAGGCCTTACAAAACTAACTTTGAATCTTAAATATTTGCTTTTTTAGTGTAGCTCTATTACCTAGTAGTATTATCTTTCAAAAAGGGATATTCTGAATATTTTGAATATTCATAGAATATGAATATTCTGAAATTCATAGAATTAATAAAATGATGAATTTTAAAATAAGATTTTCTTTTTTAAGTTTCTATATCATGGATCATTTATCTTTGGAATTATTTTCACTTATTTATGCACATAAATTGCTGATGGCACAGTAAGTAATGAGACATTTGTTTTCTTTAAAAATTAATGCACTTCATGTGTTGCAACTTTTGTCAATAAGAATAAAAAATGCAGTATTTAAAGGAGAGTGATGGGGACTGGAGCAAAACATCTATCCAAATCTTAAAAGTTACAAATAGTGCTGGGAAGCATTCCATTCATTCGCCTCAGGAAAAGACATTGTAATTTGAAATTCTATCACATAACACATAACTTTTATTGTATAGTCCTTACATATTTGAATATAGTTTTTACAAAACAAATCACTTCAGAAAGCAGAAATGAAAAAAAAAAAACAGTTAAAAAGCATCACATAAATAAAATATGCATTATAGCCGAACAACAGTTTAATTTATAGGCACCCATACACGCAAGCCTCTGGGGCCCTAACAACCAGACATGAAAACACAATTAACCAAACCAAAGAAACATTTGTGGATGAGTGCCTTTAACTGTTTTTGTGAGGAGATATCATGTTTAATATGCTGTGCATCTTCAAAGAGCAAGGCAAATTGATGTAGGAGTTAGTAAAACGTTTTTTTTTTATTTTTTTTAAATGGACTATTTCATCCTTATACAGCCATAGACCAAATAGAACCTGACTGATATCTCTAATCTCTAAAAAGTATCACATTTTAAAATGTGTTCAGTTTTAAATCAAGCTTCGGGTTTTTTTAAATGAAATTTTAGAGAGCCTTTTTAATGTTGCATATTTTACATTTTTATTTAATTATAAATGAATCATAAAGAGCAAAATTCAGATCAAACCTAGATAGACCAATCTAGACCTAGATGTATAGATAGATAGATAGATAGATAGATAGATAGATAGATAGATAGATAGATAGATAGATCTGTCTGTCTGTCTATCTATTTATCTATCTTTGTATGTAGGTATATGTATTAGGCAGCTAGGTGGTATGGTTGATAGAATGCCAGGCCTAGAGTCAGGAAAACTCATCTTCCACAATTGAAATCTGACCTCAGCTACTTACTTTTTTTGTAACTCTTGGACAAGTTCCTTAACTCTCTTTGTCTCAGTTTATCCATTTTACATCTGTAAAATGAGCTGGAGAAAGATATGGCAAATGATCTTTGACAAAAAAACACTAAATGAGATCATGAATATCATGAATATTTGATCATAACTGAAAATGAGAACAAATATACATCCAGATATGGGAAAACATACAAGATTGCATCTTGTGATAAAGTGGGCTTCCAGCAAGCTTCTAGAAAATTATGTAGAGATTGAGGGTTTAGAGATTCTGTTTCTTTGGGAATGAAAAAAGCTATCCCCTGATTTCTCTCTTAGCCCCATGATGGCCAAAGATAGGGCAGGGCTATATTAGCTCTCTTCCTATATAGTGTCTCCATACCCTCACTCCCACTTTGTTTCCTTAATGAAATAGTAAAGGCAAAAAATCAGGGAATGGCTTCCTCATGTTACAGTTTACAGGGGCCCTCAAATTTCTGAACCAACACATAAAACAAGTGGGAAGAAAGCAGAGCAGCTCTGGTATCTCTTAAAAAAAAAAAAAAAAAAAAACATCCAGGATGATCCTGTAAAATTAGTTGGAAGAAAAAAATTATCCAGAGAAAAAGAATTCTTTTACGGCTTACTTTCAATAGCATGAAGTTCCATTTTATGTCATTAGGAATACTATAGGTAATTAGAATCACATATGGTAGAAGAAGGAAAAAAATGAAGCCTTTCAGTGCCCTATTCATATGTTCAAAACCAAGTTGGTGTTCCATGGCTGAGGTATTTAGTTAGTGATTCTGAAAATTCCTAGGAACCCTTTTCCTCTACCCCCAATATCTCCTTCATGAATCATTACTAGTGGTATGAACTGCTGAAATGCTATTGCTTTGACTGTTAACATGATTCTTTGCTGAAAAAACAAAACAACAACAAAAAAAAAACTCTAGAAACTACAACATTGTCATTTTCAGAAAGCAACAATAATCAATCAATAAATATTTATTATTCACTTAATTTTGTGCTATGCACTCTGCTTGGAACTGCAAGTTTAAGTACAAAAAAAAAAAAAAAAGAAAGAAAAAAAAAGAAAATCTCTGCATCCAAAGAGGGGTTACATGGAGAAAGATAGAAGGCTCATATAAGACAGAATGACCTGGATTCATGCTTTGTTGTCATACACAATAGATTGTGTAATTCTGGTCAAGTCCCAGAATATTTCGTGGTTCTAGACAATCATGTGTGATTCTAAATGTTAAACAATTTCTAATCTACCATAACAGGGAATTTTCTTAATTAGAGATCTCTACCTTATAATGGAAAGAGCCATCTGCATCCAAAGAGAGAAATTTGGAGACTGGATGTGAATTATAGCATAGCATTTTCACCTTTTATTGTTGTTTGTTTACTTGCTTGTTTCATTTTTGTTTTCTTTCTCTTTTTTTTCCCCTTTTTGGTCTGATTTTTCTTGTGCAGCATGATAAAAATGGAAATATGTTCAGAAGAATTGCATATATTTAAACTATATTAGAATACTTGCTGTGTAGGGGAGGAGGGAAGAAAGAAAAAATTGAAACAGAAGATGTTACAGTGGTGAATATTTAAAAATAAAATGCTATTATTGTTATTAAAAAGAGAAAGAGATCTCTACATCAGCAAAATCACAGATCTTCACCAAATCCTTTTTATTTCTCAAGAATAAGAACCATAATATTAATTAATGTGTCAATTTCCTTTTTTTTAATTTTATCTATTTTATTAGGTGAGAAAATTATATTGCTCCTGTAATGCTAGCAAGAACATGAAGAGCTAGTTTTCCTTGAGAGGAAGGGTCACAGAACTACTTTATTTTGTTAATAGATTCTGAATTATTTGTCAAACTATAGGGGAAAAAACTAAATCAGAAAGTCTGGTTTGAAAGCAAAAATTCTAAATGTTAAGGATAAAACTCAGAATTAGAGTGTTTTTCTATTTCACACCACCCCAAACTTTATTATCCTGCTAAGCCAACATTTTACTGGCTCCTCCTGTATTTATATATGGAACTCATTATCTCTGCCCTTCTTTTTCCTGATGAATTGCCTCAGGTCAGAATTAGACACCCAATCAATTGGTAGGACAGGCAAGATCCAACCAGAAAAAAATTTACAACTTGACCAGGGATTTTCTGGCCTTCCTACAATCCTCACATTTTTTTTTTCTCAATTAAAAAAAAAAAAACCTTATCTAGCATACGATCATAATACTTCATTTATGATGAGTTCAGGATTTATTTAATTTATTGGTTTATATTTCTTATGTTCCTTTATGTCTTTAAAAGTTCTAAGAAGACTGATTCCCTCAGGCTTTCAAAAATGGTGTGCACCTTGGCTGAACTTTGATATGGAGCTAATATTTGTCATAGCTTAAGTGCATCATATTATTTTCTTTGGTTTCTCTCAAAATCAGTGACACCCTCTTCTTTGATCATCAAATACCTTATTTCAAACTGGAATTTACAGAATGGTGACCAAAATATTAACATAATATTTTTTCAACTAAATGAACCTGGATCACATGAAACTATTTAAGCCAGAGTTTGCTGTTTATTTTCTCCCCCCACCAAAACACCTTAAAATGTTACAAAGTTCACATAGTTTCCAAAATTCTATTTGATTATTGAAATATTTATAGATAAAATCAAGAGGTATAGTACATAGAGATTTGCACCTGGAGTCAGAAAGATCACAGTTCAAAATCAGCCTCAAATACTTAGTCACAATGTGAGTCTGGGGAAGCCACTTAACCTCTATTCTAAACTTTGTGTGCGCACCTTTATATGTGTAATCTGGGGATAATGTGTGCCACTTAACCATAGTTCGTTTAACCAGTGAATACCTATTTCCTTCTCACAAATACTTTTTTTGTTCCCCTCTCTCCATGTTTTTGAATTTTCCAGATCTAGGAATCTATGATACCTTGACCCTTCTATGAAAAATAAAGCAGTATAGATCATCACTATCTTTCTGGATGATGCAAGTAGCACCCCTTTCTCACACCCCGTACCCTGTCCTTACCAATTTATTAAGGCTTTCTTTTATGAAGTTTGAGTGGCTTGTGTCTAACTTTAAGATTACAAAATAAGTTCATAAAGCATACAAAGTACAACTGTAAGTACAACCAGGCAACTGGTTGACAAAATTGAGAAACTGTGGGACATGAAGTCAAGACCTAAGTTTGGATTCTGCCTCAAATACTTACTAGCTTTGTGACCTTGGCAAGTTACATAATTTATCTGCACCTCAATTTTTTTATCTGTTAAATTGGGATAATAATAGCACCTGCCTAACTGTTTTGCTGAGGCTAAAATGAGATATATGTGTAAAGTATTACATAAATGTTAGTTAATTTTAGGGAAGGTTTGAATGAAATAATACATATGATTCTTTTCACCTTAGAAATTCTATGATTAAATAGTGCGTGAAAAGTCCTAATGCACTCATGGGGAGGATGACTCAGAGAAATGGTTTCCAAACTTGGGTCCACAAGTGTGTTTTAATATGATCTATGACTACCTTGAATTTGTACTATTCATATTTATAAGGTCATTTTTCCAAATGTTTTATTGTGACATAATAAGTTTTGTGTATAAAATATCTTAATTATAAAATAGTTTTATTTTGGAAGCTTTATTTTTCTAATTAGAAACAAATCTATCTTTTGCCCCTTCTGCTTTCCCCAAAAACCACTGTAACAAATACAAAGAGTAAAACAAATTTCTGAATTGGCTTTACCCAATTATATTTCATTTAGCTCCCTAAATCCATTATTAGATACCAAGTTAAGTAATATACTTCATCAGGAGTTTTCTAGAATTCTGGATGATAATTATAAATAAGAATTTTTAATTCTTTCAAAATTATTTAACTTTATAATGTCATTATTTTATAAATTGCTTTCTTGCTCTGCTATCTTCATTCTGTATAAGTTCATACAAGTCTTCTCAACTTATTCAGAGATTGTCTCTTTCATTATTCCTTATGTTGTTCTACTTACAAAAGTTGCTCTGTTAGCTAGAATGTGGAATGAAGGTGAAGAGCTCAGAAGTAAATAAAATATGCTTTCTTACTTCTGGGAATTTATAGCCTAGTGTAGGAACAACAATAAAACCCCTAAATAAGAATTTAGGAATATTTCTAATAAGGTGTCATTCATTAAAAATGAAGTCAATTCACATTAACATAGTGCTTTAAAGTTGGCAAATCATATTACACCATTATCTCATTTGAATTGTACAAAATCCTTCAAAATCAATGTTATTCTCACCTTAAAAATCAGAATATTGTTATTTGTCTAGCATAAGACATCAAATAAGAGTCTGAGGTGAGATTCCTTACCTGAAGTCCAAACATATTGCCTTTCCAATCAGGCATGTTCCAAGACTTTAATATCCTATAGAGGAACCCATCTTTATAATTATGTAACTGACTGAGAGATTAAGGGGGGAGGGATTTCAATAGTTTATTGTCTATTGAGTAAAAAAAGTATTTGTTTTGGAAATCCCATACATATACAAGTTTCTTTGACAGAGAGAAGAAATAACCACTGAATCAAGTTTCTTTGACGATAGAACTAAATTTCTTTCCATTGTACTTTGCTATACTGTTTCCTTCATTTAGGCATTTTATGAATATCATCAAATGATTATTAAAATCCTGCTAAATCAAATCCAATAATTCCCACATCCAATACCAAATATAAAAGCCTCTATTATTCAAAGCCCTTCAAAATTAGCCCCTTCCCAACTTCCTTGCCTCCTTCCATCTTACTTCCTCCTACATGATCTTCAATTCAACATACTGGCCTTGCTATTCCTCAAATGAGATATTCCATCACCACACTCCAGACATTTTTACTGGTTCTCCTGTCATGCATGGAATACTATCTTCTCTTTTATGCCTCTTGACTTCCCTTGTTTCTTTCTAGTCCTTGCTAAAATACCACCTTTTAAAAGAAGTCTTTCCTGATTTACTTTAATGTCACTGTTCTCCATCTCTTAATTATCTCCAGTTTATCCAGTATATAACTTGTACGTAGTTATTTTCATGCTATATCTTCCATTAAACTGTGAGCATCTTGAGACTGCATTTGTTTATTTCTTTGTTTTGCTTTTCTTGGTACCTCTGTATCCAATATTGTTAGTATAGTGTATTAATCAATCAATAAACACTTATTGAGCACCTACTATTGTCCATGAACTATGTTAAACACTAGGGATAGAAAAAGAAGCAAAAAGTAGTTCCCACTCTCAAGGAGCTTTTACTCTAATGGGTGAGACAGAATGAAAACAAATATGGACAAAGATGTATTCATGGTGTATATATATAAATATATGTGTATATATATATATACATACAAATGTGGACAAAGATGTGTTCATGGTGTATATATGCACATATATATACACCATGAACACATCTTTGTCCATATTTGGACTACATATATATACATACATATATATGTGTGTGCATACATATATACATATACATATACATTATTCACACATATATATTTTAAGTAATAAAGAGGAAACAATTAACAGAAGAAAGGCATTGAAATTAAAAGGAACTGGGGAAAGCTTTCTGTAGAAAGTGAAATTTTAATATGAACTTAAAGAAACTAAGTAAGTTAATTGTCAGAGGAAGGACAAAGTGTTCCTGGCACAGGAAGAGCTAGAAAGAATGCAAGGCGCTAAGAGATGCCATTTCTTCTTCGTGGAACAGCCAGGAAGTCAGTATTACTGGATCAAAGAGTACATGTAGTACAGTAAAGTATAAAAAGACTGGAGATTTAGGAGAGGATCTTGGAGATAACAGAAAGCCATTGGAGTTTGTTGTGTAGGAGTGGTGCTGACATGATCAGACTTGTGCTTTAGGAAAATCACCTAAAGGCCTTTGGGCCTGTATGGAAGATGGATTGGAGCAGAAAGAGATCCACCCCAAGGTTTATTGAAATAATCCAAGTATGAGGTGATAAAGGTCTGCATTAAAGTAGTAGCAGTGGAGGGATGACATATACAAGACATTTTGCAAAGGTAAAATCAACAGGTCTTGACAACAGCCATATTTCTTCTCCCTTTCTAGAAAGGATTATAGCAGGTGGTGATGGAAAGATTTAATCAGTTTTTAGTTTTTTAACAAGTTGAAGGAAGACATAAGCATGATTGTAGATAATAGGAAATGAGGCAGTGGACAATGACGTACTGTTTCACATAGAGTAGGTGTTTAATAAATATTATTTGTATGACTAATTGAGACATATTAATTTCTTAGGTGTTTATACAGAGATTCTCTATAGGTAGCTAGGTCAGTTAGATGATCTTGTGCTGATTACATCAAACACCAAGACCTTCTGAATGACATACATAATCACTCAGAAGAAAAGAAAATCCTTTTCATTGTTTGATTGGATTGTACATAGTGGAAACCTATAGAAAGACTGTTTACATCTCAGTGATGAAATTGGCAAAATTACATCTCAGTTTGAAATTTGTCTCCTAACTAATTGTAATAATAAAGCTAATCCTTCTGAAATACACACAATAAGGCACTAAAAAATACATGTTTCTTTTAAATTTAGAAATCCCGTAATTGTGAGGGAGTAAATATGTTTCATATATTATAAATATTTTTATATTGAGTCCTATTTTTGAGATATGACACAACTCTATGATGAGGAATCCTCAAAAACTCTAATCCTAAACAAAGAACAGAAGATCATTTAGATAGCAAATTATTACCTAGATAATTACTAGACTAGACTCTGTATAGCTATCCAGGTAAGGGGTTCAAATTCTGAAAATAGTTTTATATTAAAGTGAAGATAAAATGCAGTCTATAACACTAAAATTTTATTTTGTGATTAGAGCTAAATATGGTAAATAAGTATTACTTAGATGAATTAATCACCAGATGAAATAAAATTGGCTACAGAAACTTATGAAGAATGTCTACTAAGGCATAGAAAGTTACTAGTTTTAGCACTGAAATCAATTGTAAAATCTGAGTCAAAAATATTTCTCAGGCTATCTCATCAAACCCAGAATTAATCAAAATCCTCTATACCACATGCTTGTCAAATAAGCATCAGATCTGTGCAGCAACAATGATGAAAGATCTAAATAGACAAAGATACTGAATTTGAGAAAGCAGTACAGCACAGTAGAAATAAATTGGCTCCAGTGTCAAAGAACCTTTACTCAAAACTTTCCTTTGACATATACAACTTATATGCTTTTGGCAAGACATGTGACATCCTTGAGAAATTGAAAGAATTAAAATAGGCATTGAAGAAACAAAATTATCACTCTTTGTAGATGATACCATATTATACCTAGACCTAGAGATTCAACTAAAAAGCTACTGAAATAATTAACAACTTTAGGACAGGTAAGGGACATAAAATAAACCCACATCAATCATTAGCACAAACAAAGCCAATGCAACCAAGATTAGCTGGGAAACGTTTTTTACAGACACTTTTTTATAAAGACCTAATTTCTCTAATTTACAATTAGATTATTAGATTAGATTACAATTAGATTAATTACAATGAGCCAAATTCATAAGAATATGTCATTCATCATTTGATAAATGGTCAAAACATATGAACAGATAGTTTTCAGATGAAGTTAAAGCTATTTATATCCACTTTAAAAAATGTTCTAAATCATTATTGATTGGAGAAATGCAATTTAAAACCAACTCTGATGTACCACTTCACACCTATCAGTTTGGTTAACATGACAGAAAAAGAAAGTGATAAATATTGGAGAAGGTATGGGAAAATTGGAATGGTAATGTATTGTTGGTAGACATGTGAACTGATCCAATCATTCTAGAACTATGCTGAATGTTCTAGGCATAGAATGCCTCAAGGGTTATAAAACTGTGTACACATACACTTTGATCCAGCAATATCATTACTAGGTCTGTATCCAAAAGAGATCATAAAAAAGGTAAAATGATCCATATGTACAAAAATAGCAACTCTTTTTTGTGGTATAAAAGGATTGAAACATATGTGAATACTTGTAGTTGGGACAATGGCAGAACAAGTTGTGGTATATGAATGTAATGATATACTATTAAACAATAAGAAATGATAAACAGGCAGATTTCAGAAAAAACTGGAAAAACTTATGTGACTGAGTAAAGTGAGCAGAACCAAAAGAACAAAGGTAATAATAACTTTGTGTGATGACCAACTTTGATAGATTTAGCTCTGCTCTGCAATATAATGATCTAAGACAATTCTAAAAGTTTCAGGATCCGGGCAGCTAGTTGGTGTAGTGAATAGAGCACCGGGCCTGAAGTCAGGTGAATCTGGGTTCAAATCTGGTCTCAGACACTTAACATTTCCTGGCTGTGTGAACCGGGCAAGTCACTTAACTTCAACTGTCTCTGCAAAAAAATAAAAATAAAAAAGATTCACGATCAAAAATGCTAAACACATCCAAAGAAATAACTACTGAATCTAGATGCAGATTTAAGCTCACAATTTTCACTTTTGTTTTGTTTTGATGGGCTTTTGTTTGTTTGTATCATCTTTTTCATTGTTTTCCCTTTCATTCTGATTCTTACACTGCATGGCTAATGTGGAAATACATTAACTTGATTATACATGTATAATCTATATCAGATTGTGAGCCATTTTTCAAAAGCTTAGAATGTCTGAGGTGGAAGGCTGCTCTGTGCAACTAATGCCTGGAAAAGAAGCTGCACCCACTATATACCTTTCAAGTGGTTCTCTAATCTTTGTTTGTTAAACTCTAGGGAGGGAACCCAATGCCTACTAATTTCTTTTTAAAAAATATTGTTATCTTGTTATTTTTCAAAATACATGCAATGATAGTTTCCATCATTCACTATTGTAAAACCTTGTAAAACACTTTCACAGTCAACCGTGCTGGTTTTCTGATCTATGTGATTATGCCCAGGTCTGACATCAGGCCTTGATATCTCCACTGTTCTGTCAGTGTCCTGGGAGAACTCAGATCTTTTATTTCTTAAGGGACTGAGTTTAGGGGTCAAGATGAAAAATGTGAGACCAGAAAAGGGAATGGATAAGACGTGTGAGACATTTTGTATCACTATTGAGCAGAGTTGGGACCTCACTTTTGGCAGAAAGGTAAATAGGCTCCACTTTTTCAGTCCATACCACCCCATAGTACAGACATGCCTAAGAATTCACTGAACTCTGGAGAGGAAGGGTATCCATTTTTGAGGGATTTACATGATGGCTCAGAGCTTATTTATTGGAAAAGGAAAAAGACTTGTGCTTGAAGAGCTGACTACAGGAAAGCCAGCCGGGAGAAAGGAAAGAAATCACTGAAATTTTATAGTCTTATAGGCCAAGTTTGGCATTTGGCCCAAAATAAATTCTGTAAAGGTGAGTTTAAATATCAGTGAAAAAGATAGACTTTCAATAAAAGGAAAATATAAGAATTACTGCTTCAAAAGAAAAACCAGAGGGAGGGGTGGGGGTGAGGGAAACAAAGCAGAATTTATTATTATATCCCAGGCACTGTGCCAAGGATGTATAAAAAAAATAAAGAAAAAAAAAACAAAAACAAAAATAAAATCTATATCAGATTGCTTCCTGTCTTGGGTATAGGGGTTGAGAAAAATTTGGAACTCAAAATATTATAAAAAATGAATGTTGAAAACTATCTTTATGTATAATTAGAAAAATAAAATATTATTAAGTGGAAAAATAAAAATTCTATTGTCTTCAAAGCTTGTTTAACAAAAAAAATCATTTGAAAAAACTTTTCATATAATTTTATGATGGGAATTTTTTCTACTATTATTGTGCTTGTTAAAAAAAAACAAAACAAATAGATCCTTATTAGTAGTAAAACATTTACTGACTCACAATGGCTCAATATTTAATACTATAATAGACTCAATAAATTAAGCTTAGTGCATTTTTTAAGATGCTAGTCAATTTCTAGTACTGGAAAAAATTATGAAGATGCCTGTAACACATCATTGTCTATTTTTTAAAGTGACATTAAAAGTGACAAAAACTATGAAACTCAGGCTGGTCTCTTGTTTATACTAGAAACCAAATAGAAAAACCAACTCCTTTGAAACTTATTTTAGAGTACCTTTGGTTCAAGTTTCAAAATGTATTTATTTTCCTTTACTTAAACAGCCTGTAAAGATTGTCTTACAAACAATCCAAAGTAAGATGGTGCTTCTTTTACAATGTTTTAATTACTTATCAATAATAAACCTTTATAGATTTTTTAAGCAAAAGAAATCCATTAAAGGAGGTGTGTGTGTGTGGTGTGTGTGTATGATATATTTGTGGTTATTCTATCATACAAATGATCCCAGCATACTTGACTAGAATTTTTGCTTTTATAGTTCATAGGCCTCACCCAGTGAGTATGAAAAACAAATCCACTACTTGACATTGCTCAGCATAATAACAGCATATTTACTTATAAGCAGAGTTAAAAAAATATTAAAGAAAGAGAAAGTTTACTGAAACAACAAGGGAAAACTAAACAAAATTCTTAGTAACTAAACAGAATCTTATAAAACACTTCATCCAAAGATCATAGGTTTAGAACACAAAATACAACAAAATTCTAGTAATCAACTTGTCAAGTCTTCTCTTTTTACAGATGAAAAGTGATGTGTAGAAAATCTAATTTATACAGGATACCATTGTAATTAAGTGGCAATACCTAGACTCAAACCCATCCCTGCGTATTCCAAACCAGCATTTCTCTTTATATCTTGCTATTTTCTTCACTGATAGGCAAGGTAGCTATACTTCCTGAAATGGTTTGGAATCCTTTCTGTTCCTCGCCCCTTGTCTTCCACTCTTAGCTCCAGTTCTGTAGTACCCATTGATTTCCCAAAGAACTCAAAGGGCATTGGTTTTGATTCCTTCTGCAAGTCTTTACTGCTACTGGAAAATTCATCAAGTGTCATTTTGTGTCACTTTCCATTCTACTGTATGTAAAAGGTTCAAGATATTGCCTGTTCCTACCTTACCTGCACTTATCTTTTAATCACTTAAAGTTCCCATTTTTTTTCTGTCTAGACAAGAACATTCTATGTCTTTGCCTATATTCTTGGCCAAAAAAGGTAGTCTCAAGTTTTCCTTTTCTTAAAGAAGGCACAGTTCACTTTGAAATGTAATATAGCACCAGAGATGCAGTACAAATACCAAATCATTTCTCTACCTGAAACTAATTCCTTTTTATTACCATTGCTACTGCTCACTAGCCACACATTTTTTTTTTTTTTTTTGCTCAGGAGCAGGCCTTCTGTCACTCTTCAGTTTATGGGTGCTGCTTATCACCGATTCTGGGTTCAAATACGATGGGTTTTAGCTTTAGAGCTTTTATCTCTTGAAACCTGGGAATGTTACTTTTCTGTTTTAAAGCTGGCATGCTAACTATTTGCTATGCAATTCACTATTTTAAGCAATTGAATGTATATTGAATTCACAATCCAGTTAGCCATGCTGAATTTGAGGAGTGGAGGTAGTGGAGGCAGGAAAAGAGAGGGATGCATGTTTTCTTGTAGACATTATTTATTTGGGAAAGAATGGGGCATGAAAATGAAATATCATAAATATTTGCATGTATGTGAATGTCTGTGCATGTGTTTGTAGACATGAGAAAATGAAAAGAGGTGAGAAAGGAGAGAGAGGAAAAAGATATTTATAGAAAGTCCTAGCTATGAAGGATTTCCCATCTTAGTAACACCTAATTAAGGGCAAAGCCACAATTGTGACACTCCTCTCTTCTTAACCACTCTCACCTTCTTCGGAGTGAGTTCCTACTCCTTTAGTGGGAAAGGTATGAGGAAAAATATCAAATTAGAGTAGCAAAATAAAACTGCTCCCCAAAACCTCCTCTCCCTGCTTTTTTTTCTGACAGAGTCAATGAGAGAATAAGCTATGATGTGCCTTCCAGGAACCACAACTTTAACTGAAGAGCTCAAGGTCAAATCCTAAAACATCTAGAGGGACAAAAGATGAACAAAGTGTAGAGTTTTGCTCACCATAGTTTGACTGCCCTTGCCTAGAGCCCTGCTATTTCAAGAATGATGTAGGCACAGGGGTGTGGATGGGAGGATATGTTTAAAAATCCCTGCTGGCAGCAGAATATTAAAAAGAAAAAATATATCTTGGATAATATGACAGGAAAAGATAATGATAAATGTCAGAGGGAATGTGAAAACTGGGACACTCATGCATTATAAGTGGAATTGTGAAATGATCCTCTGGAAAACAATTTGAAACTATGCTGAAAGAGCTATCAAACTGGGCATACCCTTTAATTCAATAGTATCTCTATTGGGTCTATATCCCAAAGAAATTGTCAAAAAGGAAAAAAGGACCCACATGTGCAAAATTATTGGCAGCAGCCTTTTTTGCAGTAGCAAGAAACTGGAAACTGAGTGGATGCCCATCAGATAAAGAATGGCTGAATAAGTTATGAATATATATGAATGTTATGGAATATTATTGTTCCATGAGAAAAGATTAGCAGGAAGATTTCAGAAAAGCCTGAAGAGACATGAACTTATGCTAAATGAAGTAAGTAGAACCAAGATAATATTGCACATAGCAATGACAATATTATATGATGATCAACTCTAATGCATGTGGCTTTTTTCAACAAGGAGGTGATTTAGGCCAATTCCAATAGACTTTTGATGAACAGAACCTCTCTGTACCCAGAGAGGACTATAGGGACTGAATGTGGATCACAACACAATATTTCCACCTTTTTATTGTTGTTTGCTCACTTGCTTTTTGTTTTCTTTCTAATTTTTCCCTTTTTGATCTAATTTTTGTGCAGCATGATAAGTGTGGAAATATGTATAGAAAAATTGCACATATTTCACATATATTGAGTTATTTGCTGTCTAGGGGAGGGGGTAAAGGGAAGAGAGAGAGAGAAATATTTGGAACAAAAGATTTTGCAAGAATGAATGTTGAAAACTATCTTTGCATTTATTTTGAAAAAAAATTGTAAAAAAAAAAGAAAAATACTGGACCAATGATTGGCACAAGAGAGAAAGAGGGAAAGAAAGAGACAGAGAGAGAGAGAGAGAGAGAGAGAGAGAGAGAGACAGAGACAGAGACAGAGAGACAGAGAGACAGAGACAGAGAGAGAGATTATTGATAGACAGAAAGAACTAGATACCTCAGTGCATTTACAGAAAATGTGAGGAAAATCAAAGTTACTGAATATTTATTAGTTGAATGGTTCTCCTAGATAGCATGAAATTGAGCATCACTTAAGAACTGCATTATTTTCTATACTCCTTTACTTAATGTGATGATGTACTATTGGAATTCAATAAATAAATTATACTGATAATTTCTTAGAACCCCTCAGATCTTCCTAAACTCCAGGCCCAATATTCTCTCCACTGAATCACCTTGCAAAAAGATGTTGAAAACTTTGAATTCAGCATTAGAGATTAAAAAAATAATAACAACATAAATACAGTTTATTATAGTTAACTAAAATTATTATGAATGTCTAAAATTTTTTGGAAAGACAATTTGCTACAATGGAAGGAGCACCAAATGGGGAATGCTCCTTAATTCTATTATCTTTCCTCTGATGCTAACTATAAAATATTCTTTGCATAATTTTTTCAAACATAGTTTTTATGACTGCAAAGTAATGCAGTGAGTAGAATTCTGGTTCTAGTTAGGAGAGGCCTGAGATTGAATCTAGTTTTAGACATTTGTTACCATGTGACCTTGGATAACTTATGTCCCTTGTCACATAATTTCTGTCTGCCTCATTTTTCTCTTCAGTAAAAAATAGTATCTACCTCCTAATGTTGTGAGCATATAATGAGCTATTAACTGTAAAGCCTTTAACACAAGACCAGGCACATAATAAGTTCTATATAAACATTAATTATTATGTTTTTGTTATTATTGTATTGCCTATTAATCAGTGAGTTCCTCGAGATCAGGAACTACCTTTTGATCTTTTTTGTATCCCTAGTGTTTAGCACCCTTCCAGGACCATACTAGCTTCTTTATAAGTGTTTATGAACTGAGTGAAATCAGAGAACTTCATATAAATTCAGCCTCTGTCATTTGCTGCTCATACTATATTGAAAACATCATTTAACTCCTTTGTCTTTTTTTTCTTCATTGTTCAAAAATGAGAGGGTTGAACTATATAATCTCCAAAGTCACCAGCCCCTAAATCTGTGATCATTTGGGAAAGAACATATACAAAAAAAGTATTTATGCACACATACACAAACATAATTTTTGTATTAGAAACAGATTTATCCACTGGTGCCTTATAATGCAAGCTTATGTAGCCTGGAGTTCCCATCTTCCTGGATTGACAAGCTAACTGTTTATGAGACCATGACAAATGACATCTATCTGGGTCTGGACCTGGAGTCTTTGTAGTCAATGTTGACATTTGTGTGTTACTATTTGTTTGTCACTCTGTGGGACAGCTCTGTGCTAGCACCCTATAATCAGGAAGCTGATCTCAGATCTGACCTCAGACACTTACTTGTGGTATGACTCTGAGCAAGTCATTTAACCTTGTTTGCCTCAATTCCTCATCAGTAAAATGAGTTGGAGAAGGAAATTGCAAATCACCCCAGTATCTTTGCCAAGAAAACTCCAAATAGGGTCACAGAAAATCTGACCCAACTGAATACCAATACTGTTGCTACTTGCTATTGAGCAATTCTATTCTGAAATTAAAAGTGAATTGTACATCTATGTTTTAGGATGGGAAGACATAGGAGAGACATTCTTTCTGCTAAATTAAAATAAAATTCCTGTACAGGTAGAAACATTTCCTGAAAGGGAAGGAAGTGAATCAAGTCAAATGAATAAAAGATGTTCTTCTTGCCTTTACAGGAGCTAGAAGCCAGTTTCCAGTGTTCTGCCACTTTCTGTATGTTGCTTTACAATAATTGTACTTTCTACAGGCAATAGCCAGAATGGAAATTAGGAAGTAGAAAGACTCCAGCTGTGGTATTAGTGCTCTGCCCAAAGTAAATAATCATTGTGCAAAAGTTTCTTTTTGGATTATTCCTGGCTTCCCATATATATACAGTTTTCAATAAAGAGCACGTGAAAGAGGGAATGGTCTAGTGTTTAGAGTCCAGGACAGGGCGTCAGCCATTCTGACTTCCATTCCAGTCTCCACCACGAATTGACTGTGTAATAATAATCAGAGTGGCATTTAAAAAGAAAGAAAGAAAAATGTGCTATTCTTAGGGAATCTGTAGTCACAGAACTTAAAGAATTTATGCACAGTACCTCATGAAAAAACACACAAAAATTATTGCTGAGGTACCAAATAGGTCTGCATTAGCCTGCAAAAAATAATGTTATACAAGAATAAATCCTTATATTTTTTCCTATGATAATTACAGTTTGCCCAGTCAACCCTATTTTATATGTAGAAGATACAAGAAAATTCCTGCCATATAACTGTGGGATTAATCAAAAAAGATATTAACACCATCCTTTGCATAAGTTGTAAACTTGACATTGACTTCTTTGAGGTGAAACTTGATTTGTAAATACAAGGTGGTAATGACTTCAGTACTGTGTCTGGAATCAAAATATAAATGAAAGAAACTTAAAAGATTCTTCTAATGGTTTAATAATAAGAGTTATTGCAATGAGTTGATGTTAACTCAACAATTAACTTCAGTTTATTATGATACTTAGGTGGGAACATTTTTTTTTAAAAATAATGTTTGAAATTTTAATCGCTTTGTAAATATATTTGTAATTCAAAATGAGTTAATAATTAATGCTCCTATTCTAATACAGTCAGTGTGGAATAGTAAATAGAGAACTGGCCTTGGAAGAAGAAAGAAATGAGAAAGTATTACCTCTAACACATACTGTCTGTGTGACTTTTGACAAGCAATTTAAATTCTTGAGTGCTCCAAGACAAACTCTTTTGTCTCTCAGACTCTAAGTTTCAGAGAAGGTCCTGAGTTTCTTTATCTTGGAGTTCTTACTTTCATTGAAATCACAGAGTTAGTCTCTATGAGATCTTCATAGGTAGAGTCGAGTACATTATTTGTAAGACTCAGCCTTTGTTAGTCATCCATATTTACAGGAAACCTTTCTGGTTAATTTACACATAAGATCTGTAATAAAGATTCTTGTATACATGGATCATCTTATATCTTTTTGGACATAGCCCTAGTAGTTAAGAAGTGTATATAGTTTAATCATTTTCTAAGTATAATTCCAAATTATTTTTCAGAACAGTGACAAATTTACAGTTTCACAGATATTGCATTAATGTACCCTTTTTTTATCCTATTGCAAATACAAATGAGAAAACAATTCCCATTATTAAGGACTTTCTACTAGAGACCATTGCAAAAAAAAAATTAAGGATTTGGATTGTTTAAGGAGAAAAACTTTAAAATGTGCAAAATATCCTTAGTTTTCAGAGATCAGTAACCAATCATTTGTTTCAGGAGTCAAGTATTCTGTTTGCAAATGGATGATACAGAATTGTGATTTCTCTTCTATGCTATGTCATAATTTCATAACATTTCATTATACATTTCCAAATATAGAAATATTCAGTTATCTTGGTCGTCACATTTCATTTTGTCAGTGCTTAAATTATATTATTTTTTGCAATAATATATCTAGCTGTATTAGTATAATCCCATTCTCCCTTCTAAACTATAAAATCCTTGAGTGGAAATGTCTTATTTAAACCTTATTATCTCCTGACACACTTTGCACAGTAGATAAAAATCAGATTTGTTGTACTGCATCCATGTTTTGATCAGAAAAAAAAAGGGCAATAAAAAGAGAAGAATGGAATTAGAACTTTTTTTTTCTTTTGTGAGCAATTGTGATCAAAAAGATTTGTTAAAAAGTTTGAAAGTGGGGGGCGGAGCCATGGTGGCGGAGATCAGACAGGAGTTTCTGTAACCTCCTCTAACCTCCCCTCAAACCAACAACATATGAAGCCTCTAGACTGATTTTGAAGCAAAAAAATCCACAATATCTGGAGAACAACACGATTCTAGAAGAAGATACTCTGGAAGAACCTCAAAACAGGTCTGTTTTAATTGGGCAGGGGTGTGGTCTGCTGAACCCAGACTGCAGCACAGGGAGACCTGGGCAGGGAGCTGGAGCAGGGAGCTGGAACAGGAGTCAGAACAGGAGTGGGAGCATTGTGCTTTTCACACACCTGGGAGTCTTTGGTGGGCCTCTTGGACCAATCTGTCCTGATTGTGGGCAGGTGGTTTGCAGGGTCTGCCTTTTGAGGGGGATAGATTGTGAACCACTGAACCCCTGATGAGCATTGGATCTAGCTGCCATTACACAGCACCTTAAAGCAATCAACCAAACAACAGGACTGATCAGCACCAGAAATAATTCAATCAGCAGAGCTGCCCAGTACCTGAAATAATTCAATCAGCAGAACTGCCCCAGGGTGAACTAAAGCAGAACTGCCCAGCACCTGACATAATTCAATCAGCAGAACTGCCCAGTTCCTGAAATAACTCAATCAGCAGAACTGCCCCAGGGCAAATTAAAGCAGCTGTACTACCTTTGCCCTAAACAGACCTCACACCTTTAAAAAAAATGAATAAAAAAATCAAAAAGAGCTCTCACAATAGACAACTTTTATGGAGAGAGGGAAGAGCAGACCTCAAATCCTGAGGCCCCTAAGGGTAAAACAACTCCAGAAAAAGCCCCAAAGAGAGACATAAACTGGTCTCCATGTCACAAGGCTTTCTTTGAAGATTGCATAACAAATCTTAAAAGAGTTAGAAGAAACATGGGGAAACGAAATGAGATCACTGCAAAATAAAATAGAAAAAATGGAAAAAGAATGCAATGAACAAAAAAATGTAATTGGTCAATTGCAAAAGGAACTAAAAACAGTAACTGAAGAAAATAAGATATTAAAAATTAGAATCGAACAATTGGAAATGAATGACTCATCAAGACTTCAAGAATCAGTCGAACAAAAACAAAAAAAAAATGAAAAGATAGAGAAAAACATGAAATATCTCCTAGGAAAAACAACTGACTTGGAAAATAGATCTAGGAGAGACAATCTAAGGATTATAGGGCTTCCTGAAAGCCATGATGAAAAAAAGAACCTAGACACTATCTTCCAGGAAATCATAAAAGAAAACTGCCCTGATATTTTAGACCCAGAAGGCAAAATACTCCTTGAAACAATCCACCGATCACCTCCTGAAAGAAAACCCAAAATTAAAAGAAAACCCACAGAAATATCGTGGCTAAATTCCAAAACTATCATACCAAGGAAAAGATATTACAAGAAGCCAGAAAGAAACAATTTAAATATCGGGGAGCTACAATTAGGATCACACAGGACCTAGCAGCTTCTACTTTGAAGGATCGAAGGGCCTGGAATCAGATATTCTGAAGGGCAAAGGAACTTGGATTACAGCCAAGAATAAGTTACCAGCTAGAATGAGCATTATCTTCCAGGGAAGAAGATGGTCATTCAATGATATAGGAGAATTTCACCTATTTCTACTGAAAAGACCAAAACTGAACAAAAAATTTGATCTACAAAGACAGAACACAAGAGAAACATAAAAAGGTAACAAGAAAAAAAAAACTCTTGAGAACTATATTTATGTTATAGATACTTATAGAATGAGGGTTGATTTTATGAATCTATTATTACATTCTGATTATGATATGATTACTGTGATTTTATGATTATTATGATATGATTATTGTGATTTTATGATTATTATGATATGTTTATTGTGATTTTGTGATTATTATGATATGATAAACTGAAAACGAAATTAGAGGTAGAAAAGGAATAACACTGGAAGAAAAGAAAAAGGAGGTAAAATAAGGGAAATTACATCACATGTAGAGTTAAAGAAAACCTATAATGATTGAGGGGAGAAAAGGGAGGGGAATGAGAATTGGGTTTATCTCCATCTCATCAGATTTGGCTCAGAGGGAATAATAGACATACTTATAAGGAAACAGGAGGGAAAGGGGGAAAAAAGGGGTGGGTGGGGCTCTAAAGGGGAAGGATTCTTTGAGGGAAGTGGTTATTAAAAGCAAAATAGTAGGGAGGAGGGAAAGGGGATAAGAAAGAGAAAAGCATAAACTAGGGTAAATGATATGGCAGGAAATACAGAATTAGTTATTTTAACTGTGAATGTGAATGGAATGAACTCTCCCTTAAAGCAGAAGCAGATAGCAGACTGGATTAAAAACCACAATCCAACAATATGTTGTATACAAGAAACACATCTAAAACATAGAGATACATACAGGGTGAAGGTAAAAGGCTGGAGCAGAATCTATTATGCTTCAGGTGAACAAAAAAAAGCAGGGGTAGCAATCCTGATCTCAGACCAAGTAAAAGCAAAGATAGACAATTAAAAGAGACAAAGAAGGAAATTATATCTTCTTAAAGGGTACCATAGATGATGAAGCAATATCAATACTAAACATATATGCACCAAGTGGTATAGCATGGAAATTCCTAGAGGAAAAGTTCAGAGAGATGCAAGAAGAAATAGACAGCAAAACTATAATAGTGGGGGATCTCAACCTCCCTCTCTCAGAACTTGATAAATCAAACCACAAAATAAATAAGAAAGAAGTTAAGGAGGTAAACAAAATGTTAGAAAAGTTAGGTATGATAGATCTTTGGAGGAAATTAAATGGAGACAGAAAGGAGTTTACTTTTTTCTCAGCAGTCCATGGAACTTACACAAAAATTGACCATGTGTTAGGACACAAAAACCTCAAAATCAGATGCAGGAAGGCAGAAATAATAAATGCATTTTTTCAGATCATGACGGAATAAAAATCACATGCAATATAAGGCCATGAGAAAATAGGCCAAAAACCAATTGGAAACTAAATAATTTTATCCTAAAGAATGAATGGGTGAAACAGCAAATTACAGACACAATTACTAATTTCATCCAAGAGAATGATAATAATGAGACAACATACCAAAATTTGTGGGATACAGCCAAAGCAGTAATAAGGGAAAATTTTATATCTCTAGATGCTTTTTTGCATAAAATAGAAAAAGAGAAAATCAATGAATTGGCTTGCAACTAAAAAAGCTAAAGAAAGAACAAATTAAAAACCCCCAATCAAATACCAAACTTGAAATCCTAAAAATAAAAGTAGAGATTAGTAAAATTGAAAGTAAAAAACTATTGAATTAATAAATAAAACTAAAAGTTGGTTTTATGAAAAAACCAACAAAATACATAAACCTCTAGTTAATTTAATTAGAAAAAGGAAAGAGGAAAATCAAATTGTTAGTCTCAAAAATGAAAAGGGAGAACTTTCCACCAATGAAGAGGAAATTAAAGCAATAATCAGGAGTTACTTTGCCCAACTGTATGCCAATAAATTTGATACCCTAAGTGAAATGGAGGAATATCTACAAAAATATAGATTGCCCAGATTAACAGAAGAGGAAATAAATTACTTAAATAGTCCCATTTCAGAAAAAGAAATAGAACAAGTCATTAATCAACTCCCTAAGAAAAAATCCCCAGGACCAGATGGATTTACATGTGAATTCTACCAAACATTTAAAGAACAGTTAACTCCAATATTATATAAACTATTCGAAAAAATAGGGAATGAAGGACTCCTACCAAACTCTTTTTATGATATAGACATGGTACTGATACCTAAGCCAGGTAAAACAAAAACAGAGAAAGAAAATTATAGACCAATCTCCTTAATGAATATTGATGCAAAAATCTTAAATAAAATATTAGCAAAGAGATTACAGAAAATCATTCCCAGAATAATATACCATGACCAAGTAGGATTTATACCAGGAATGCAGGGATGGTTCAATATTAGGAAAACTATTAACATAATTGACTATAT
>JAJPUD010003642.1:57219-116356 GCA_023553655.1 Myrmecobius fasciatus | reverse complement strand
GAGGTCAGATTTGAACTCAGGTCCTCCTGACTTCAGAACTGGTACTCTATCCACTGCACCCACTAGCTGCCCCAAAAATATGTTTTTAAAATATGAAAATGTTTTTGTAATTTGAATTTGAATTTGAAAATTCCTGTGCAATGTGTTAAAGTTAGGATTTTAACAAAAATAAACATCTTTAACTCTAACAGTCTTTTCTAGGCATGTATCCAGGACAGTTTGTTCTGCTTTCTCTTGAATAGCATGTAAGTTCCCTGGAGAAGATATAAATCCACATATGATCAAAAGATCACAAATTTAGAGTTATAATTACCTCAAAGATCACCTAAACCAACTTTCTCAGTTTATTACTATTCCCTCAGTTTATAGATGAGGAAATGAACTTCCAGAAAAGCTAAATGACTTTTGTCAGACATCACGCAGATATATATGGATGATAGAATTTGCATCCAAGGCTCATATACTACAATTTCTGCTTCCTTACCTTCTTGACTTTAGTCTTCTACCTTTAGCACTAAGATTATATAATATTAATGATCAAATTCACAAGCTAGAACTGGTCTTTGTCCTTTAAGAAAAAAACTCTAAGGGGTGGAATCAATATGGCAGAGAGAAGCCAGAACATTGTCTGAACTCTCCCCAGCTTTCCTCAGAGTCAATGCTAGATCAAGCGTCTCAAGGGAGTTTGGATGACAGAATCAACAAACATTTGGAATGAAATGATTTTCCAGCTTAAGTTATCTTGGAAGGAGTTCAGGAAAGTTCTGTCTAAATTGGGCAGGGGGAAACAGTTCAGGGTAGGTCTGACTTGGTGAGGTCCCAGCAGTGTGGGGAGGCCAGTGGAATCTAGAGGGAGGCTCTTAGTTAAAGTACAGCAGCCTTGGCTACTCCATCCTGGTTCAGAGGATCAGTGGATCAATAGCCGACTGTGAGACCTCCAACCATAGAAGACAAATTATGAACTCCCTGGGACTTGGACAGGCCAACCCAGCATGGTGGGAAAGGCTGTAGCACAGCCAGCCCCAGAACATCAGAAAGTCAGTGAAAGGTCCCTGCCAACCTAGAAAAACAACAAAAACCAGAGACAATCTTCCCTGTGCCCTAGGAACAGAGCTCAAATTTTTAAAGTGAGCACAAAAGCAAAAAGAGCACTGAGCATAGAAAATTATTATGGAGACAGAGAAGATCACAACACAAACCCAAAAGAGTGTAACAATGACAAAATGCCTATAGGTGAAGCCTAAAAGTGGGATGTCATCTGTTCTCAAGATGAAAGGGCTCTCTTGGAAAAGATCAGAAAGGATATTAAAAGAGAGATATAATAAAAATGGAAGAAAAAAAGTTTTGCAAATGAATTATGAAAGTTTGGGTATATATAAATATATATATATACACATATATATATATGAACATGCACATGTATACACATGAGTCTCTCCACATGGAGATATATAAACCCAAAGACCCCAGGCTTTACAAAGCTCTGGAAAGAATTCTATATATCTATGATTTATTACAGGGAACTATGTGCTAGGAGCTTGAACCCAAGAGACACACAGAAGAAAAAATAAAACTTGATGAGAGAAGAAAAGTATTTTAAAACTTGGAAAGGACAAGAATTTGTGAAGATGAAGACTCCTATTCTCATTTAGAACTGTTTATTAACATATAGGTCATCGATCTATATTGCCTGTATATGTTCCATGTACAACCTTGCCCAGATCTCAAAGGAATATTACAATACACTAACATAAATGGAAAGAGGGCCTTAATGATGGATTGTGGGTTAAGCCTATACTAATAGGGACCCATGAATTTATGTCACAAGAATTATATGACATGAAATCATAGTCACCATGTCTCTACCCTGCTTAAGAAAGTCCTGGGGCAGCTAAGTTGCACAGTGGTTAGAGTACCAGCCTTGAGGTCAGGAGGACCTGACCTGAGTTCAAATCTCAAAATTTAACATTTCCTAGCTGTGTGACCCTAAGCAAGTCATTTAACCTCAATTGCCTTAGGGGACAAAAAGAAAAAAAGAAAGTTCAATGGTTCACTATTTCACTAGCTATAAAATACAAACTTTTCTGTTTGGCAATTAAAAGCTTTCATTATGTGATATTAATCCATCCCTCTAGCCTGGATTCATATATTACCCCTTCATTCACTCTATGTGCCAAGCAAACTGACTTTTTTCTTCTTTTAATATTTGACACGCCAGCTTCCTTTTTAGAGGGAGTTTATGTGGTGGAGTATCAGCTGTCCCACACCCCTGGAATGTTCTCTCTCCTGACCTGAGTCTTAAAATCTTCAAGTCCTTTCCAGGCTCTGCCTTTTCCTTCATGAAGCCTTAAAGATCTAACCCCTCACCCAATCCCAGGGAGGGATACCTCATTTGATATATTACTTATATATGTTTCAGATTTATTCATCTTCCTACTCGTTCTCTGATTTCATTACCCCATTTCCCATAAAATGTAAGCTCTTTGAAGGCAAGAATTGCTTTGTGTTTTTGTATTTTTTTACTCATTAGGACCTCTATTTCACCATCTCTGACACATATAGTTTAATCAATACTTATTGAAATTAATTGAGGATCCTCTATGTACAAAATGCTTTGTTAGACATTACAGACATATCAATAGTTTGGACATAGTCTCTACCTTCAAGGAGTTTATAGTCTTAAGTTCAGATCCCCTGATTACAAATTTAGTGCTCTTCTATCCACCTAGTTTGCTGTCTCCTGGAACTAGCACATTAAAATCTTTCCTAGAAGATTGTAGAAAACTTAGTTGCCTTGAATATATTGAAATACCATTGCATTTAATGAGCCATAAGGAAATGTTAGCAGGACTTGGAGTCCACTAATCTAAGTTGTTACTTTAGGAAAGCTGCCTAATCTTCAGAAGTAAATTAGTAGCTCTGGCTGGCACCTCCACTAATACTAACACATAGCAAGTGTGTTGAAAGATACATGCATTTAATGGGCAAATGTTACTAAACTTGAAAAATGATCTCTCTTTACTTTTTAAAATAGTACATTTCATTAAAAATAAGTATAAGTCACTTGGGAGATGGGCACTACTATATATAAATACCATAATGAACTCCTCAAAAAACCTTTGAAACTAGAACTATATACATCATAACTGGAGCATGGACAGGCTGATATCTGAGTAGTTAGCTAGCAACTGACCCCTCACAAGGGTTATTTAAATGTTTGGAATAAAAAGTGTGATGGTTTTTCTCTCTTTCTGTAAATAGGAACTTGGTAGTATGAGACCTTATTTCAATAAAGGAAACACTATATAAATGAGCAAAGGAAGTGACCATCCCAGTGACTTGTAGCTCTTAGTCTGTACTTCATTAATTAAAGCACATGTGGAAACCATTTCCATTTTAATTGATTATTTTTCTTTATTAACATTCACATATACCATCCTAAAAAGTTACAATCCCTCCCTAAAGTTTATAGCTTTTATTATTTAAAGTATAGCTTAAATGATGTTACTTTGAAAAATGTAGCATTGTTTTCTAAGACTTTGAAATCGCATGTTTTTTTTTGTTTTTTTTTTGAAATCTCATATATTCCTTTGTTCAGAAAAGGAAATCTGTTCCTGGTGTGCAAAGTGTTCCATGTACAACCTTGCCCAGATCTCAAAGGAATATTACAATACACTAACATAAATGGAAAGAGGGCCTTAATGATGGATTGTGGGTTAAGCAAACAACTCATTTATTTAATGTCTATAATGATTTTTTCAAAGAAATTGTACATATGAAAGAAAACTTTGAAGGTAAACAGCAACTTGTTAACACCTAAGTTTCAGACTTTTCATTTTGTTAGAAAGTAATAGAGAGGCAATGTGACATAATGGTTAGAGAATTGGCTTTACAAACCTGGAACCTGGGTTCAAGTAGCATGTCTATTCCGAAATGATTATCTGACTCTCCATAGGTCAATAACTCACTCAGTGCTCCAAAAAATATTTTAAGGCTGTCAGTGACAAAGATTGTGCTAATCTGTATTTCAATAGAGAATACTTTCATTTGGGAATTTTCTATTTCATTGAAAATAGAAATCTTTTACCTATCCCTTTTCTCAGAAAAAAAATAAATAACAAACCATTGCTTTTTAAATTTCTTCTTTTAAAATAGATTTAAAGACTTTGGATCATTGTGTATTTTTTTTAAATCTTACACGATTTTTTTTAAAAATGCTGCATCTTTGAAAGCAAATTTAAAATTTTTATTTTCTACTATTTTACCAAAGAAAAGTTTGGTGTCTTCATTATGCATGGAAACTGAATCTATGTTGAAGGATTTTCAACAGCATCATAAAATTACAGCAATACCATTAAACACAAATATTTTATTTGTTTTGATTTTATTTCCTTAGAAAATGGCTAATTTGACTTTAGAAGGGAAATTAGGGCCATCTTTTTTTCAATTTAGCCATTTTAAATTTTAAAAGAAATGAGTCCCAGAGAAAGTCAGTGACTTGCTCAGGATCACAAAATCTCTGAGATAATATTCAAACTCAGATTCTCTGAAATCTATTGCAAGTATTCTTTTACTTTTTTCTCTAATTTTATTTTTCCCAATTATATGTAAAAAATCAACATTCATTTAACAATTCTTTTGTTTATTTAATCAAGATCCATCTTCTGGCCATCCCAAATAGATCTTCCCAACCTTCAAATGAGAACGTAAAAAAAAATATATCCCTTACATAGGCATAGTCAATTAAAACAAATTTCTACATTGACCATTAGCACTCCCAAAAAAGAGAAATTATTTTATCTTATTCCTGCTGCACTCTGAGTCTTTACCTCCATATCAGGAGTTAGGTAATTTATCCTCTAGAATCCTGATTCATCATTTCTTGATACAGAGGTGAGATGGGTTCATCATTATGTTGATAACAGTTCAGCCTGATATATACAGTATATAGCTTTTAATATACCACACCTTATTCATCAAATCATCAATTTATGACACTTTCAGATTCCCATTTTTTACCATCTCAAAAAGAATTATGATTCTTTTTTATCCTTAAAGAGTTTGTTTAGTTTAGAAGTAATGTTTTTCTTTACTACTCTCCTTCTATTTCACCCTTCTGCCTCTTTTCTTCTTCCTCCATTTTCCTATTAAAGAAAATGGGATATTATATCTTGCTAAATATGTTAAGCTAAGTGTGTGTGTTCTTTCTTCTTTTGGCTACCAAAAATAAGAGTGAAATTCATTTGTCACCATAACATTGAGAAAAAAATATATTCTTTTCTATCCTCATTCAATTTTCTCCAGAAGTCTATCATATCTAAGTTTTCTAAGATATTATTGACCTCCTTAATTTCTTTCTTGTTCATTTTTAGTTAAATTTATCTAATCCTGAAATATGGTGTTCTAGGCCCTGCAATCCTTTACTGTAGAAGGAGCTAAGTCCTGGATAAATCTTATTATAGTTCCTCAAAACTTAAATTACTTCTTTCTGGCCATTTGTACTTTCTCTTTAACCTTGATATTCTGGAATTTAGCTACACTATTTCTTAAATTTTTTTCTTGTAGGATTACTGTTAAGGGATGATGGATGAAATCTTTAATGCTTATTTTACTCTTTGGTTCTATAATATCACGCCAATTTCTTTGATGATTTCTTGAAAAATATTGTCCAGGATCTTTTTTGATCACGGCTTTCAGGTAGTCCAATAATATCTAAATTGTCTTTAATAGGTCTACTTTCCAGGTAAGTTGTTTTCAAATGAAGTATTTTATATTTTCTTCTATTTTTTTCATTCTTTTTTGTTTATTTGATTGATTCTTGATATCTCATAGAGATATTTGCTTCCATATGCCCATTCTAGTTTTTAACACATGATTTTCTTCAATTACCTTTTGTACCTCCTTTTTCCATTTAACTGATTCTACTTTTAAAGATATTTTCTTCAGTCAGTTTTTGTCCTTTTTCCAAGCTGTTGACTGTCACTTGCATATTTCTTGTTTATTTTCCAATTTTTTCTTCTAATCTCTTATTTGTCTTTTAAAATCCTTTATGACCATTTCTATAGTCAACAACAGTTGTGTCAGGTGGAGCCAAGATGGTGAACTGCAGACAGTGTCCTCTGTGAGCTCCTGAGACCTTCCCTCAGACCCAGACAAATTGAGCCTCTGAACTGGTTCTAGAGTGAGGTCTCCACCAAACACTTGCACTACAACTCACTTCTATCAAATATCTACTTTGAAAGAACTTCTGAGGTCAGTTTTAGACCGGCAGGAGATCGAGCAGCTCCCAATGCTCAGACACCAGTGTGCAGCCAGGGTGCAAGTCCGTGGCTGGGAAGGACCAGAAGATTTTAGGCTGCCAGGAAGTACCTGGGAGACGCTTGGGCTACTTTGCTCCGCTTGCGGGCAGGTGCTTTGGCAGTTCTACCTTTGATAAAGGGTGGATTGAGAGCAGCTGAAAGTGTGGTCCTAGTGGGGATCTAGGTAGATCAGCCCCAGACCAGAACTCAACTCGGCAAATTGCCCCAGGGCAAATTGAAATTGCTGCTGCTGCTGCAGAATTCCCTGCTGGTGACTGATACCTCAGCTAAAAATCATGAGCAAGAAAAAGAGAGCTCTCACCATAGACAGCTTTTACGGAGAGAAACTAGAGAAGTCCCCAGATCCTGAGATTCTGAGAACAATCCCAGATAAAGTCACAAAGGTGGACTTAAGCTGGTTTCCCTTTCAGAAGGCTTACCTGGAAGATCGCATAAAGAATCTCAAAAGAGAGCTAGAAGAAGAATGGAGAAATAAACTGAGAGCAGTGCAAGAAGGAAATATTGCCCTGCAACAGAGATGTGAAAAACTGGAAAATAAGTCTGGTGAATTGGAAAAAGTCACCAACTCACTGGAAAATAAAAATAGTGAATTGGTAAAAGACAACAATTCACTGAAAAACAAAATTGGTGAATTGGAAAAAGACAACAATTCACTGAAAAACAAAATTGGTGAATTGGTAAAAGACAACAATTCACTGAAAAACAAAATTGGTGAATTGAAAAAAGTCACCAACTCACTAGAAAATAAAAATAGTGAATTGGAAAAAGATAAAAATTCACTGAAAAACAAAATTAGTGAATTGGAAAAAGACAACAATTCACTGAAGAATAAAATTGGCAAAATGGAAAAAGAATGCAATGAACCAAAAAATTCAATTGGCCAGTTACAAAAGAAGCTAAAAAAGATAGCTTAAGGAAATAATACCTTAAAAATTAAAATTGAACAAATTGAAATGAATGACTCAATAAGACTTCAAGAATCAATCAAACAAAAACAAAAAAAAATGAAAAAATAGAAGAAAATATGAAATATCTCCTAGGAAAAACAACTAACTTGGAAAACAGATCCAGGAGAGACAATCTAAGGATTATTGGACTCCCTGAAAGTCACGATGAAAAAAAGAACCTTGATGCTATCTTCCAGGAAATCATGAAAGAGAATTGCCCTGATGTTTTAGAATCAGAAGGCAAAGTTGACATTGAAAGAATTCACCGATCACCTCCTGAAAGAGACCCCAAAATTAAAACTCCAAGGAATATCGTGGCCAAATTTCAGGACTATCGCACCAAGGAAAAGATATTACAAGCTGCTAGAAAAAAAAAAAAACAGTTCAAAACCGAGGAACTGTTATTAGAATTAGACAGGATCTGTCAGCTTCCACATTGAAGGATCGAAGGTCCTGGAATCAGATATTCCAAAAGGCAAAAGAACTTGGATTACAGCCAAGAATAAGCTATCCAGCTAGAATGAGCATCATCTTCCAGGGAAGAAGATGGTCATTCAATGATACAGGAGAATTTCAACTATTTCTAATGAAAAGACCAGATCTGAACAAAAAGTTTGACCTCCAAACACAGAACTCTAGAGAAGCATAAAAAGGTAAAAAGGAAAGAACTGTCAAGAACTATATCTCTACTAGGGATATCCTTAAAGAAAGAATATAATTTGATTTTACTTTGATAATAATCGAAAAGAAATTAGAGGTGGAAGGTATATCATACTGTAAAAAAAGGGGGGGAGGGGAAAGGTAGTAAAATAAAGTAAAAATAAAAAGGTGGTAAAATAAGTCAAAGTCTCCTGAAGAGACATAGAAAATCTAATATAATTGAGGGAAAGAAGGGAAGGTGATGAGTATTCTTACTCTCATTAGACTGGGCTCTAAAAGAGTATATCAGACGCATTTGAATTCAGGGAAAAACTTGGCCCTCTGTCTAGGGAAGCAGGAGGGAAAGGAGGAAAAGAAAGGGACAAATTAATAGAAGGATTGAGGAAAGGTGTAAAAAAGAGGGAGGGTTCTAAAGAGGGGAGGACTGTTACAGGGAGGTGGTCATCAAAAACAAAATACTGGGGAGAGGGAAAGGGAGTAAGGGGAAAGGGAAGAGACAAATATAACTTTGGGTAAATAAGATGGCAAGAAATATAAATATAGTCATTTTAACCGTGAATGTGAATGGGATGAACTCTCCCATAAAACAGAAACGGATAGCGGACTGGATTAAAAACCAGAATCCTACAATATGTTGTTTACAAGAAACACATCTAAAACATAGAGATACATACAGAGTGAAGGTAAAGGGCTGGAGCAGAATCTGTTATGCTTCAAGTGAACAAAAAAAGCAGAGGTAGCAATCCTTATTTCAGATCAAGTAAAAGCAAAGATAGATCTAATTAAAAGAGATAAGGAAGGAAACTATATTTTACTAAAGGGTACCTTAGACAATGAAGTTGTATCAATACTAAACATATATGCACCAAGTGGTATAGCATCCAAATTCCTAGAGGAGAAACTAACAGAGATGCAAGGAGAAATAGACAGTACAACTATACTAGTGGGGAATCTCAACCTTGCTTTCTCAGAATTAGATAAATCAAACCACAAAATAAATAAGAAAGAAGTAAGGGAGATAAACAAAATGTTAGAAAAGTTAGGTATGACAGATCTCTGGAGGAAATTGAATGGTGATAGAAGGGAGTATACTTTTTTCTCAGGGGTTCATGGAAGTTATATGAAAATTGATCATGTGCGGGGCAGCTAGGTGGCGCAGAGGTTAGAGCACCAGCCCTGAAGTCAGGAGGACCTGAGTTCAAATCTGGTCTCAGACACTTCCTAGCTGTGTGACCCTGGGCAAGTCACTTAACCCCAATTGCCTCAGCAAAAAGCAAAAAAAAAAAAAAAAATTGATCATGCGTTAGGGCATAAAAACTTCAAAATCAAATGCAGAAAAGCAGAAATAGTAAATGTATCCTTTTCAGATCAGAATGCAATAAAACTCACATGTAATATAAGGCCAGGAGAAAATAGACCACAAGTTAATTGGAAATTAAATAATCTAATGCTGAAGAATGAATGGGTGAAAGAGCAAATTATAGACACAGTCGATAATTTCATCCAGGAGAATGACAATAATGAGACAACACACAAAAATTTGTGGGATACGGCCAAAGAGGTTATAAGGGGTAACTTTATATCTCTAGATGCTTATTTGCATAAAATAGAGAAAGAGAAGATCAATGAATTAGGGTTACAATTAAAAAAAAACTAGAAAAAGAGAAAATTAAAAACCCTCAATAAAAAAATACCAAATTGGAAATTCTGAAAATAAAAGGTGAGATTAATAAAATTGAAAATAAGAAAACTATTGAATTAAAAAATAAAACTAAGAGTTGGTTTTATGAAAAAACCAACAAAATAGATAAGCCTTTAGTTAATTTGATCAGAAAAAGGAAAGAGGAAAATCCAATTGTTAGTCTCAAAAATGATAAGGGAGAACTTTCCTCCAATGAAGAGGAAATTAGAGTAATAATTAGGAGTTTCTTTGCCCAACTTTATGCCAATAAATTTGATAATGTGAATGAAATGGAGGAATATCTACAAAAATATAGATTGTCTAGGTTAACAGAAGAGGAAATAAATTATTTAAATAGCCCCATTTTAGAAAAAGAAATAGAACAAGCTATTAACCAACTCCCTAAGAAAAAATCTCCAGGGCCAGATGGTTTTACATGTGAATTCTACCAAACATTCAAAGAACAATTAATTCCAATACTATACAAACTATTTGAAAAAATAGGGACAGAAGGTATACTACCAAATTCCTTCTATGATACAGATATGGTGCTAATAGCTAAACCAAGTAGGGTGGAAACAGAGAAAGAAAACTATAGACCCATTTCCCTAATGAATATTGATGCAAAAATTTTAAATAAGATTTTAGCAACAAGATTACAGAAAGTTATCTCCAGGATAATACATCTTGACCAAGTAGGATTTATACCAGGAATGCAGGGCTGGTTCAATATCAGGAAAACTATCAGCATAATCAAATATATTAATAACCAAACTAACAAAAACCATATGATTATCTCAATAGATGCAGAAAAAGCATTTGATAAAATCCAACACCCATTCCTATTAAAAACACTAGAGAGTATAGGAATAAATGGGCTTTTCCTTAAAATGATTAGTAGCATCTACTTAAAACCATCAGCAAGCATCATATGTAATGGAGGCAAACTAGAACCATTCCCAATAAGATCAGGAGTGAAACAAGGCTGCCCACTGTCACTATTACTATTTAATATTGTATTAGAAATGTTAGCTTTAGCAATAAGAGAAGAAAAAGAGATAAAAGGAATCAGAGTAGGTAATGAAGAAACCAAATTATCACTCTTTGCAGATGACATGATGGTATACTTAGAGAACCCTAGAGACTCAACTAAAAAACTACTAGAAACAATTCACAACTTTAGCAAAGTGGCAGGATTCAAAATTAATCCACATAAATCATCAGCATTTTTATATATTACCAACAAAGTTCAGCAGCAAGAGATACAAAAAGAAATTCCCTTCCAAATAGCAGATGATAGGATAAAATATTTGGGAATCTATCTGCCAAGGAAAAGTCAGAAACTATACGAACTAAATTACAAAACACTTTCCACACAAATAAAATCAGACATAATCAATTGGAAAAATATTAAGTGCTCATGGGTAGGCAGAGCAAACATAATAAAAATGACAATACTACCCAAACTAATCTACTTATTTAGTACCATACCAATCAAACTCCCAAGAAATTATCTTACAGATCTAGAAAAAATAGTAGCAAAGTTCATTTGGAAGAACAAAAGGTCAAGGATTTCAAGGGGATTAATGAAAAAAAAGGCAGATGAAGGTGGCCTTGCTGTACCAGATCTAAAACTATATTATAAAGCAGCGGTCATCAAAACCGTTTGGTACTGGATAAGAAATAGAGCAGTGGATCAGTGGCACAGGATAGGTTATCAGGACAACCTAGGCATTAACCTTAACAATCTAGTGTTCGATAAACCCAAGGACCCCAGCTTTTGGGATAAATACTCTCTGTTTGGCAAAAACTGCTGAGAAAATTGGAAACTAGTGTGGAAGAAATTAGGGCTTGACCCATACCTAACACCACATACCACGATAAGATCTATATGGGTTCATGATCCAGATATAAAGACGGACTTTGTAAGCAAGTTAGAGGAACGTCATATAGTTTATCTCTCAGACCTGTGAAGATGGAATAAATTTATGTCCAAAGAAGACCTGGAACTCCTAATTGAACACCAGATGGATAATTTTGATTATATTAAGTTAAAAAGTTTCTGTACAAACAAAACTAATGCAGACAAGATTAGGAGGGAAGCATCAAATTGGGAAATCATCTTTACATTTTAGGGTTCTGATAAAGGTCTCATCTCTAAGATATATAGAGAATTGTCTAATATTTATAAGAATTCAAGCCATTCTCCAATTGATAAATGGTCAAAGGACATGAACAGACAATTTTCAGAGGATGAAATTAAAACTATTTATAATCATGTGAAAAGGTGCTCCAAATCATTATTGATCAGAGAAATGCAAATTAAGACAACTCTGAGGTACCACTACATACCTGTCAGATTGGCTAAAATGACAGGAAAAGATAAAGATGAATGTTGGAGGGGATGTGGGAAGACTGGGACACTGATGCATTGTTGGTGGAGCTGTGAACAGATCCAACCATTCTGGAGAGCAATTTGGAACTATGCTCAAAAAGTTATCAAACTATGCATACCCTTTGACCCAGCAGTGTTTCTATTGGGCTTATATCCCAAAGAAACCATAAAAGAAGGAAAGGGACCCACATGTGCAAGAATGTTTGTGGCAGCCCTTTTTGTAGTGGCTAGAAACTGGAAACTGAATGGATGCCCATCCATTGGAGAGTGGCTGACTAAATTATGGTATATGAATGTTATGGAAAATTATTGCTCTGTAAGAAACGACCAGCAGGACGATTTCAGAGAGGCCTGGAGAGACTTGCATGAACTGATGCTCAGTGAAGTGAGCAGAACCAGGAGATCATTATTCACGGCAACAACAATACTATATGAGGATCAGTTCTAATGGACATGACTCTCTTTAACAATGAAATGCTTCAAACCAGTTCCAATTTTTCGGTGAAGAAAGCCATATACACCCAGAGAGAGGGATGTGAAATGTGGACCACAACATAA
Source organism: Myrmecobius fasciatus (assembly GCA_023553655.1). Classification (NCBI taxonomy): domain Eukaryota; kingdom Metazoa; phylum Chordata; class Mammalia; order Dasyuromorphia; family Myrmecobiidae; genus Myrmecobius; species Myrmecobius fasciatus. The sequence continues at coordinate 103,795 of JAJPUD010003642.1, read as the reverse complement.
TGTTTACATGTTTTCTATTGAGGTTTACTTGCATTGTATTTCCTTTATCGGATTATTCTTTCTTGTAGATACAATTTCTCCTGCGCAAAAAAATGATGCAATAACTATACATATGTTTGATTTCTTAAGTATTCTAACATAATTATCATGTAGTGGACATCCTGCCATCTAGGGGAGGGGTGGGGAGTAGGGGGGAAATATTTGTAACAGAAAGCTTTGTAAGGGTTAATGTTTAGCAATTAGCCATACATACATATATTTTGCAAATAAAAAGTATTAATAAAAAAAACAATCGTGTCAGCTCACACATTCACCAACAATTTATTAGTCTAGTTTCTCCACATCTCCTCCAACATTTATCATTATCTTTTCCTATCATCTGGATTAATCTGAGATGTTTGAAGTGGTACCATAATGTTGTCATAATTTGAATTTCTCTAATCAATAGTGATTTAGAGAATTTTTCATATGACTAGAAATAGCTTCAATTTCTTAATTTGAAAATTGTCTGTTCATATCCTTTAGCATTTATCAACTGGGGAATTGTTTGTGTTCTTATAAATTTGATTCAGTTCTCTATAAATTTTAGAAATGAAGTCTTTATCACAAACACTAGATGTTAAAATAAAAATTCCCAGTTTTCTGCTTCCCTTCTAATCTTGGCTGCATTGGTTTTGTTTGTACAAAAACCATTAATTTAATATAATCAAAATTATTCATTTTGCATTTCATAATATTTGCTAGTTCTTTGGCCTCAAATTCCTTCCTTCTCCACAAATCTGAAAGGTAGACAATTCCTTTATCTCCTAACTTATACTATTATCCTTTATGTCTAAACCATGGACCAATTTCTACCTTATGGTGTTAGATGTTGGTCAATCTAGTTTCTGACATATTCTTTTTTAGTTTTATCAGAAATTCTGTCAAATAGTGAATTCTTATCCCAGAAGCCAAAGTCTTTGGATTAATCAAACACTAGATTGCTATAGTAATTGACTATTGTGTTTTGTGAACCTAATCTCTTCCACTAATCCACTAATCTATCTGTTAGCCAACGTCAAATGTTTTTGATGACCACTGCTTTATAATATAGTTTTAGGTCTGGTACAGCTAGGTCACCTTCATTTGCATTTTTTTTCAATAATTTTCTTGAAATTCTTGACTTTTTTTTTCTTCCATGTAAATTTTGTAATTATTTTTCTAGCCCCATAATTTCTTATCAGTTTGATTGGTATGGCACTGAATAAATAGATTAATTTAGGTAGAATTGTCATTTTATTATATTAGCTTACATTCTTCCAATTATTCAGATGTAATTTTATTTGTGTGAAAAGTGTTTTGTAATAGTATTCATATAATTCCTGGCTTTGTCTTGGCAGGTAGACCCCCAATATTTTTATTATCTGCTGATATTTTAAATGGGTTTTCTCTTTCTTGTTGCTGGACTTTGATGGCAATATATAGAAATGCTGACTTATGTGGGCTTATTTTGTATCCTGCAACTTTGCTAAAGTTATTGTTTCAACTAATTTTTTATTTGAATCTCTAAGATTCTCTATTTTATTTTATTTCATCTTCTAATTTCTTTAATTTATTTTTCTTGTCTTATTGCTATATCTAACTTTTCTAAAACAGTAGCAAATAATAGTGGTGATAATGAACATTTTTGTTTCATCCCTGATCTTATTGGGAAGGTTTATAGCTTATTACCATAACAGATAGTGCTTGCTGATGGTTTTAGATAGATATAATGTATTATTTTATGGACAATTCTATTTGTTTCATATGTTTTCTAGTGTTTTTAACCTGAATAAGTATTACATTTTGTCAAAGCTTTTTCTATACCTATTGAGATAAGATTATTATTTTTCTTGTTTTTATTATGATATGGTCAATTATGCTAATAGTTTCCCAATATTGAACCAGCTCTGCATTTCTGGTATAAATCTTATCCAAGATGAGTAGACACTATCCCAAGACTCAGGTTTTTCTTACTGATATTTTCAGAGTTCTGGTGGTCTGCAAGTTTTTGGTGCTTCCAATATGGTAAGATCTAAGTAGAGGTATAATAACTGTTCTGCTGACCTGTGCTCAGGTCTTTTCTCAGAAAGTAATCTTATTCTTCTGTAGTCACAAGTTGGTGCTTCTGTTGTCCCTGGGACTATGGCCAGATCTCCTGGTGTCCTACAACAACAAGTAGTGCTCCTTTCTGTCACTAGGGCCACTTCTCCCTTATAAGCAAGCACAAATACTCTTCTCTCTTCAGGAGTTATGACCAGGGCTCCTACTCTCCTGTAGCTGCAAGAGAGCTCTAGTGATCATCTTCACATTGTGACAGTGATCCATAACTACAAATAGGTCCTGAATGAAGTGGTAGCTAAGAGTCCCTTGTAATATCTTTTTGACCAGTTGGTGGACTCCCTTACTGTTTGTGAGCTGAAAATTCTTGAAGATTCTGCAGCTGCCTCTAAGGTCTATTGTTGGCATTTTAATGTACATTCTAGGGTTGAACCATTGTAACAGATCTTTCCTGCTGACCTCCTATATTATTTTGGCTGGAAAATTGTTTCACTGTGACTTTATGTTGGCTCTGCTGCTCCAGAAATCTATTTGAGGCCTTATTTTAAAGTCATTTAGATAGTAATTTGGATGACTTTAGTTGAATTTCTTACTCTCCTCTTCCATCTTCTGAAATTATTTCCATAATGCAGCCTTAATAACTAGTGGAAGATGATAAACACAATTATATGAGCTTGCAACTCTTAATATCCCATCTTATAAATTTCATCCATTAGAAAAGGGGAAAATAAGCAAAGGGAAGGGAGACCAGTAAAAATAAGACTAGAAGTGAAAGCTACATTTTATTGCTTCCAAAATTTGTTAATAATATGAGTAGTATGTTTTCCACATTACCTTGTTCCTCATGAGACTTGGTATAACAGCGTCATTTTATAGACAGTCAAGTCTAGTGCAGTGGTATCCTAATGTTTTGATTATGACCCACTTTAAAGCTCTGAAGTGTGTGGTGAGCCAAATAAAACTGTTCCAAGTCTTAAACTGGAAAGTAGGCTTAACCACTAATGCGAGGGAAGATCGAAGAAGAAGGATGTGGTAGAGTCACAGGAGAGCTAGAACAGACAAAAGTAAACAGGCAAGTGGAGTTAGATGATTTGTAACCTCTAAATTGGGGATCACAGTGATTTAACAGCTAGAATCTTAAGAGGATAATGTGTTTTCAGTATACCTGATAACAGGTGTTACAGATCAAATAGCAAATACAAAATAATAATATTGGACTTTGTAGCCATTTTGGGCTAATCTCTATGACTAAAAAGGCTTAGGATGCTATGACTAAGATGATAGGGACATGTTTTGTCATTAATTTGGTACCACATTATAAAAGAAAGAAGTCTGGACTTGGGACCAGAAGTGCTGAATGAAAGTTCCAGTTCCGCTATCAACAAAATGTAGCTTAAAATATGCTTACTAACTGCTCTAAGATGCAAATTCATTTGTAAAAATAATATATATATATATATATATATATATATATATATATATATATATATATTTAGTTTCCCTATTTTATAAGGCTGTGAGGATCAATGTATATGCTGTTTATAAAAGCACTTATAAAGCAATGAGCATTACATCAATGAAAGATGAAAAGATTATAGCATTACACCTTTATATCAATGAAAGATGAAAAATTCAGCTATTCAATAAGAAATGGAGGGAAATGTGGAACATCAATCATGTAAGTCTCATTAATTGGATCTTCATCCATTCCACACCCATCCACTACAAATGCTTCCCATGGCTCTGTTCTGAGTAATTCATCTTTACTTTTATTTCTACATTTTCTCACTTGGTGATCTCATCAGCTCTTGTATTTCTAACCATCAATGGGACATTTGGAACTAGATATCACATAGGCATCTCAAATTCAATATGCCCCAAACAAGAATCAATTATCTTTTACTCAAAGATCGATTTCCTCTTCCAAATTCCCCTATTTCTGTTGAAAGTATCACCAAATTCTCATTCATCCAAGATTTGAGAACTTGGCGTCATCCTCAACTTTACATTTTCATTCCTTTTTATTTCCAATAACTTGTAAATTTTACCAATTCTACTTGTAAGAATTCTCTTATATATGCCCTACACATGACTGACACAGCTTCTACCCTCATTCAGGCTCTCATGACCTTCTCCCTGATCAATTGCAATTAATTTCTAATTAGTTGCACGACCTTAATCTCTTCCCTCCTATAATCTATCTTAGACATAGCTGCCAAAGTAATTTTTCCTCAAGCATATTTCTGACTGTAATCCCTCCCAACTCAATAAGCTCCAATGGCTTATTTTCTCTAAAATCCTACATAAATTCCCTTTTTTTCCATTTAAAGTTTTTCATATTTTGACATTTTCTGGTCTTTTTTGTACTTTATCATCCTCCATGAGATCTATAGTCTCAGTGGCCAATTTACTGTTCCTTAAACATATTCTTTTATCTGTCATCTCTATGTTTTTAGACTGGCTTTTTCTCATACTTGGCATGCTGTGCACCTTGCTTTCCACTGCTTCAAAATCTTTGGCTTTTTGCAAGGCTAATATCAAATCCCACCTTCTGCAGATCTTACATTTACTCTTTCATCTGCTCTGTAGACTCCTTGTTTGTTTATATGTATGTGTGTGTATATATACATATATACATACATGTATGTGCATATACATACATACATATACATACATATTTATGTGTATATATATACAAACACAAATATATACATATATGCATATTATATATTTATCTATTACCCAGAATAAGCATCTCAAACTTAAGATGTCCAAAACAGAATTGATTATTTTTTATCCAAATCCTAACTAACCTTCCCTCCCAAACCTTCCCAAATGTCTCCATCATTATCTGATCCAGCTGGATGTGGTCATACACACTTAGAATCTTTGCTACTAGAGAGACTAAAGCTAGGGGAATACCTTGATTTTGGACATTTTGAACTGCATTAGGGCTAAAGAAAGACTGATACATGCATGAAATCTAGCACCAACATAGAAAACCCTGGAGTGCACAATGGCCAGGTAATTAAAGAGGGATAGAGTAGACTATATCAGAAACAGAGTAGTTCATAGCTTCTAGCCTAATATTGGCTAATGGATGGATGATGAATTCCAGCATGAGTGAGATATGGAGACTCTGAAATAGAGAAAGAGAGAGAGAGAGAGAGAGAGAGAGAGAGAGAGAGAGAGAGAGAGAGCGAGAGAGCATAGCCTGATTTTATTTTGGCTTGTTTTGCTTTTTTTTGTATCTACAGGGTATAGTAGATTGTCTGGCTCATAATAAATACTTAATAAATACTTCTTATCTGATTGAATGATAGTTGGCAGAACTGAGTTTGATCTCTACTTTTGTCATTTACTCTGTGTCACATTTAGAGACTTCAGTTTATTAATTCACATATGCAAAGAGATGCAGCTCTGACTTTCTATGATTTTAAGTTAAGGACCCCTTAAGGGGCACAGCCTTTAGAAAAGAATGATTAGTTCTTTAACAGTTATGTTCCTGAAAGCAGGAATATGTTGGCCCACAGGTTGGAGTAAACACCTCACATACCTCCACAACTTTCTGTTACATAAAGGAATTAGTAATGTCCTCTGTATGTTTCAGATTTGGATGGATCATTTGCATTACACATTAAAAATGTGACCCTGCTCAAGAGACTTTCCCATCTTACACTATTCCCTATTTTCTAGACATATGAGCTAAGTAATTCAGTAGATCAGTAAAATCATGAATTTTGGTCAGGGAGAGGTCCCCATTAGTGCTGATTGTACAAGTATTTTCTCATTCTGTGAATATTTTCTATATATTTTCATAAATCTTCCATAGTGGATCTCCCAATTTCTCAGCAGTTTTATTCTACTTCTTTTTAATCTAAAAATGCTTTTCAATTCCATAAGTATCTAAGCAAGTAGGTAGCACAGGGGATAATGATATATTAGTTGGAATCAATGTGTCCACTGTGTGCTGGGCACTGTACATGATGCTGGGAATAAAACTAAAATAAATGAAGCAATTATTAGTCACAAGGAGCATCTAGTTTAACACTGAGCAGCTGTGAATCCCTAAACAATTGTTCATTTTCTCTGGTTCTCAGTTTCTACATCTGTAAAGTGAAGAGAACAGCAATTAATACACAAGGTTGTTGTAAGGGTAATATGAAACTGAATATGCAAAGTGCTTGGAAAACTTAAAGCACTAAGTAAATGATAGTTATGTAAAGCATCCCTCTATCAGCACATTGAGTTGATATTTGCCATTGATTTTGCTTTATATAGTTTTTATCCCCAGGTTTTTCCTTTTCAAAATTTGAATTCCCCCCTTCCTACATTTTTTCTAGCTGATTCACGTATCAATCACTGACAGATAAACATTGGAAACAGACTTCCTGTGCCACTCCTCTGGCATATCTTAATAGTGTTTACAAACACAGAAAATAGGTTCCATGGGAATTAAGTAATAATCGTAAATAATCACAATAGGGAACATTTACAAAGTGCTTTAACAACTGCAAATCACTTTAGAGATATTATCTCATTTTATCCTCACAGTGACCCTGAAAGGCAAGTTCTTTTATTATCATTATTTTACATGAAGAAATTGAGGCAGAGGTAAATAACTTCCTCAGAATCACACAACTAATAACTGTCTAAAGCCAGATTTGAACACAAATCTTCTTGTATCTATTACTCTATCACACTGCATTAGGTAAAACTTAATAATAAACTCAGAAAGAAAATGAGAAAATGAGTAAAGTTCCATAATTCTAAGTATATAAAATCCCACTAAACAGTTTTCTTCTCTAAAAAGAAGATTAAAAAAAATGATGGGTTGTTTTTAAGGAAAGAAGGAAAGTACATGAATATATGAAGTCATGACTCAGTGTTAATCAAATTTTCCAACCTGTTTAATTTTTCTTCCTCCTTCCCAGGGATCCAAGTCTTACTACATCCTCAGTGTAAGGACCAAGAAATTAGGTAGTCACCTGATGATAATTGACCCGGGATCAGATATTTTGAAAGATGCAACCAGATATGTTAATGATACTAGGATAAACATTTATGACTTGACAAATTGATTAAGTTTATATTCCATAAGTTCTTTAGTGGGTCATGTTCATAGTGAATAAACAATCATTCTCATGTTTAATATATGTGATTTTTAATTTCTCAATTACCATTTCACTTTTCTATAAAATGTTCTAAAGGAGGAAAATAATCCAATGTCTGATATATAATCACCATATTAATGGATATATTAGTACTTTTCTTTTTATGAGGAAGATGAGATATTCAATCTTTGCCTGATATTTTAGTAATGGAAGATGTTGGTTTTAGTGCTAAATATAAAACTTCAACTACAAGGAAAATGAATGGAACAGCTGACATTATATGAATGGGGTGTTCAATGCATCATGCCAACCAAGTCCCAGTGCCAGACAGACGTCTTGTGAAAAGGTGTGACTCTTTGACTGATTTGTTTCTCTTCCTCTCTCATCTATGGTTTCAATTTTATTTATACAGTAGGATCATAAAACTAAGAAAAACAGAGCTTGGAGAGAAAGCACAGATGGGAAAAAGAAAAAAAAATCCAGTGAACTTCAATATGTGAATTTCAAGAAACAGAATCTCCTCAATCACCAGGGACATTCTTATCTAAAATATATGGTGGTCCAAAGCCAATGCAATTATAGTGATGTAGATAGCCCAGGAATCAGCACGGGAAAACATTCCTTTGCCATCACAAATGAGCCCATAGAGAGATGACACAGAAAAATGAGACTTTTGGCAAATTCTGTTCATGAACACTTGCAGGAGGAAGAGAGAGGTGAAGTGAGTCAGAACAAACAGAGCTTGAACTGAACTTGATATCAAAAATAGTATAGTAATTACAGAGATAATTAATCGTTCAGTTCAGTTCCTAATTACATTATGAGAACTGGAGGAGAGGGGAGGGGACAGGAGAAGAGGGGGTGAAAAAAGAAAAGAAAAAGAAAGAGAAAAAGGGCAAAATAAAGAAATTAAAGAAAATTATACCACTGATTTGCTCTAGCAATCTATACAAAAAGCTAGAACTGTTCTAAGGTGAGTGAGAGGGAGCTGTATGGGGAAAAATACATAAAATAAAATTACATTTTTTTCTTCCTCAACATCTACAATTAACATTTTATGGCTGATTTCCAAATAATTACTTCTTATGACCACTTGTGACTTGTAGGGTTTTTTTCTTTTCTTTTCTTTTCTTTTGTCTTGGTAGATCTTTATCTTTTCAGACAATCACTAAATCCAACCATGTCTCTTGAATTCATCTTCTTTCTTTCAATTAGCAAAATCCTTTGGGAAGAAATCATAACAAGTTTAATACTCATTACCAAGATTATTGTGTGGGTTAGTCTTTGACCTATTAAATAATGACAGTATCTGAAAATTCAAAGGGATTTTAGAGGTCAGCTATTGAAACCATAGCTGGACAAAATTATTTCCACAATATCCTTAACAAGTCATCCAGTTTCTTCTTGAAGATCTACAGTAAGAAGGAACTTCTACCTTTCAAGGCTACTGGAATCACAGAATAATGAAGTAAGATTCTCCTTGAGTAAATAACTAAATCTTATTTCCTATTCATCCACACCAGTAGAAGGACACAGTTCTTCTATACAATTTGTAAAGTCAGAACTTGGTCAGCTCAATATTGACTTTATAAAAATTACTATATTTTTCACTATGATTCACCAGTTCAATTCCAAAATAATTGTTCATCCTTCTTCTGCAATTTCCATCTAGCAGCCCAGTCAATGATAGTTTCTATGGCCCATGCTATACTATATCTCTGCAGTTATACCACCAAAATGACCCTCACATTCCTTAGTAGTCTCTTCCCTAGCAATAAATTGGGGAATCATCTTTACATTTAAGAGTTCTGATAAAGGTCTCATCTCTAAAATATATAGATAATTGTCTCATATTTATAAGAATTCAAGCCATTCTCCAATCAATAAATGGTCAAAGGATATGAGCAGACAATTTTCAGAGGATGAAATTAAAACTATTTGTGGTCATATGAAAAGGTGCTCCAAATCACTATTGATCAGAGAAATGCAAATTAAGACAACCCTGAGATACCACTACACACCTGTCACATTGGCTAAAATGACAGGAAAAGACAATGACAAATGTTGGAGGGGATGTGGGAAGGCTGGGACAATGATGCATTGTTGGTGGAACTGTGAACGGATACAGCCATTCTGGAGAACGATTTGGAACTATGCTCAAAAAGTTATCAAACTGTGCATATCCTTTGACTCAGCAGTGATTCTATTGGGCTTATATCCCAAAGAAATCATAAAGGAAGGAATGTGCAAGAATGTTTGTGGTAGCCCTTTTTGTAGTGGCTAGAAAGTGGAAACTGAAGGGATGCCCATCAATTGGAGAATGGCTGAATAAATTATGGTATATGAATGTTATGGAATATTATTGTTCTATACGAAATGACCAGCAGGACGATTTCAGAGAGGCCTGGAGAGACTTGCATGATCTGATGCTGAGTGAAATGAGCAGAACCAAGAGATCATTATACACAGCAACAACAATACTATATGATGATCAGTTATGATGGACATGGTTCTCTTCAACAATGAAATGTTTCAAACCACCTTGAATTGTTCACTGAAGAAAATCATATACACCCAGAGAGGGGGATGTGAAATGTGGACCACAACATAACATTTTCATGCTCTCGATTAATGTTTGCTTGCATTGTGTTTCCTTTATCTGATTTTTCTTTCTTGTAGATACGATTTTTCTTGCACAACAATGATAAGTGTAGAAATATGTATACATGTATTCGATTTGTCAAATATTTTAACATAATTAACATGTAATGGATTTCCTGCCATCTAGGGAAGGGGTGGGGAGTAGGGGGGAAAATTTGTAACAGCAAGCTTTGTAAGGGTTAATGTTGAAGAATTACCCATACATATGTTTTGCAAATAAAAAAAAAGTAGTCTCTTCCCTGTCTTTAGCATATGCTGTTAATATATGCTTGCTATTTTTACAAAATAACCCTTAATGAAAACTAACTTGGCAAATATGAGCACAAACCCTTGCTTTTGCACCATACTTTTTCACACAGAAATTCCATTTTTATGTGTAAGCAGATAACCCTTATAGGAACATGCAGCCAATAACATAACTAACATTTATATACCCTTTTCAAATTTGTATGTTATTTTTCCTATAGTATCTGATTTGATCTTTGTAACAATATTGCAAAACAAATAGCAAATTTGTAAAGTGCTTTATTAACCTCAAAGTGCTACATAAATATTTTCTATAGTCATTCTGCTTTTTGTGATTCATGATTTCATCAATGTCAGTATTCCTTTGATTAGTTTAGATCCAACTTTGTCTATATATCTATCTATAATCTTTATATCTTTCACAGGGATTTCATAAAGCATGCTGGAACATCCTTGGGTCTTTTTGTATTTGGATTACATCAGTGGTATTCATACATTTTCTATATGCTATTTTTCAGTCATGCTATAGTATGATAATAATCTTCATCAACACTATCATTGATTTAGACCTATGATTTCATCAGTGTAATAAACTACTTGTGTGGAAAAATCTTCCAAGAATACAGATCAGCATCTAATTGTAATTTATAGTCTAAGAGATTTTCCTGAAACACTGAAAAGTTAAGTGACTTCTTCATGTTAGCAGAATGAATATATGTGAGAGGCGAGATTTGAACTTAGATTTTTCTACCTTCAAAACTGGCCTTTTAGATACACTACTCCACATTGTTTTCATAATAAACATAACTGATATTTATATAGTGCTTTAAGATTTAAAGGCATTTACATATTGTATATGCATAAGCATATATGTGCATAGTCTAATTTGCTAATGACAAAAGTTATCCTCTAAGGTATATATTACATATTTTATTTCTGTGTTTTAAATGTAAGAAAATGCATGTGTAGAGAGGTCAGCTAATTTGCCTCATATCAAACAGTACGTTTCTGAGGAGAAGTTCAAATCTACATCTTCCTGGTTTCAAATGCAGAACTATGTCTGCCCTTCTCTGTTGCCGTATAACCAATACATTTTTCCCAGTGATACTTCTCTCCAAAACCATAACTTAAAACTCATTTTTTATTATATTTCACCATTAGATGTGCACTGCTCCTTAGTTTGTTCATCATATCTTTCTCTACTTAATTCAACTAAAAATTTAATTCCTCAGACATTATTCTACATTGAAATCACAAACATAGAACATCATACTTGGAACATTTGTATAGGGGGGGAAAAAGGAGAGTTTGCATAGGGAGAACCTTAGGGTCATTAAAATTTATTAATAATTTCCCAAATATGTCTCTTTGCTTTAAAATTGGAAAGCTCACAGCATTAAACTTAATTGTAAATAATTAAATAAGTTAACTTAGCCACAAAATGAAAATCAATTGCATTCCATAAAGAAAGGGAATTTATATTTATTTGGACATTTTTGCAAAGCTATTATTCAAAGTTATATTACTCCTCAAATGCTGGTATAGGCTCTGGAAAAATGCCACAATTTACTTTTTTAGCATAATTTATGATTCAAAGGAGATAGTTACATTTGAACTAAAAAGCACCATATTATGTTTAATTAATAGTTTGTGTATAGATGTTCTATAGTCCATCATCAGCTATCTGTTTTTTAAGTAGAACAGGTACTTTTGGTGTCTCTCTCTAATGATAAATATTCTCCCTTTGGCCTTTTAGCTATCTTTCATTATTACTCTTTTTGCCATTTACCTATTACAAGCATACCTGTTTAAATACTGCCATCTGGTTCATGTCAAAGGAGAAACAGGTCAGTAGAAACAAATAGATCACAAAGGTGAAAAGTGGATGAACTATTCTGGTATCAATAGGTGATCACTATAAGAATGTCAAAAACCTAGAATATGAAAGTCTGAGTTTAATGAGATAATAAAATTATCATGTCAAAATAGAGAAAATTTAAGCAACTTAGAGAATGGAGAAGAGACTACACTTTCAGTAAAATAGGACTCAGATGAAAAGGGGTCTCTTTCCAAATCTGCAAATAATTGTAACATTACACAAGTAACTTAAATTGAATTTTCCTCATTTTATGTTAGTGTCTTTGCTTTAACTCTTGTGTTTAATTTTGAGGAATAAAGGAATAAGGGGAGATCCAGAACAAAGAAGAATGGATAAACATGGGAATAGGAGGAATTTGAACTCAATTCAGTTGAATTGAATTGAACTCAGACTCAATAGTTTTTAATTTATAGCTTTGCACCTTCCCCCGTTTATAAGCTTACACAGAGAGGGGGAGAGAGAGAGAGAGAGAGAGAGAGAGAGAGAGAGAGAGAGAGAAAGAGAGAGACAGAGACAGAGATAGAGACAGAGAGACAGAGAGACAGAGAGACAGAGAATGAGAATGTAAAGGACTACGTGGAGTAAGTTTAACCATGACCTAAAGGCTGAGGTACTGGGAAAAAAAAAAAAAAAAAAACCTAGATATCTTACCCCACTTAATAAAGTTAGTTTAAAGGAAATAATTAAAATCCAGAATTTCCTCACTTCAAGGCAAACTTTCTATATATTAGGTAAACCTCTCCATATATTTATGTGATTATAATTGTTAATAATTGTTATATTGCTATGATACCTTTTTTCTTAAAGTGTTGAAATAATAATTTATTCAGTTGTGTGTTTATTGGCTTATAAAAATACCACTGTATCTATGTTACAGATAAAGAATTCTATGGGGAAATGTTGGTCCTAACTCTATCACCAAAAATATAACAAGAGAATCAATAATAATTTATTATACTTAATATTATGATTGTCCCAGTTGAACATATTTGTTTGGTCAAATAAGTTTACTGATATTTATACAAAACTCATATGCCTTTTCAAATAAATATATCATTCAAGAACAAGGAATGACCTAGTAAGGGGATTACTAAATAGTCATGCTGAAAATAGCTCATCTTTTTTCTTTTTTGGGATATTAGTGTGTTAGAAAGTTTTCTAACAAATCTATATTTGAAAGCATGTTTCAGAAGCTACCTGAAAAGTCACCCCATAACTTGATCAAATGTCCATTAATGAGAATCCTTTGCAGTGAACCAGCCCATATGTGGCAATAAAATTGTAATGGCCAGGGCAAAAAAAAAAAAAGATACTAAATATGGATGCTCAATTTGGAAATGTTCTTCCATTAATTGGAGAGAATATAGTACTAATTGTGACTCTGATGATTGTTATTTGCATGACCTTGGTCATGCCATTTATCTTCTCCAAGCCACAGCTTCCTCATGTATAATATCACTTGAGGAGTAGAGAGGGTGTTAATAATAAATCATGTTAAACCTCAGGACAATAAGATGGCCATTTTGGCTCATGTGATTCCTTAATCTGCCTTAATGCTTTAAGGCATTAAACAATTATTAGGCAAAAAGTTAAAAACATAATTATAAATGTCTAAGTCTCCAGTTAAGAACATCTTTAACCTGAGGCAAAAGTTTGTATTTCTTTCTTAATTTATGTATCTATCTCTATTTATTCCAAAGTCTTTTTGTGGCAGAGGTAAAAAAGAAATGTTTGTATAAATCAAGAGCAACCAATCAAAAGCAACATGGGTTCGAATCTCATTTCTTCTTCCTAGTACAAGTAGTTATCCCTTCTTGGGAGCATGTCTGGAGCTGGTCACTTCTGGTGACATATTTTTGCTTCTCCTTTCTTCTAGATCCCTTGATAAATGATGGGCACAAACAAAGGGTTCTGGTTATCCTCATATGCTCACTTACTTCCTACATCAAAGAAGAAAGTCATCTGCAGTAAAAGAGTTTGGCCAATGAATAGGAAAACTCCCCACTTAATAGACTTTAAAAGGAGAAAGACCTTTTCTTCTTCTCTTCCAAACTAGCTTAGGGCTAGATGAACTTTTTGTTGGATTTCCCATGATAAGGTGAGTATCTTTACAGCTATCTACAGGGGCTGCTAATACATGGTAGTGATAAGCTTATCTAGGTGAGTCTGAAAATGGAGCTCCAGGCCCTCATTGTCTCTTCGGCTTTCTGTTTCTTTCCCTAATCTCAGATGCCTGAAAAGGAATCCTGAAATATCCATTCCCAGCCTTGGGAGCTACTTAATGACTCAAGAGCTGCTGCCATGGAAATGTCTAGAGTAGACTACCTGTAGCACGTAGTGCAGTTACTGCAACACTTCTCAAAAAAGAAGCTAACCACTGAAATTAAGCTGAATTTAAGCCAAGTGCACATTTACCAAAACATAGTAATTTTAAGGCATGTGCTCAACAAGTGAAGAGATGAGGTGAGGATGAAATGTCAATTTAGAAGTCTAACAAAGTATTTCAAGTTTTGATGTCATAATACAAAATTTTCAAGAGAGTAAAACAGAAATTATGGCTTTGTTATTAATTCATATTTTAAACCTTTGTTGATACAATTTTATAAGACCTTTGTGTTTTAAGCATTTGTTTTTAGGGAAGAAATAAAATAGCTATGCTTAAATTTTATCTCCTATGTACTTGAAGTCCTTTTTTGAAGAGACCTGATAATCTCTTTGGAGAATAACATTGAGATAAGCCATACCTAAGCTGAAACTCTGGGGAAGGAGTTTAAAAAGCCACAGGCATCAAGACAAGAAACTGACCTGAGGCCTTTGCTAAATTCCCATCAGAGAGTAAAGGGCTCCTTCTGTTATGTCAAGCAGGTAAGAAGGCTTGAGGAGCCATCCTGGTCTACCCCCTTATAACATGTAGATTAGAGAAATGAACTGTTTCTTTGGGGATTTCATTCATTCTTTTCTTTGTTAGGAGAGGATCAGCCATAGGGATGTGGGAGTTGCAGGAAAACAGGTTCAATGATGGAATGAGTTTAGCAGTGAAAATCTAAAGACAATAAGTCCTGAGACTCCAGTCCAGGAGAAGCTGGCACTGATAGTTTTGGATTTGAACTTAATGTGACTGATAATGATATCTTTAAACTAAGTTGTGACTGATCCACCACCATCCCCAGGTACAAAAGTTCTGTAAGGGATTTGATGCTCATGAGATAATGAAAAAAAAAAAAATAAAGGAAGGGAAGGAAAGAAGGGGAAAAAAGAAAAAAAAGAAAAGAAGGGAGGGAGGGAGGGAAGGAAGAATAAAGAAAGGAAGAGAGAAAGAAAAAACATGACTAGTTTTCCTTTTTGGAGATCATTTCCCTATAGAACTGAACTTGGTCTACGTGGGTCCAGAGCCAGACTTCCCTTAGTCAGAAAGGCTAATCCTTTTCTTCTTCACTCAGTGGGTCATTGTGCTTGTGAGTTATATTACTATGGGCAAGTGATATATTTTTTCAGCTTCAACTTATATATCTGTAAAATAGAACTAGGAATACCTGTATTTCATGGTTGATATGAGAATCAACTGATATGTTTACATATGTGTATATATAGACACATGCATATACATAAACACATATGTACATGCATGTATACATATATGTATAGTATAAAACACTTTCAGGGTATCTCTTAAGAACTTTAGAAAAGTTCTAACATGGGAGATCCTGGTACAGGACAACCTAGCATGGCGTGCCCTCATCAGAGAAGGTACTGTGTTGTGTAAGAAAAGCAGAAGTGAATTATCTCAAAAGAAATTAAATATTTATGCAAAATTAAATAAATCTCTCCAAATGTTCATATGGTCTATTAATGTATATATATATATACATTAGGTGAGATCAAATATATATCAGCAGTCATTATCATAACTATTATTCATTTCTGTTATAATTATGTAATATTACATTTACAATTATTCACATTAATATTATACTTTACAGTTTCAAGAGGCACCTAGGTGACTTGGAGGATAGAGTGTTGGGCATGGACTCAGGAAACAATTATTCTGTCATTTTCAGTCATGTCCAAATCCATTTGAATTTACTTGGCAAAGAAGCTGGAGTGGTTTTCCATTTTCTTTTTTAGATCATTTTACAGATGAGTTTAGTGACTTTCCCAGAGTCACACAGCTATTAAGTGTCTGAGACCAGATTTGAACTTAGGAAGATGAGTCTTCCTTACACCAAGCCTGGAACTTACTGTGCCATCTAACTGTCCTCAGGAAGACTTGAGTTCCCATAACCTCAGACATTCACTAGCAGTGTGATTCTGGGCAAGTCACTTAAGGTGTGCTTGTCTTAATCCACTGGACAGGGAAATGGCAAACCACTCTAGTATTATTGTCAAGTAAACTCCATATGAAGTCACAAAAAAAAAAAAAAATGGACACAACTGAAAGACTGAAGGACAAACAGATTTTCAGCAAATAGTGTCTCAGCCATGGAAGTATTCAGCGTTCATTATTTAATTTGATCCTCACCATAATGCAGGAGTATAAATTTTATTATTTGCATATGACATTTGAGGAAACAAAGGCAACTAAGTGATTTAAGATTACATTATTAATCTTGGGCAGACCCAACAATGGACTCCAGATCTAACCCATTCCCACAAGTTACCTTGTACTTATGTAGACACACACATTTAGAGTGGTACAGCAAAACGTGCTGGATTTGGATTCAGTTCCATCATTTTCTTACATATATGACTATGGTCAAATTATTTAACTTCTCTGGGCCTCAGTTTTGTCAACTGTAAAATGAGGGGATTAAATTAAATGGTCTCTAAAATTCCCTTCACTCTAAATCTATGTGTTTGTTGTATACTCCTCTAGTAAATTAAATTCCTTAAGGATGGAAACTACTCCATCGATTCCTTTGTATTTCCAACATCTGGCCAAGGATCTTGCAAATTTCAGCCTTTAAAACTTGTTTAATTTTACCAGAGGGCTAAGAACATGGTTTATACTTCTTACTAGGGCATCTAGATGGCATAGTAGGTAGAAGAATGCAGTCAGGAAGACCTGAGGGCAAATTGACCCCAAACACTTAGAGCCATGTGACCTGGGGCAAACCACTTAAATTCTGCTTCAATTTCTTGATCTATAAAAAGTGGGGTTAATAATAATAGCATATACATCCCAGAATTGTTGTGAGCATTAAATGAGATGATAATTATAAAGTGCTTAGCACAGTGGACAATATGTGTTAAGTGATATTTAAATATCAGCTACTAGGGGCAGCTAGGTGGCGCAGTGGATAGAGCACCAGCCCTGAAGTCAGGAAGACCTGAGTTCAAATCTGGTCTCAGACACGTAACAGCTGTGTGACCCTGGGCAAGTCACTTAACCCCAATTGCCTAAGCAAAAAAAAAAAATAAAAATAAAAAATAAATAAATAAATATCAGCTACTATTTATACTTTGTTTTAGATATATATATATATATGTATATATATATATATATATCACATAGAATCTATAACAATACTTTGTACATAATGGTTGATAATTGATGTTATAATAGTTCATATTGAACATAAGTTCAATAGATATTTGTTAATTTATTGAGTATTATGATAAGCAGAAATATACCTTTATCTTACCCTATAACACCTACACTTCAGGGGAAAAAACAAAACAAGTGAAAAGTAAAAGAGAAAGTAGGTACTAAAATATCAGTATATTTTCTGACAGTATGGAAAATAACATTTGAAGCATAATTGTTATAATTCTTATTTTATAGAAAATCCATTAATCATTTTTGGATATACTAATTTTGAGGGGCCAGGGAAAGTCTGACTACCTACCATTTCTGAAGGAAAAGAAAAGCACACCGTATCTATCATGAGGAATCCTTTTAGATGAAAGCAATAGCTGATGTAATATACTAACCTCCATGGTAAGCCAGACTTAGAAAAGTAGAGCAACCAACGGCTGTTAGTGATTATTTATTTTACTGGCCTACTACCCTATTTGTTTAAAGAATGTTATAATGTGTTTTTAATGTACATATGCCAAGATTAAACCTGTAGTACCACATCAAAGCTTTCAGTTACCATTAATTGGATGACTTTGTAATAGAAAAAAAATGATGTGCTCACTATATCTTTCTAATGAATCTAAATAAATGACACTTTGAAAATATCCTTGAGAGATATTCTTTTCAACATATAAAGAGAGAGAGATTGCTAATGGGTTCTCTAAGCCATTATTATTAAAGATGAGTGATGTATTTTTGAACAAACTTTCACTAATCATCTGTGTGTCTAAATACATTTGCTAAACACATACAGTGCATTTTAATAACAAAAGAATACTATATAATAACGAAGCTCAATATATATTTATGTTTTTCCAAGAAATTAACTGTACAAAAAATGTATAGTGGACCACCTAGAAGCAAGCAGCAGGAAAACTTTTTTTTTTTAAACTAATGAGTACATATCTAAAAAGGTAAGTTTCCAGAGCTATGCTTCCTAGATTTTGTCACTGATGTCCTAAAATCATCTGAAAAGGAGAAACCTCAAAAGCCCTGAGTCAGTAACCTCCCCATTTGAGAATCTTTGAGGATAACTGAGAGCATATCAGGATATGGCTACAATATGTTAATGTTTCAGTACTAATTACATCTGGAAACATGTTCTATTTGGCTTCTTCAGCCATGATGATGAATAGAGAGAGATCTTCAAAGCTCTATCACAAAAAACATCACTGCAGTATTTTTCGCAATGACACAAATCCCACATTAGCCAAGCAAAGTTCAAGTATGGTGGTATTGCCTGTTTCAATGATACTGAGAAAAGTTTGGCATCTCCCTGTTTTTTTTTTATATTTATTAGTTTTCATTGTCATGTCATTGACATAATTATCTGACTATATGACATAATTTCATAGGCACAACAGTCTTTGAGCCACAAGCATCAAGGTCCCCCACTCTCAGTTTCCTTTCAACTAACAAAAAAATTTCCCTCATTAAATTTATTGAGCCACAGAATTTTTCATTCAGTGATCCATTTATTTGTCTTTAGACTTTATTCTCTAAAAGAGAGTAGTTCTAAACTGAAACTTCTTACCCCTGGGGATCAGGACCCCACATGGGAACATGTAACTAAATATGAAAGTCACAAAAATTTTGGCAAAAAAAAATCCTGAATGCAATGACCAAAAATTAATTCAAAATTAAATATGTAATGAATCCAAGGTGTTTCTGGCAGTCTTTGCCTATGACCTTACTGCAGCCTTGGTTCTGAAAATATAACATGAACACTTTGCATTATTTATACACTAATACTGGCTGAAACACCTTGGCACAGATTGGAGATGGAGTTGTGGAAAAATTTCTTGGGTAAAAAGTAATCACAAGTGGAAAAAGTTTAAGAAGCCCCAATCTAAGCAACAAAAGCAACAGAAAGTAATAGCTTTTGAGTTTTACCAATAAATCACTTTGTATCTTGGTATGAATGAGTTTGTAAAATCCAAGTTTCTAGAGAAAGAACTTAATATAAGCACATGTAGAGAAAACATGGGGAATGGATAGCATGAAGTAAATTAACTTGGAGGGACAAAGGGGATCTTAAATACTCTATAACCCAATTCCTTAAGATTTTTTTTCTTAAATTTAATTTCATGTTCTTAGTTATCTTTTAAATCTTGAACTGTCTACCTCTTTCCCCACTCTATACTAGAGAAAACCACCATTTTACATAAATGGATACATAAATATATATATATATATATATATGTATGGATAGATAGATAGATAAAATATACTATGCATATTTCTATTTATCAGTACTTTCTATGAAAGTAAATAGCAGTTTCCTTCATAGGTTCTTCATAATTCATTTGAGTATTTATAATACAAAAAATAATAGTTCAGTTATTCTTTGAAAAATGTTGCTGTTACTATATATAACATTCTCTTGGTTCTGCTTATTTTACTCTTCATTGTTTTTTGCCAATATGTCCACTTTTTTCCCTAAAATCAATATATTTTTTCTTACAGTACAGTAGTATTCCATCATGATCACATTCCACAACTTATTTAGCCATTCCATAGTTGATGGGAATCCCTTCAATTCCCAGTACTTCTCCACCACAGAGAAAGCTTCCATACATATTTTAGAACACATAGGCTCTTCTCACTTTTCCTTATCACCTAGGGAAACAGATTTAATAGTAATACTGCTGGGTCACAGGTTGTGCATAATTCCAGATAATTTGGGGTAGTGTGAGGAAGGGAGAAGGGTCAATCATGATTAAGTTATTTGCCAGAATTTGAACTTAGGCCCTCCTGACTGCAGTTCTATTCATTGCACCACCTAACTCTCCAAAATACTTGAATCACTTCACACTAATTGCTTAATCTTAGGGAAGAAAACCTTCTACTTAGAAAGATTAATTGTTTTACCTATAATCTTGCTAGTAGTTAAATATCAGAATCAGAATCAAAGCCAGACTCTGACATTAAATCCTATGTAATTTTCTCAACACCATTTGATACACCTAATATCAAGTGTTTCAATATGCTACTATTTTTATAAATGCAGAAATTGAGGCATTGCATAAATGAATGATCCTTCCATCATCAGATAACAATTCTAAAAACCAGGGTAGGGATAAGGCTTTTGCTTAATCTCTTAAAGCACTCTGGCATCTCTTCCATGTATCTGATATCAGAAGACTTAAACAGTGATAAAAAATGAATTGTACGTTATGTATAAGTTGAAATTTGATCCATGACTAAAATATCAGTGGAACTAGAATGAACAAACTATCCCATGCACTGTAATCCTGATTTAGCTCTTAATTTCTTGAGCTACTTAAAACTATGTAATTCTAACATTCTAAGTAACTGACCAATTTCAGGTCTTGAATGTTTAGAAAATTTAAAACATAAATTAAAATCTTGGGCAGAGAAAACTTCCATTTCATTAAAAAAAATACTTATGCATAAAACATTCTCACAATATTACATATATTTCAGTTACCTTCAAGATTTCCCTTCTGGACTTAGATGAGAATATGAGAAGGGAAGGCAGACAGCTGAGATGGCACCATGAAGGGTGAAAGGGATAACTACCATATTCAATAAACCTAACAAAGCAGACAAATGTATGCAGCTGTATAAGTCCTCAGGAGCCAAAAGGCCTGCTCCCATAGTAGTCTGGTTTAAAAAATCACAGTAAATGTCATGGAACATGCTTCTTCAAT
The DNA here is from genome assembly GCA_023553655.1 of Myrmecobius fasciatus. Taxonomy (NCBI): domain Eukaryota; kingdom Metazoa; phylum Chordata; class Mammalia; order Dasyuromorphia; family Myrmecobiidae; genus Myrmecobius; species Myrmecobius fasciatus. Next base: position 82,564 of record JAJPUD010003642.1, on the reverse strand, counting down.
TCTTTGTTTTTTTGCCTTATGAAAATCTCATGATCATGGCAATAGGAAAAAAATAATGAAAATCTTACCACTAGTGCTTACTAGCTATGTACCAGTGAACAAATCCCTTAAACTTCATGAGTTTCATTTTCTTCATCTAGAACATGGGAGTGATAACATTTACAATACTGATTGCTAATGATCATTTTAAGATTTTAATAGGATAACATGTAGAAAATTTTACAAATGGCAAAGAACTTTATAAATGCCAATTATCGACTTTAACTATTTTTAACCAAATCTATTTTTAATCAAATCTTTTTTATTTTATTCATGTAGGAAATTCCTAGTGAAACACTTCTATCAAAGCCAATTGACACCTGAGTCAATTTTATGGAGTCACTTCAGTGAGCATCAAGAGGTTAAAGTAATTGAACGTAGGTCTTCTTTCCTACAATATCGATTCTTTACCTGCTATATACTACCATTCGAGGTAGACTTACCTCATGCCTTTGCTCTGAAGTTCAAATGAGATAAAATACGTAAGGTGATTTTTGAATCTTCAAGTACTCTATCAATGTCAGTCATTATCATTGTTATATTGTTATGTGTCCTGTTCTTTACTAATAAACTAGATTTTGAAAAGGCTACACTAGTAAGGGGAAGACCTGAATTCTAATGGCAAAACCATTGATGATACATTTGCTGTTTTATGTTGACAATATCATTTTTCTTTTACTGTCTTTTTCATGTTTTGTTATAAATATATATACATTCCTATCTTGGATATTGAAGGGTGGTATGTTTACTTTATAATAAGACATTGGGAGTTCTTTGGGGAAGGGGAGAGAAAAATCTATGCTGTAATAATAAAAGCATTTTTTTATTTTTATACTGAGTAATGGCTCAAATATGAGCTTTTTCTTGGTAAGAATATGGGCTAACTGCCTCTTGGTGATAAATGAACTATGTTAGGGGTTAATTCTTTCAGGTCATTGATGCATCATTTATTAAAGTGGAATTATTAAGTTGTTTTGTAGTGATGTTAAAGAGTTAAAGCAGGACTAATATGCCTAACTTACCATTTGACATGATCTGATTCAGTTTTTTCTTCTTTTTAGATTTAAACTGACAAGAAATGATATTAAATTTAAAAAAAAATACTTAGAATGATTTTCAGATATTTTGAACTAAAACTTCTAAAACTTACAAGGCATACATTGATTATAAACTATTTTTTTTGCTATCTATAGGAGAATTCTTATAGAAGTATACAAGATAAGGGTTCATGTTTCTATAAACTAAAATTTTGTTAACCTTGGCTTACCTTGGTATAACTTTAGGCTAAAAACATTTTTCATTACGAAAGATTTCTATATCAACTGACAATGATGAATAGGAAAAAGATTTCCACAAGGAAGAAATTTATATGCTGTCTTTTTGAGATCCCATGAAAAGGATATGACAAAATGACTGTTTCAATAATGATTTTTTTTTTTTTTTTTGCTGAGGCAATTGGAGTTAAGTGACTTGCCCAGGGTCACACAGCTAGAAAGTGTTAAGTGTCTGAGGCCAGATTTGAACTTAGGTCTGGTGCTCTATCCACTGTGCTACCTAGCTGCCCCTCAATAATGATTTAAGGTTTATTTATACAGTTTCTAATATGAACCTTATATAAGCATGGGAGTAGGTAATGCAGCTATGATTAGATTCATTTTACAGAATAGAAAATTGAGGTCCAGACTATTTAATTATTTGCCCAATTCTACATGTCATAGGAGACAGAAGTGGGATTTGAACCCAGGACTCTGCCATCTTTTATTTGATACCAATTTGAAAGGTAGATAAGGAGAAATTGAATATTATTTATTTATTTTTTTGTTTTTTTAAATATAAAGCTTTTTATTTACAAAACATATGAGTGATTTTTCAACACTGACCTTTGCAAAAACTTTTTTTCCCAAGCTTTTCCCCTCCTTCCCCCCACCCCCCACCCCTAGATGACAGGTAATCTAATACATGCTAAATAGGATAAATTATATGACAAATACAATACATGTATACATATCTATACTGTTATCTTACTGCACAAGAAACATCAGATCTAGAAAGAGAAGAAGAAAAAAACAACCTAAGAAGGAAAACAAAATGCAGGGAAATAATCACAGAAAGCATTAAAATGCTGTGTTGTGGTTCACACTCAGTTCCCACAGGCCTCTCTCTGGATGTATATGACTATCTTCATCACAGAACAACTGGTTTGAATCACATCATTGTTGAAGAGAACCATGTCCATCAAAATTGATCATCGTATAGTCTTGTTGCTGTGTATAATATTCTCCTGGTTCTTCTGATTTCACTCAGCATCAGTTCATGCAAGTCTCTCCAGGCCTCTCTGAAATCCTCCTGTTGGTCATTTCTTACAGAACAATAATATTCCATAACATTCATATACCATAATTTATTCAGCCATTCTCCAATTGATGGGCATCTTTTCAATTTCCAGTTTCTTGCCACTACAAAAAGGGCTGCCACAAACATTTTTGCACATGTGGGTCCCTTTCCCTCCTTTAAAATATCTTTGGGATACAGCCCCAGTAGAAACACTGTTGGGTCAAAGGGTATGCACAGTTTGATAACTTTTTGAGCATAGCTCCAAATTGCTCTCCAGAATGGTTGGATCCATTCACAGTTCCACCAACAATGTATCAGTGTCCCAGTTTTCCCACATCCCCTCCAACAGTTATCATTATCATTTCCTGTCATTTTAGCCAATCTGACAGGTGTGTAGTGGTATCTCAGAGTTGTCTTAATTTGCAAGAAATTGAATATTATTTAACATTTTTTTGTTTGCCTAAAGTCTTTGGAAAGAGTCATGTGGTTACCAATGAATGGAATAAGCAGTAATGTTATTTTTCTTTGAGTTAGAATGATTGAAATGACTGTTTGGTCTACGCTTTTTCTACGTTGACTTTTGGGCAGCTAGGTGGCACAGTGGATAGAGTACCAGCCCTGAAGTCAGGAGGACCTGAGTTCAAATCTAATCTCAGACACTTAACATTCCCTAGCTGTGTGACCCTGGACAAGTCACTTAACCTCAATTGCCTCAGCAAAAAGCAAAAAAACAAAAAAAGAAAAGAAAAGAAAAAAAGAAAAAAGGCGACTTTAAAGATGAGTTGTGTTAAATAATAGAGAAAATAATGATAAATGGAAAAGTAGACAATATGAAAAATATAATCTTAAAGTATAAGTACAAAAATATGAGAAATATGTATTTCTAAATACAACTGAGAAATAATGGAGTCATTCAAATATTGGGCTGTTCATTAATGAGCAGTAATACTTAATGTTTCATAGCTTGAAGGATTTTATGATGGTTTATTACTATAAAGAAATGTGAGCTAAATTGACATTTATATTCTTTTCATTCAGAGAAGGAAACTGAATCCAAGGTTACTGGAGTGACTTTTCCCCAGGAGGAATAGGCATGAGATCAAAATTACTAGCCACTGAGTTTTTGAATTATATAAATAGCCCAAAGAAACTTTACATCTCCTTCTTTGCTAAATGACATGACAATGATGATGACAAAATTGCCTAAAAATGTTTCTCTGAAAATTTACAACTATTTATGATACTGTCATAGGATCATGTTCTTCTGATGATTCTACATGTGAACATGTAAAAAGCTTTAACCTAGTTCATAAAGTCATACACGCACATCCCATTGGGAAATGTGGCAATAAAGTATTGTGTTGATTGTGTAATGTACATTCTTTTTAGAAGAAAGACTAAATGTTTTAAGTTGTTAAATTTGTATACATTATAAAGTACTCATAATTTAAGTTTAATTGTATTTAATGGTATTTTTCCCAATTACATGCCAAGACAATTTTTAGCATTGATTTTCACAAGATTTTGAGTTCTAATTTTTTTTTTCCTACTCCTTTTTCAAAAATGTTAGGCAATTTGATATAGGTTATACATGTGCTATCATGTAAAACATATTTCAATATGTCAGATGAAAAAGTAGAAACAGATAAAAATGGGGGAAATGATACCATGAAAAAGAATAAAGTGGGGGGGAAATATGTTTTGATGTGCAGTTAGAATCCATCAGTTCTTTATCTAATAGTGGATAGAATTTTTCTAATGAGTCCTTGTATTTGTCTTGGATCATTGTGTTGCTGAGAAGAGCTGAGTCATTCATAGTTGATCATGACACAGTGTTGCTGATACATTGTATAATGTTTTCTGAGTTCTGCTCATTTCACTTTCCATCAACTGTACAATTCTTTCCAGCTTTTTCTGAAATCTGCTTATTCATCATTTCTTATTGCACAATAGTATTCCATTTGCAAACAACAGATTATTTAGCCAGTCCCCAACTAATGAACATACCATTAATTTCCAATATTTTGTCGGATACTATAAATATTTTTATACATGTTGGATCTTTTCCCTTTTTATGTTTTTTTTTTATTTTTCTGGAATAGAAATGAATATGCTGGGTCAAAGGATATGCAAAGTTCAGTTGTCTTTTGGTCATAATTCCAAATTTTTCTCCCAAAGGTTGGATTTATTTAGTGTCCCAATTTTCCCACAATCTCACTAACATTTTAATTCCCTTTTTTTGGTCATATTTACCAATCTGATAGATGTAAAGTGGTACCTCAGAGTTGTTTTAATTTGCATTTTTCCAATCAAAAATTCTTTAGAGCACTTCATATATATACATACATATATATATATATATATATATATATATATATATATAGCTTTGATTTCTTCATTAGAAAACTGTGTATATCCTTTTACCATTTATCAATTGGGGAATGACATATTCCTATAAATTTGACATAGTTCTCTATTTGGGAAATGAGGCTTTTATTAGAAACACTTGCTGTAAGGTTGTTTTCTAGCTTTTTGCTTTCCTCCTAATTTTGGTTGCATTTGGTTAGTTTGTGTTAAAGATTTTTTAATTATATATACATATACATATATATATATATTATATGTATTTACATATATGGCATATTATATATATTACATTAATATATGTATATATTTAATGCAATCAAAATTATCTACTTTTACTATTTTAGTATATTTACTATTACTTTTGTAATTCTCTCTTTCTCTTCTTTGGTTATGAATTCTTCCCTCCCCACAGATCTGAAAGGAAGACTGCTCTTTGCTTTTCTAATTTGCTTATGGTGTTAAACTCTATTTCTAAATCAATACTCACTTTGGTCTTATCTTGGCATATGGTGTCAGATATCAGTTTATTGTCTTTCAGCAGCTTTTAATCAAATAATGGTTCTTCTTCCAAAGGTAAGGGGTCTTTGGATTTATCAAACACTAGGTTACTATGGTAATTGACTACTATATATTGTGTTTCTAATTTATTCCAATAATTCATCACTCCATTTCATAGCTGTACCAGATATTTTTGATGATTACTTCTTTATAATATAGTTTGAAATTTAATATTGCTATATCTTTTTTCACTATTTCTCTGGATATTTATTATTATTATTATTATTATTTTCCCCAGCTACATAAAAATTTTTTTGCTATATATGTACATTTTTTACATATTTCCATATGTATTATATTGAGAGAGAAAAATCAGAACAAAAAGAAAAATAACATGATGATAAAAAAGGTAAAGATAGTATATACTGATCTATATTCAGTCTTCATAATTCTCTCTCTGAATGCAGATGGTCTTTTCTATCCAAAGTTTATTGGAATTGTCTTGGATCACTGAACCACTAATTACAACTAAATCTATCATATTTGATCGTTGCATAGTCCTGCTGTTGTGTATAATATTTTCCTGGTACTGTTTGTTTCACTCAGCATCACCATGTAAATCTTTCCAGACATTTCTAAAATCAACCTGTTCACCATTTTTATAGAACAATAATATTCCATTAATTTTATACACCATGACTTATTCATCCATTCCCCAAGTGGTGGGCATCTACTCATTTTCCAATTCCTTGCCATCACAAAAAAAAAAAAGCTGCTACAAACATTTTTGCACATGTGGGTCTTTTTTCCTCTTTTATGATCTCTTTGGGATACAAGCCCAGAAGAGACACTGCAGGATCAAAGGGTATGCATATTCCAATTTTCTTTCTAGAATGGTTGGATCAGTTCCCAACTCCACTAACAATGCATTAGTGTCCCAGTTTTCCTACATCCCCTCCAACATTTATCATTATCTTTTCCTGTCATCTTACTCAGTCTGAGAGGTATGAGGTGCTCCCTCATAATTGTTTTAATTTGCATTTCTCTAATAATTATTAGAACATTTTTATATGACTATAATTGGTTTCTCTTTATATTCTTGACCAAGTTTAATTGCATTAAGCTCACTTTCTATTACTATTATTTTCCTTCTATTTCTTTCTTCCCTGCCATTGACCTAATACACTATTTATAAATATATTTTTTTTCTGATAGTCTGACACAAATATTTGTGTTAATAAAGCCAGAGATTCTGTTAATTATTTCCACACAAAACCAGCCCCATTAAACATTATGCAGAATGGTTTGATTGTGTAGCCCACTGTCCTGCTACTCTCTTCATCAGTCTCATTTTCTTTTCTTCTTTTTTTTTTTTAAAGAACATTTCAACCTTGTATAACCAGACTTTCCTAAATCAGCTCTCCTAACATTATTCTATGGCTCCCCAGTTTTTCACTGTAATATTTCACATGAGTCTCATTCTCTTATGTTCCATATTCTTCCTTCCTTAGGACCTACTCCAGTGAAAACTTACCCTTTCTATATCCCATTTTTGTGTTTTTTTTTCTCTAGGAGAATCTATTCTTTTCAATATCTGATAGGTGTCTGGTATTAGTATTGGGCAATAGCTTAATATGTTACCTCTCCCAGACCTGAAAAGAGCCCCATAGGTTCTACTTATTATTTACATTAACTTGAACAAAGTACTCATACTTTCTGAAGTTATTTTCTTTTATGAATAATTGGATCAGATGGATCATAGATCTAGATTTAAAAAGAAAATCATCAAACTCTCTCATTTTTCAGATGAAAAAACTGAAAACTAGTGAAATTAAGAAACTGAACATAACAACACATTCTACACAAAAGACCAGAATTCTTAATGTGTTTTTATTAGCACATTTAATTGTAATCTAGTGTTGATCTAAGATTATATATATACATATATATGCATATATATATATTAAACTATAACAAAAATGTGTGCTTCTTCAGTCATATTTAAAAGGAAATAAGTTCTTTGTAATCTGCTTTAATGGAACTCATGGACAACAATTTCAGTTTGAGTGTGAATTTGAAAGTTTCATATGTACAGCACTGGAATTATTTCTTAAAGTACTGAGTTATGCACATGAATTATGCATTACAAACTTTTTTGCATGAGTCTATTATACATTGAAGGGAAATAATTGAATGCTCTTCAATAGCTAATAAAGAATGCTTTCTAGAAAATAAGAACTTATCACCATGTAGCGTAAGTTTTTAGGCTATGACTACATATTTAAGGTATGAAGAATTGGCAATACTTTCAACCCTCCCCAAGGAGTAGCTCTGACCAGTGTGAATTACCAACAGGGAAAGTCTTCCTGGTTATGATCTACTCATTCCATTCTTAGGGTAAGCTTTCACTGGATCCCTAACATTAGAAGTTATGTCATTTCTGACAGCAGAAGGAATTTCTGCTAATATTAACTAGACAACTATATAGAGATGTGTCATCTAAGTTGGTTCGAATAGGGCTAAGTGGGATTGCTCATCTCTTACCACTCACCATTCAACAGCTGAAAATTTAAAAACAATCTATGCTATGCAAGGATTTCCTATTATTCCTATTTATATTGTTTCAATTAATTTTCTTAAAGAGGTGGATGAGAGCTAGGAAATTGTTTTGTCAGAATATCGTTGCTAAAATATTCATTGTTGGAAATGTTTTTCTTTCTGCATTAAGAGGAAAAATGCTGACAATTTTATTTTCTAAATAAATGAACATGGGTGAAAACCTCAATGCTTTGTTGAAAATCCCTTTATGGCCATGCCTTTGGACACCTGCCTCTTGTTGAGGGTGCAACTGGTTTCTTTTGTCTCTGTCAAACAGTTGGCAGATATTCTAGCAATGTATGAGGCTCCCTTTCTTCTCCTTGCTAGGAGTGGGAATGAAAGGTGCTGGAACAAGAATCTCTGAGTAAAAGAGTGTTACAGTTGAAAAAGAAATGACTGGATGGTAGGTTGCTGTAAAGAGGCCCTGCTTTGAGTTAGAATACAGATTCAGTCTGGCTTTGGTTAGTTTCCATCTCTGCCATTTAGGGCACTGGCCTGTGGATTTGTGTGTTAATGTGATGGTCAGCCTGATGTTTGTGTTCTGAGCCCTTGATTGCTGCACGCCAGTGTGGTTTTTCCATTGCTGCTGTTTCCCCACTAATGACATCAATGTTTCATGGCTTCCAACTGTGCTTTATGATACCCTTGGAGCACTTAATCTGCCTGCCTCCTGGACACATGCTTTCTTTCAGGTCACCAGAAATTGACAGCACTGACATTCTAGGATTCTTCATACTCCTGATGTAACAAGTGCATTCCAGTAATATAAATATTGTTCCTGTAATTATAAAAGAAACATACCTCAAACTTCACTATAGGATTTTTATTTTAAAAAATTAAAATTAAATCTTAGCATGTATGACTTTCTTCCCAAAAAAATGGTTAAATCAACCAATCATCACAGAAAAAATAATGGAGCCACTGCACATTTGATTCTTTTATTGGAGACAACATGACAAAAAATAAATAAACAATGCGGCAATTGAAAGGTGAAGCTCTAGACTTAACTCCCAGGTTTCCTACTTCTGGACTGCACAAATTTGGGCAATATGCTACTTCATTTTGCTGAAACTCAGTTTCCCCACTTGTAAAATGAGGATAAAAATACACATGCAATCCTATCTCTAGGAGTATTGTGGAGAAAGCATTTTTAAACCTTAATGCATTATATCAATGTATTACTATTATGATTTTTAGCGGTAGAATTTGTTTCCCACATGGCCATTGTGGTCATTTCCTAATAGAATCAGTTCCTGAGGTATTTGGAACTGTGTCATTTCTGACAGCAGTAAGACTTCTGCTAATATTAACTACCTAACTAAATGCAGACGCATGAATACAGTTACAAATATTACAATGACCAAGCTGTGGTTAACTAGGACCCATCATAACCCCTTCTGTATTTTAGTCTGGTATGTACTCTTGCCAATAAAACTTTTCCTAAAACTGCATATGATATTAATAGTTATTTGACTATCATAGTTCCTACTGTTTCTGCCTTTAAATTAATATTCTGGTCTAGAAACATTTAAGGTATTAGGGAAGATAATTCCTTCTGTCTTCTAAAGATTTCATGTCTATCAGTTTACATGTTCTGATCATTTGGTATCTATTGTTGTACTTCCTTGTCTTCACTAATATCCTGTCTATCTATTCAACATTAAATTCCCTCTTCCCCCCAAGAGTTTTTCTTTATATTGACATTGTATCTCAAAAAGAAAAGTATTTTAATTAGGAATAATAGTGCTTGTGAAATTTGACTTTAAAATATTCTTTGTAAGTGATCAAAAGCAGATAAAGACTGTGTTGGCACATAGTGGTTCTTACTGATTTGTTAAATGTGAAACTCAAGATAATCTTGAAAGATTTGAAATTCTTGACTAACTTTAAAATAAATCCTTCAGGATTCAGAATAATATAGATGATAGAACATGAATCTGTTGATTTCAATGGTATAAGGAATCCTACATAAGGAAATTCTTTTCACCTATGAAAGTCATCAACAGCTTCTCTATAGCATAGTCATAGATTGCATAATAATAGGATCACATAGCTAGTATGTGACAAAGGCTGGACTTGAGGCCAGTTTTTCTTTTTTCTTTTCTTTTTTTAAATCACTCATATCTACCAACTTGTCATGATACCTATCAGATAATGATACACTGGAGAAAATAAATTTTAAAATTCTAAAGTGGAAGAAAGGAAAATAAAATTTTAGAAGAGATAGTGAAGTAGGAAGGTAAAGAAAGGAGAATCAAGGATTCCTAGAATGTTTAGTATAAAGGGAAAATTATTAGATTTTAGGTTACAAAGAAATATTGACTTATGATCTCATGTATGTAATATTCAGGCATATACAACTATGAAAATGAGTTGCAACCTGCGTATGTGTATGTAATAAATCAAAAGATTTTACCTTTTATTCTAAATTCTTTCTCCCTATTTCTGAGATTAGATATTTCCCATCCTACCATTCACCTTGATGTGCTAGCATTTTGTTTTTACTACCATAACATTAACAAAAGCAGCATCTTCAAGAATTTCCACTGATGAGTTCCTTAGGATATCTTTGATTAGACTAAGACTCGTTTCTTTAATAATTTACCTTTTCCTTGGTGTCTTTATGCACATGGCAACTTACTTCCCAAGATGTTCAGCTCATATTGTTTTTCTTGGGTTATTGGAATAGAGCACCCATTCATAGTTGTTTGCTTCACTTGAGTGAGGATGGAATGGTTCCAGTTGTGTAAATAGCTCTTGGTGATCTTCCAGCTTTCTTTCCACTGCCCCATGGAGATGAAGTTGATTAAGCAGGGCATGATGCAGGAGGCAGGTGCTGCACACAATTCCCCCTCACAGTTCCATCAGTGTCCCAGAGCATTGAGGTGTATGACACCAGGCCTTATCCTTTCATGAACAGGAATAGTTAATCATAACTAATTTCTTGTTAAATATACAAGTTCTCAACAGAATGAAGGCAGTCAACAAGGTGTTTGTGCTTGTATATGCATATGTGTGTATGTATGTTTGTATTGTGGGTATATGTATCCAATACCAAGTCTTCTAAGAGGAAAATCTAATTTGCTCCCTGGCCTCATGCATTTCCACATTCAGAATAATAAATAATACTGCAATTCATATTGGTATGGGTAAAGCTCTTTAAGTTTTATAAAACACTTTATATTCAGACTTTCATTTGATCATCACAACTTTGTGAAGCAGGTGCTCCAAACATCATTTACACATTATAGAAATGGTCAGAGAGGTAACTGAATCCTGGAGATATGGTTTTTAAGTCCCACCATTGGTCGAGAAGACAAGTCTCTCTTGACTTCAACCTCACTACTCTTTGCAGACACTCTAATGCTTCCATTTTAATTTGAAATATATTTTAAGAAAATAATACAATGATTTAATTGCTTTATATTTATGTGAATTTCAGAATCACATAGAAATTTGATATAATTGTTAACATAGCTTTCATGAAGTAAAAGTATATGTAAACTGAGTAGGGTTCAACTTTGAACTATAATGGAACAGTGGCATTAGAAATAGGACAAAACAAAGTAATAAAATTCTTAAGTAATCCTGTTCCTCTTTTTGGCTATTAGTTTCACTATATTTTTCCCCTTCCTATATTCTATTTAAAATATTGCATTTTATCATAGCTGCTGACAATATCCTTACTTTCTTAGGGACTTGCATAATCAACCATCCTTGGCAATACCGTAAATTAACAGCTGACACCCTGTTGCCTTCCAGCTATTTGGAGTGGGGGTGGAGAATAATATATCATTCTTTCACTCTTTCCCCTTTGGGCTCCAAATAGAAAAGATGGCCCCAACATGTCATGTGGAGGAGATTGAGGTGGCAGTTTCCTATCATGACTAGGTCAGGACCCCCTTGATTCTAAACTGATTCTTTGCTCGGAAAAGAAGAAGATATTCCCAATGATTTAGCTGAGTTTGGAATGCAAAAGATAAGATAATGTCTCTAATCTTCATAGGGAGTATGAGGCATTGGCAAGAAGGAACATGAGGAGAAGTATGCGACTAAACTGAAACAGAAGTAGTAGATGGAGCTAAGAGTTTGAGATTTTTCTGTCTTGATACTTCTTTTTCTTCACATTAAGTAGACAAATGGAAGCTTGATTCTCTCTGTTTATCTTTCTCTTGGTTTCTATACTTCTCTCTCTCATCTATAACTATCAGTTTTCTATCTCTGTTTCTTTGTCCATCTCTTTATCCATTAACTCTACTTCTATGATATTTTTCACATCGCTCCCATTCTCTCCATTTCCATAGCCAACAACATGGTTAAAAATGCGTGCTTCTCATCTCTCATTAGGATTAAATCAATAACCTCCTATTAGATCACCTTGTCTCTATTATCTTCCCTGTCCAATTCATTATCCACATAGATGTCAACTATATATTCTCAAAACTCAGCTCTATGTCACTCCTCTACTCAATATATTTCAATTTCCCCCTATTTCCATTAAGATAAAATAGAAACTTTGTTCATCATTGGAGTTTCTTAATGATGAAATGTGGGTTGTCAAAGGAACAATGAATGAGGGAGGGTGAAGCAGGTTATATATATATAGGAGTGGGAATAAGGTGAATGTCAATGACAGAGTTGGAAATAATGTTGAGGAGAAAAATTTTGATTAAGTATTCTGTAACTCTTCCAAAGGGTGTTGAAGTATTAAGTGGACTTTCATAAGCATAGTACAGTGATGTGGAATCATTTTAATGTAATTCTAATCTCCAGTGATGGATTCAGCTATTCAAACACAAGTGAAAAAGAAAAGTTGCCCTTATAGGAAAAGCCGTTCTCCTACACAATGTCCTGACAGCAGTCAGGCTTCTAAAGCAGTGGGCACAGATAGAAATAGTACTTAATTATAAGCTGGAAAATGGTGAAATAATTATTGTAATACTAGTAAAATGTATAGAGAATGTTATTTTTATTAATTCACTGATGTATTTTTATCCATTCTACAGTCGATGAAAAAGATTCTGCCTGAAGTTTTTAATGATGAAATTAAAACTGTAAGACTTTCCCCTTTTGCTTGTTTTGGGATAACTCAGGGTAATATCTGCATAATTCATAAGGGCATGAATTGGCACACTGAAAATAAAATTCCTTTTTTCACTATAAGGTAGATTTCTGCAGCGTTTTATTTTTAAGATAAATCTTTATTTTGGCTCTTGTCGAGAAAGGGTTCTAATGAAAACACACTTTTAAAAATTCATTTTCCAAAGTCTAAAAAAGTCTTTTCTCTGATATCATGAAAATAAAGACTTTAGTTCCTTTTATAATATGGTTTCTTATTATTTCTTTTGGGAATAAAGGGGAAAATGCTATATACTGAATTGCCTGTGTCAGGTTTATAAAACTAATAATTTGTTTTTCCCCAAGTTCACACTTGGGTTATAGACACACACCTGTTGGGAAAGATTTGTTAATTGGACCATTGTGAACAGTTTTTGCTGCCCCAACTTCTACAGATTGGTTTTACCTAGAAGTTACATACCAGAAAAGAAACTCTGTTAGCTTTCTTGCTCTCTAGGAGGGGGCTGATTTCTCTGAGTTCTAAATGAATATGTAAGATCACTCATATCTACCTTTTCTTTGACTTGGCCCTTGGCAATTAACATGGTGATTTTCACCCAATAGAAAACCAGGTGTATTAGATTTGAATCAAGCCATTTTGTTCCTTCTCTTAAATAAAACTAAAACATAATCATATTTTTCTTTTCCTGTACTATAATGAAGTAATATGAATTTAATCACATTGCATTCATGCTACCAGAATGTGGAGTAAGTAGGACCAAAGAATAAAGGAGAATGGCAAGACTGTTTTCCTACTTTCCAAACAGCCCTGGGGCAGGAATAGATGGAGAAACATTGTTTAACGGGCAAAGAAAAAATAGCTGTGTTGTTTAAACTTGCCTAGAGTAATTTTTTTCCCAAATGTTCATCCATGAAGTTCCTGACTTTCTGTGTGTGCACAAATGTTTAAGGCCCTATATTAGATTTGCTCTTTTCTTCCCTCCCTCTTTCTTTTTTTCTTTTATAAAACTGCAGTCTTTATTTTCAGGGACCCTTTTGTTCAGGCTCTGGGACATACTAATTTAATATTTTCTTTTTAATTTTTAAAGCAAAGGCAAGAAAGGAGGGCAGACAAAGGATTGTTTTTGCTTTGTCAGTAGTAATTTCCTGTCATTTGGATGAGTGGACATATAACTTTGGGGAACCAAATTATTTCCTGATCATAAATAAATAATATAGTATGTACAAAATTGCTTAATTGAATTATAAGCTGTCTTTTTAAAAATTAGGCTGAGTCACATAATAAATAAATATCTTTCTCTTCTAGTAGCAATCATCTGAACTTGTAAAATACTTTGGCATTTAACATAGCTAACTTAGTCCCTGTATAGAAATAGCGACTATAGGGAGCATTTTCAAGAAGGGAAAACATAATTTGTGGCAGGGGCTCTGCTTTATTTTCATCAGTTTCTTGTGGCAATATGTCCAGTGATATTTGAATTTTTACACTTGGACTCTCCAGTTTGGTAGATTTGACTACCAAACTAAAATAAATGTTGAAAGTGTTTTCTTGGAAGTCAAATCTAAGGATTCATTAAAGTCAATCAAAATGAAGAGGAGTTAACACTTCAGTTGTGTCCCTATACCAATTTATTATCCTAGAGACATCAGGGAATTTTCCCTTGGATGAGAATTGAAATTCTCTCTTTCCTGATTGTCAATTGATTCTGCCAATGAGAGAGTCCATTCAATTTGTATCATCTAGTATATTATCATACGTATATCTTGTGAAATTTTTATTTTGTCACCTACTTGGATCAATGAATTTATTCATTATTCACTATCTGTGTTCATTGTGGAATTGGCATTAGGTAGAAAAAGAAGTAAGCTTTCCTTGACTATATGACTTGGAGAATTTCTTCCTTATTAAGACATAATGATTCCAGCCCTGAAGTCAGGAGGACCTGAGTTCAAATCTAGTCTCAGACACTTAACATTCCCTAGCTATGTGACTCTGGGCAAGTCACTTAACCCCAATTGCCTCAGCAAAAAGCAGAGAGAGAGAGAGAGAGAGAGAGAGAGAGAGAGAGAGAGAGAATGAATAAATAGAAGCACAACTTGAACATAAAATAATTTCCTTTAGATTAATAATCTATAAGGGACCAGATACTTATGATTCTTGCCAGTACCCATTGTCTAAGGTGAACAGAAGCTAGTCTTTGGCACAAATCTCTTGCTATTCCTTCTGATAGGAATCAATATATTTATTAGAAAAGGCAAACAACTATAAGGATGTCTGATCTTGCTTCCCTGTGAACTATGAGCATGTAACCCTTTATTTCTTTGTTAATATTATTTTAGTTTGTGAGTTGATTTTATCTTACATTATTCTTTGAGTACACAAAAATATCCTTTTTCAAGGATGCATATCTTAGCACCAGCCAGGATGTGTAGCATTTGTTTAGTTTTATGTTCTGTCCCTGTTTTATAGTCTTATGGCTGTCATTATGTCATTCAAGAGATATTTTTGAGTGTAATTTGTATAAGATACTAGGGGAAATAAAACCACTGTCCTAAAGAATTTACGATCTTATGGAGGAAGTGGGGAAAAAAGACATATAGAGACAATTGTAATAGAAAGTAAAATACAAATCGGGTATAAAAAGAATAAATTAAATATGATGGGAATTAAGAGGATGAAGAGTTTAGGGCAAAGCCATGTGATAGTAAAAAGTTTAGAATTAGGAAATGTGAGTGGTAATTGAGTACAGAGCTCTGAGGAATGCAAGCATTTTGGTATAGGATGAGGAAGTGGTATGATCACAGGAATCATTGATGAAGCTAGAGAGGTAGAAGGGAAATAAAACTGATATTGATATAGCACTTCAAAGTATGCAAAGCATTTTGTATGCATGCTATAATATGAATCTCCCAATAACCCTATGAGATAGATAGTATACATATTATTATTGTGGTTTAATAAATTGGGAAAATGAAGATTAAGAAAATTGTTCATGGTTACACAATCATTTTCAGACTTGGTATTTGAAATTGTCTTATTCCAATTCCATCCTTCTATTTATTATGTTCTATTGCTTCTCTTCTTTCTTATTCTTATTGTCCTCCTCATTCTCCTCTTCATTATCATCCTTCAAAATGGAAGAATGTAGTAATATAGTAGAAACAAAAGAAGGAAAGAATTCAAAGGACAAGAATAATTAATTGTATTAAAAATAGGAGAGTGTTTAGGGAAGAACAAAACCCAGAAAAAGTCACTATATTCACTAGAAAGTCAGGGGACTGAGGAGGACAATTGAAGAGAGCAGATATGATTCTACTATCAAGAAGTTTGAAAATAAAACAAAAATAAAAGAAAACTTATTAGCTTAAAGATGTGGTAGAATGCATGGAAAAGTTGATTTCTGTCTTTGTCTTTATGTCTGTATTACATGTTTTTGTCTTTGTCTTGGTCTCCATTTTTCTGTATCTCTTTGCCTCTTTCTCTATTTGTATCTGTCTGTCTTTCTCCTTCCTTTTTCCTCGTTCTTTTTATGATTGGAGATATTGAATGTTTTTTGGCATTCAGGAAAGAGCTAATATATATCCATAAACATACATTGAGCATGAAAGAAAGAAAAAATGACTAATATAAAGGAAGTAGGAGAATTAACAATTATGGGTGGGAAGGTGAACAAGGAAAAAGAGGAGGGAAAGATAGATACCTTCTTACTTTTTTGGAAGGAGAGAAGGGTTTTTTTATATATTTCTCAATAAATTCAAAGTATTCACACTGAAAATTAACATTTAAAAAATTTTTTTAAAAAATAAAAAAAAAATTAAACCCTCAACCAAGACAAGATTTACTTTCACCATGTTTAACCCAGATAATGAAAGATTTATAACAGCAGTACGTTTCAAGTAAGAAATTGGATCACAATGAAAAAACACAAGTCAGAGGGCAAAATCCTCAAAAGTCCCCTTATCCCTTCAAGCACATGTAGTACTTATTGGTTTCCCCCACTATAAGACATGCTTCATGTGCTTGATGCCAGAGTTCTTTGTGAAGATCTCCAAAGGGATGAGGGCCCACAGCCCCAGAATGAAGTCTCCTGGGAGGTGCCAATCTTTCTGCTTGGGTTCCTGGCAAATTACCTGAGCCACGGGAAGCTTAATTAAGTGGTTCCACTAGCTCTTCATCTCTTTGTCATTTGAAGTGGCTGTATCCCATTAACCTCAATTTAGGTTTCAGAGAAACAATCTCTGCAGTAATCTCCACCTTGCTCTATAGTTGCAAAGAAATCCATTATTAACACATTTGGAAGATTTATCTGAAAAAGATCAATTTGATGTCCAGGAGTTGAGATACATAAACTTTTCAGATATACCAGAAAAAGATCATTCATGTTGACTTGGCTGCCCTGATGAATTTCTTCTAAAAATTCTAAGACCGAAATAGTGGATCTATCCACAAGATAAACTCCAGTGGTGAGAGCAGGTTGATGCAAAAGGGAATCTTTTCCTATTTGCCTCCTGGTGAGCACTATGACATTGGGGGAATAACAGTGCTCAAAAATGGATGATTCTTGACAAAGTATTGACTTTAAATGGTTTCTCTTGAAAGTTATCTCTTTTACCACATTTGTTCAAATGCATATGTAAATTCAACACTGATAATTTCTTCAGAGTCCTAGAATTTCAAGGCTTTCATAAACACATAAACACCAGAATAATGCTTCTGTCTTCAGAAAAAAAGACTTTTGGATGTAGGAGTGCTAAGTGGGACTCTCCCTGTTAACACTCACAAAAAAAAAAAAATTCTCCATAGCTACCTAATAGCTCCTATAATCAACTTCCATAGCAACTCCATAAAAGTTAAATTCCATGTTTTTATGACTAAACACAGTCACTGACTTAGGATTTCTGGGGTTGCACTCCATGTCATCAGAAAAGATTAGAACAATATGTCTGTCAAGATTTCTGAGTCTCTTGACACTTTTGTAAACATAGAAAGTATTGGCCAAATGTCAATAATTGAATCAGAATCTTGAAGTACAGACCAGCATTGCCCAGTTGTTCATGTGTTCATTCTTGAAAAGCTGCTTGGCTCAATCCTCAGTGCAATTGTCAGCCATGCCTTGTAGCCTCACAGCAGCATCCCCAGCCCCAGGCCCATATTCACCCAGGCTTCAACCCCTCAGACACAGGGCAAAACACTGCTCCAGCCTCTCAGCCTGTGCTGGCCCTTTCTGACTTGTTTAGGTATAAAAAATAAAATCTCTAGTTTAAAAAAAATCCAATTTTTGTTATATAGATATATTAACAAGTTGAACATGGTTCTCTTAATTTGGTTTTGACAAGGCAAATCTACTTTATGATTGACAACTTAATTTCCATATTAATTCATCTTATTTTATTGAATCCTATAGTATCCCAGCACACAGTCATTTATTTCCATACATTACTGGGCCAGGTTCAGGGAACTGTAACTATCAAAGCAAAGCTAAAAAATTTTTTCAATCCATTATGCTAGAGATGATCTTAAAATAGTGTGGGACTTATGGATCTCTGCTGGACATTTTGCCATCCATTCAATTTCCTCATTCAAATACAATGTGGCCCTAAATGTGTAGAGATGGCTGAAGTACATAGGTATAAAAAATGTTATATAGACATGTTAATATTTAAAAGAGGTCATTTTCTCAACTATATTCTTTGTGTGTTACTTTTAGAGTTTATATTCCTTGCTGATACACTATTTTTATTCGCAAGCATCCTTATATAAATTGTTCTTGGACAATCAAACTACTATTTTTACCTATTGAATTAAGTTTTCTTCCTAGGTAATTTGTTTTACAACTTTATTATTAAAATTTCTGACAAATAACCTATTGAAAATAATCTCTCTTTTTTGTGAAGGGGATAAGTTAAAGGAGGGAGTCCTATTCTTTGCTTCTAAGAGCTTTTGTCACTTAAAAAAAAATGCTTGCACACATAATCATTCCCATTAGACTCTAATTTCCAAATTAGCCTTCTGGAAATAAAATGTTAGCTCAGAGAGTTTTACATTTTCAGTTAGTAATTTTAGCTGACATTCTATACAAGATCCACAAGTACAAATGAATGACTCAAAAAGCTCCTTTTTGAAGGCCACCAAGCTAGAGCCCACTAACAGCTTTAGCCCCAGCTGAAGTAAATAATTCTTTGCTCAGATTTGTAGTTTCTTCTGGAGCTCATGGCTATTACATGTTTCTCATTTTTATATGTCTGCAGTTGTCATCAGAAATAGTGAAACACAAGGTTAAAATATCCAAAAGTGATGAGAATTATAGTTATATGGAATCATGATATCTTTAGAAACCTGTCAAAATTCAGATGGCGAAAGCAGAAGTTTTGCCTTGTGAATTTCACTAAATAGTTCCACGCCTATCACAGCAAATCAAATTCCTGGTAAAATGTTTACTTTAACTTTTCATTGCGATCAAATTCTGTATTGCATTCTAAAATTCTATATTAAACTTGGAAATGTATACAGCTTCGCATTACATATCAGATCTTTTCACATAAATGAAAATATTAACTGGGTGGGGTGGAGGAATGCATATAGTTCTTTGATACTATTTTTTTTTCTGCCTGTGGTTTAGCTTAGTAAGAAATCTGTCAAATATCACACATAAAATTGGGTCTGACAAGCATGCTTATTTTCTTCAGGAAGACTTCATCCATTAGTAAAGTCTCCCTATAATGATCTCTAATATTACAGAGCCTTCATTTACTTTTGTGGTTTTCCTATTATGATGATAAATATTACTCTTTTGGAAAATTGAGGACTACTGGAATGAGATTTTTTTTAATAAAAATTTAAACAAAGTTTTCATTGTCGTATAATTCTGCAATGGAATGTTTGAGATCTGTTGTTGAAAAAAAATAGTTGAAAAATCTGAAATGGGCATCCAAAACTACCTACAACACCACCATACTCTCAGTCACCTAGTTATACAACCTAAGTGTCATCCTTGACTCTTAACTTATTCATCCCACATATTCAATAAGTTGCCAACTCTTGTCTTTTCTTTCTCTACAGTTACTCTTCTCTCTTTCTTCTTCTTTTGGTTCATTCAACCATCATCTTAGTTTGGGTTTTTCTCATCTTTCTTTCTTGAATTATCATGTCAGTTTCCAATACTGTGTGTTTGCCTCAAATCACTTTCCATCTTTGTACACAGCTCATAAAGTGATTTGCCTAAAGTGCAAGTATGACTATGTCATTCTCTATACAATAAATTCCAGTAGTTCTCCATTATCTTTAAAGTAATATGTAAATTTCTCCATTTTTCTTTTAAAGCTCTTTATAAAATAAAATAAATTATTTTTTACATTCTGGCCCTTTTCTATCTTTTTAAAAATTATCCCCCACCACATATTCTATAGATCTACCATCATGGATAATTTGTATGCCATTCTGTTTTCAAATTTATACTTTTCCATTGACTGTGTATTCAGAAAACACTACCTACCAGATCCCAGGTTCAGTCTCTTTCTGCTAATGGCTTTTCAAGATAAGAGAGATGATGATAAAAAATACAGGGAGAGGCCTTGGGCCCTCTCCATACAAGACCAGTGTATATCAAAGAAATATAAGTTGTAGTTCTTTGAATTGGCATTTTTGCTGTTGTTTTTTATTTGTTTGTTTGTTTTAGGGGAAGAGGTAAAAATCTTTTGAATTTTAAAAGGTCAGGAGAATGAGAGTGAATGCTACATTAGGATTTTACTTTTGTGGAAATGATGCTATATAGAAACCATGTAAAACCTGAATCCATTTTCCACAAATACAGAGGTGCTAGTGCAGAGAGTGTGCTCTTTAAATTATGGGAGGAAATTTTGAACTTCTAAGCCTTAAAAGTAAATATTCCTTTGTAAAAGCTTTCAGTCATTTTTCAGGGCTCCAATTCCTTGTCTTTTGCTTTTTTAGGTTTTCTTTGATTTGTTTTTTGTTTGTTTGTTTGTTTGCATAAATATCGAAATGGTTTGTCATTTTCTTCTCTAACTTATTTTACAGATAAGGAAATTGAGTTTAAAAGGATTAAATGACTTGCTTTGAATCACCCAGTTAGAAAGTGTCTGAAGCCAGTTTTTAACTCATGAAGATAAATATTCCTGACTCCAAGCTTGGCACCCTATACACTATGCCATCTATAAAAGCTAATTGAGGTTAACTGGTTAAATAGAATTAAGGCACTATTAAGTGGTGAATAAAACAGTGTGAATATAATTTTGGAATGAGAGTTTAAGTCAATGGAATTAGGAAAAGACACCTCACTTCCTCAGGGATACTCTTAGAACCTTGAGAAAATTAGGGAAAGCAAGGCCAGAGAGTGTTTGCTATATTATTATTTAGTCTAACTGTCTCATTTTGTAGATGAGAAAATTTAAGTCCACAAAATGAAAAAAAAAATATATGCTCCAGGCTATATAACAGAACTGGAACTAAAAACCATGTCTTTTGACTCTAATCTAGTATTCCTTTTTATTGTAATATCTTGTGATTACATTCAAATTTCTTCATTCAGAAATGGGGCGGGGGGACTCAAAATTCTTACTTTCATTATACAACTGCAATTTATGTTATTGGTGTGATATGTGCATATGTGTGTATTTACTGAGTGTGGAATGAAGAGAGTTACAACTTGGATTGCACTGATTTATCCCATTTCACTTTTCTCTTCATTGTCAATTATATCTCATTCTCCCCTGAATATCACTGTGGGTCTGGGAGGACTACCAATTTCTAACCAGGGTAACTCAACATTTTTGTTGGAGGGTTATCCCTGCTTGGCTTCTTTTACACTAGTGGCTACTTCCAGAACCTCTATTTTCCTCTTGGCATGAATTTTCCACATGATTAATTCAGTTTTCTATGTTACTTTGCATCTTAGAGACCTAGGGTGGAGTTCTCCTCATGGCAAACTCTTAGGTCAAACTAGTAATTTTTATAGACTATTACTTGGAATTTTCCAGCTCTGGATAAAATAAAACTCCACCTACTACCACACTGAACTCCACCTTCTTATTCTTCATTTAAGACTCCTTTACATTGCTGCCATAGATTCCCATTTAAAGTATGGACCACCATTTTCAATCAGCATATCAGTTCATTTTTTTAAGTTGCTTATCTATGTACGATCTTCCATCTGCATCTTGATGGGAGGACTTAGCCTGAAGTGAAAGCAAATCACTAATTACTGTATTTCAACAAAGGTTAATGGGTACCTGCTTTAATGTGAGCAAGGTTATAATTATTTTCACTCCTGAGGCCATATGTGAAAGGAGAATAGAAGGATGTATTTAGGACAGTCATCAGGAAGACAGCAGAGAATGAAAAATAGGTGGTTAGGAAGTTGTCCATGTACTTTAAAAGAATAGACCAACTAAGCATAAAACCAGATGGCTTTAACTTCAGTTGTAATTACTAAATTACTAGTATCTTTTAGGGTTTTTTTTTTCTTTTTTTTTTTTTTGGTTATTTCTCCCCCTAAGAGAAATAGTATGACAAATAGTATGACATTCTCTTTCCTCCACCTTTTTCAAAGCCCTACATCTGTTTCTACCTTAGGAAATCTTCCAGGTCTAAAAGATAACCTGGTTCATAATATTTAGGTACCATGATATAGTGCTCTAAGCTTTACAAAAATATACTTTACTTCATTGAATCCTCACTACAATCTTATGAAGTAGATGATATTGTCCCTTTTTTATAGATAAGGAACTATTGAGGCAGACAGAGATTAAAGGATTTGACCAGGATGACTCAGCTAGTAGTATCTGAGGAAGGATTTGAATTTAGGGCTTCCTGACACCAAGTTCAGTGCTGTATCACCTAGCTACCTCTTAATGTGCATCAGATGCACATTTTATTTGGGGTAGTATAAGATTGAGCATCCCATTGGGAAAAAACACATAAATAATATGACATATTAATAAAACATTAAAATGATCATAAAGCAAAAACAGTAGATTAGGATACAATTAAGAATTAAAAAAGGATTTATCAAAGTCAGATAATACTTTAATTATGCATTTTTTTCCTATCTGAGATTTAGTAATCGTAGTAGTAGTAGTAGTAGTAGTAGTAGTAGTAGTAGTAGTAGTAGTAGTAGTAGTAGTAGAAGTAATAGTAATAGTATCACCAGCGGCAGTGACAATGTGATTTTATCAATGTGAGGGATTCCTGATGTAGAGAAGCCTTCCACTGATGAAATTCAACAAATCTATTTTCTTATATACCTGCCTACAACACTGACAGTCTAATTTTCTCAAATAGTTACTATATGTCAGAAGCAAGATTTGAACCTGGGTGTTGAGAACTTCAAGGGTTATATTTATGAAACAAAATCTGTTTACTATCGTTAGACTTTGTGTGTGTTGGGGAGAAGGACTTCATTACCTCTTGAAGATCTTATTCTGTTGCCTGGATCAACAATAAATGTGAGACAGTATAGTGAAAATAATAAATTTGGAATTAGCAGAAATGATTCTAATTCTAGCTCTTTTACATGCAATCTGTATGATAGTGAGCTAATCATTCCATTTCTTTTGGTTTTACTTTCCTAATTTGTAAAATGTAGGCCTGGTTTAGCTAATCTCTAAAAAGTTCTTTTAAAAGATAAATTATGTAACTCCATGCTCAGTTTAATGTCCCTAGACCTTACCTCTTTCTCCATAGCTCCACTTGAACTATCTCCAATTGACTACTGGATATTTACACTTGAATTATTTTGTAGTCAAACTGATTTGTTCTAAAATTTCCCCCTTAAATTATCTGTATCTCTTAACTTCTCTGTTTTAATACTCTCCTTTTTCCCCCCAGGCTTGATAATCAGTACTATTTTTGACTCTCCTCTCTTGATTCCCCATATAAAATCACTATTCTAGTTCAAACATCTTTCTTCAAAATCTCAAATCTAGCTCTTCCTTCCCATTGCCCTACTATCACCACTGTAGCATGTCTGCATTACTTAATATGGAAATAGTTGAAATACTCCTTAACTGGTTTTCCTATCTCTGACTTCTGCTATCTATCCTATAATTTACTGCCAGCATAGGATATATTTGTATGTGTATGGGGGTGGGGGTGGGGAAGGAGTGTTGAAAGAGTTAGGAAGTTCTTAATATCTCAAAAATGAGTTGGAATGCTGGTAAGTGTCACTTCCAAAGTGTGACAAATGTTGCAATTTTTATTGTCACCATAAGTTAAATCTCAAATAATAATTAGTATATGATCATCTTCTTGTCTACTCAGAAGATTATCTCAGGCTTTTATGTGATTATCTCAGAAGTGGATCATAATTTTGTAGGCCTTTAAGGTTTATTGTTCTTTCCCTTACAGCAACCCTACAAGGTAGATAATCAAAGTATTATTATGCTCATTTATCAAAGAAAAAGCTGAGACATAAAGACAGAAGGCACAGTTGCCAAGTTCACACATCATGGTCGTTAAGAATTGCAACTTGAATTCAGATCTCTTGACTGAGAAAAATAACAATATGAATTAATTCATGTAAAACACATATAAGTTTTAAATTTCTGTGTAATTTTTTGCTATTCATGTATTATATTGCTTTTAGTCTCAATGGATTCTTAAAAACAAGTTATCATATCCAATTATGAAGAAGAAAATCTAAAAGAAAATGCAGGTGATTGAGATATTCCATTTACCTCACTCTGTGCATGTGTATATTTATGCGCTTTTAAAAGAATATAGAATGTCTATAAAGTGGTTGCTCTAAGCTTTGTCTCAGATTTTCATTGATTCTGAAGAGATTCTCCCAGCATAAGAGAAGTGGAAAAGTGATTAAGAGAAAAATAAAGAATGAGTCAATTGAAGGCTTTCAGTATTTCAAGTCAGAAATGAAAGGCTTTTGGATTTCTGGATATTTATCTCATGGATTGTCAATGTGAGAGTTAGTTTAGGAGTCCCCCCTTTTTTCCCCAATCAATCAGCATACTTTTTTTTTTTTTTTTTGTACTTGCTACTTTGGGCTTTTTATTTGTTTGTTTTGATGGATTTTCCAATGCACTTTATATGGATCTAAATGAGAAGGCAATGTCTAGAATGATAAAACTACCAATTGTAAAATCTAGTCTCTCAATTTACACAAAATACACAAAAACAAGCACTTCATTTCAGGGTGGCTAGTTTTGTATGTATATTTTTTTTGTTTTCCACCTACATTTAGCCATTTGATTGGAACTCAACTATAGTGTTGTCCTGTATCTTGCTCATATAGTATTTACTTTTGCTCTGGGCTAAATATATAAAGTGTGGACTGAAAATTAATTTAGGGTGTGGGCTTCCTCTGATCCAAATTTTTGAGCCAAAATCCTATTCAAGTGTTAGCTCATCCCTTCTCTTCCCTTTTGGCACTTTGGATGTGGAGAGAGAAATCAGGCAAGT
>JAJPUD010003642.1:34719-54719 GCA_023553655.1 Myrmecobius fasciatus | reverse complement strand
TACTTTTTAATTTTTAGTAAAATTTCTATAAATATAAAACTGATTTTAAGGGATGAAATTGTCATATGCACATTTTCTGGGTTTGTTTTCATTATTTCTCATTTAAAAATTATGGATGAGTCCTTTGACATGTTTCCTTGTCCCGAATTTCTACAGCCATTCTGTATTTCAATTAAACAAGAAGTTAATTCAACCATTTTTAGTAAACCCAGCCACCCTACTATATAAACAGAGGAACTGACAAGGTTTTTGAAAAAAACCTCTTTTTAGACATCACTCTTGTATTAGCCATATCAGCCTTGCAACTGCTATCTGTAAAAGGGCTGGAGCCAATTGCAGTCTACTGAGAGAATCAAATGGTCGTCACAAACTTAGATAATCCAAATGGATCTGGATTCAAGAGTTTACAAAGCTCAGTCTAGTTGTGGAGCAAAATGATTTCATCCTAGATCAAATCTCTTTTGACATACTGAAAGCCTACAGATCTCCCACCTGAAATGCCCCCGAGTTCCTTATCTGAAGAAAACAGCAGGTGGTTTTGAGGAAATATAAATGAGGATCAAATGAGGTTCAAAGATTCTATCCAGAAACATTAAAGGTAATTATGAGCAAGCAATTAGAAGGGACTAAAGAAGGATCAATGAATTCAGTTTAAATTGGAGATATGTTACTCCTCAGATCCCAAATGTCATCAGGGATTATAAAGGAAATTAAAACCAACCAGAGGTCCTAAGAAGAAATTGTTACATTTTTATTATCTTAAAAGAAGAAAAGCAAGGTTAGGAGGAAAGAATGTCCTTGAGAAAACCAGTGAAAGAAAGAGGTGGTAAACATATAATTAAGGTTTGCAAGTGAAACACTATACAAATACAGAGAAAGGGCTAGAATAAATAAAAATATTTTAATCTTACTTTTACCTGAGCTGGCCAAATCAAGGAAGATTGCACATGCAGATTTAGAAATACATTTCACTCAAAAGGGAAATGGGAAGGAAAAAAGGGAGTATAGATTTGAAGGATTAGCCCCAAGCAAAACAAACTCTAATCCTGGAAGGTGGATAGTAAACACAAATTTAAAAGGAAAGGAGGACAAGGGTAAAGATTTGTAATTGGGTTCTGAGCCAAGAAAAGTGAAGAGGGTCAGGGGAGAAGTACTAGATTGTATCAAGCATAGAGCACTACTGCAGATCACACTCCTCTCTTATCAACATCTTAATCTTTTAAAAGAAAATACAGGGAACAAAGAGAGGAAAATTATAAAAAGACAGGGAAACACACAATTAATGATCATGACTGTTAATATGAATAGGAAAGACATCTAAAAAAGAAGGTAACACAATGGATTAGAAACCAGAATCCAAAAACATATTAAGAAGAAACAAACAAATAAATAAATAAATAATCATAGTCTTAAAATAAGGGATAAAATATTTTAAAATTTAGTAAGTTTCATCTGAATTCAAAAAAGAGGGCACAGCCATCATGATTTTAGACAAATTAACTTAAATGATAGAGACAGAGAAAATAAATTATGCTGATGGTTATTGTGGACAATGATATCAAGTTTTAATATTAAGATTAAACTGATATTCATGAAATGACAAAAGAACTAAAGGAAAATCAGAGAGAGAGAGTAAATTTATAATGCTACAACATTATGGTCTTAGCTTCTTTTGGATCTAGACAAATCTAAGCAAAAAGATGAAAAATAGTAAAAGATCTGAATAGAATTTTAGAAAATGTTAGATTTGACAAACTTAGCAGTTATTAAATGGGAATTTAGAGAAATAGGTGTATATCTCAACTGTACATGCTATCTTTAGAAAAATTGAACATATATTGGAATATAAATGCATCAAAAAACAAGTAAATAGATGTATTAAATATTTTTAACTGACTACTATGCAGTAATAACTTTCAATAAAGGATCATTGAAGAAAAGATTAAAAATTAACTGAAGCTTAAATAACAATCCCAAAGAATTGATAAGTCAAAGAATAAATCATAATAACACAAGATAACTTCATTAAAGTTAATGACAACAAAGAGTGCATGCCATTTGTTTTTGCATCCAGCCAAAACTGGCTTTAGGGGAAATTCCATATTTCTAAATACTTATCTGCAAAAGAGAAAAAGAACAGATCAATGTATTCCCATGCTTAAATAAACTAATAATGGGGTAAATCCTAAAATCAAAGATGAGATTAACAAAAATCTAATTTAAAATCAGTAAATTAATAAATAAATGTGGAAACCAGTATATGTGTATTTGTATGTATATGTTTATGTATATGATATGTAGATATACATATATGTATCTGTACCTATATATAGTTGGACTTGGCTAATGTAGGAATTTTTTTTAAGTTTTAGAAAATTTATAGAAAACTGCTTTCATTTTGCAATTTTGGTCTTTTTCTGCTACAGCAAATCCTATGGAGCATGATTTTTGGTGATATATTGCCTTATTATGTAATAAAGAATTTTCATTTTCCAAATATACCAACAATTCCTTATTGGTCGTATAGTCCATTAAGACCAGAGGAGTAGGAGTTTCTTAAAGAAAACTGATTACTAACCAGGACAATGTAGTTCCTTTGTTCATTTGCATAAAACAGCTTTTAGGGTATTAGAGCTTAAAACTAACAAAGCAGTACATCAAATAACTGTTTAGACACTATTTAGACAAGATTGCTAGTTGGATAACTGGCAATCAGTTGGATTTTTTAAGTTTCATCTCATAAGAGTAAGTCACTAACCATCACAAAACTCAGATTTAAACTACTAGATCAATAAAGTCAGCTAGACAATAGTTAAGAAGACTATCGAAGCAGTTTAGCAGGAGGGGCAGTGAGATGGCACAGTGGATTAAAGCACCAGCCCTAAAGTCAATAGGACTTGAGTTCAAATTTGAACTCAGTCACTTAATACTATGTGTCTTTGGGCAAGTCACTTATCCCCAACTGTCTCAACAAAAAGTTATGAGAATATTCCAACAGGATTAATCAACTAACAGAAATATTTCAGCTGCTTTACTTGGGGTTTATTTTTTGGAAATATTACTTTGGATTTCTAAAGAAAAAAATGGCAGACTATTGAGTGGAAGAGAGATGAACTAAGCTGCTAATTTAACATTTACTCTTTGATGCCTTCTCAGTTGAGAAGAGGTGACTTGTTTGCTGTTGTCCTTTTGGATTTGAGAGAAAAAAACAGAGACCAAAAGACAGACTTTGTATATAAGGCCTTGATATATAGATAGAGTGAGAGCTAATTGGAAAATGCTGCATCCTATTGATTGAAGAACTGATTTAGCCTTATCAGCATTGCCCAGAGAGGAGTTAATTGACAGTTCTCTGACTTAAAGGAATTATTTTCACTATAATAGAAGTATAATAACATATAATAGCATTAAAACAATAGTATGACTACACTATAACACTTTGTTAGTTGCCTTTTAAGGATGAGTTAAGATAAATTGTCACTATTTTATCAGTGTGAGACCAAAAAAGGTATATATATTTGCCCAGCAAGAAAGTATTGAAGGTGAAAAGGGAAGCAGCTTTCAAAGAAGTGATTTTGTGTGGTTCCAGTTAATCCTGAAGGAATCAAGAACAAGGAAGTCTGCAATCTAGAGTTGTGAGTTGCCCAAGATGGAATTTCCTCATTTTTGTATCTTTCTTTGAGGTTTCTCCAAATATATACCACTTAGCACACTTCTCAATGGTCACTGAATGTGTCAGTAGGAGAATAATATAAGCTGTGTACTGATTTTTAGTGAATTTTTTTATACTGTAAGATTATTATTATTCTTTTTTTTTGCTTTGTTAAGTAAATGTTTTATATTTAAGAGTTATGGGCTTATGATGAATAATTATATATAAAAGGGAAAATTCCAGTGAAGATTCAGAAACTATAGTAGTAGGAATTTGTGATAGTGGTCCATTTCTGGTAATCCGAAAACTACTAGTATGTGTGAGGTGATTGAACCAGTCCATCTAGAGTAACCACACTGCTATAGAGAGGAAATAGGAAATATATATATATATATATATATATATACATATATGTATATATGATATCACTAATTCACACAAAGATACTACATATAGATAGAGAGATCTAAATCTATCAATAGAGATAGAGATGTGCTGTCACTACTGGAATTTATATCCAAAAGCAAATTTCAAGTCAATTTTCAAAATTTCAATCTTTTCCCAAATTTCAAATCCAAAACAATTAATCGGTTTTTGTTGTTGTTGCTCAATGTTAGATCAATTTTTTTTTAGTTTTCAACATTCATTTTTATAAGATTTTAATTGTCAATTTTTCCCTCCATTATTCACCTCTCTTCCCAATACAGCAACTAATCTGATATAGACTATGCATGTATAAGTATATTAAACATATTTCTGTATTAGTCATTCTATGAGGGAAGGAGAATCAGCAGAAAAGGGGGAATGGGAGAAAGAAAAAATGTGAAAATAGTATGCCTCTGGTAGCTAGGTGACACAATGGATAGAGCACCAGCCCTGAAGTCAGGAAGACCTGAGTTCAAATGTGGTCTCAGATACTTAACACTTCCTAGGTGTGTGACCCTGGGCAAGTCACTTAATCTCAATTGCCTCAGCAAAATTAAAAAAAAAAAATAGTATGCTTATATCTACATTCAGACTCCATGGTTCTTTCTTTGGATGTGAATAACATTTTCCATCATGAGTCTTTTAGAATAATTTTAGATTATTGTAATGCTGAGAAGAGCTAAGCCTACCAAAGTTGATCATCATACAATGTTGTTGTTACTGTGTGCAAGGTTTTCTACTCAATTTACTCAGTATCAGTTCATATAAATCTTTCCATTTTTTAATGAAATTATCCTGTTCATCATTTCTTATAGAACAATAGTATTCCATTACATTCATATACAATAGCTTGTTCAACCATTTCCTAACTGATAGGTAAGTCCCTCAATTTCCAATTCTTTGCTACCACAAAAAGAGCTGCTATAAACATTTTTATACACATGTCCTTTTTCCTTTTTTATGATCTCTTTGAGATACAGATTTAGTAGTAGTACTGCTGGAGCAGAGAATAAGCACAGTTTTATGGCCCTTGGGCATAGTTTCAAATTGCTCTCCAGAATGTTGGATCAGTTCACAAATCTATCCACAATGCATTAGTGTTCTAATTTTCCCAGACTCTCTCCAACATTTAGCATTTTCCTTTTTCTATCATATTAATCAATTTGATAGGTGTGAGGTGATACCTAGGAGTTGTTTTAATTTTTATTCCTCTGATCAATAGTGAGTTCGAGGATTTTTTTCATATAAATAGTTTTAATTTCTTTGTCTGAAAACTACCTGTTCATATGCTTTAACCACCTATAAATTGGACCATACAATTGGTTTTTCTAGATAGAGTCATGTATTATCAATTCCCTCTAGATATGCCTTAGTAAATTGGCTAACTAGATTTAGGGGTTCAATCTGTGATAAAAAAGTATTTTCAGTGAGAAATATACAGTCCTTATGTAAATTTCTCCTGAGAATTTGACCTCATTCTCACCATACTGTAATTAATACAGTTTTCAGAAGCTGGCATGATCTATCAATCAACCAACCAACATTTATTAAACTCTTACTATGTGCTAAGATAGCAGCTAGTTGACACAATGGATAGAATGTCAGAACTGAAATCAGGAAGTCTCTACTTTGGGAGTTCAAATCTGACTTTAGACAATTTTGCTGTGTAACCCTGATTAAAAAGTCACTTAACCCTGTTTGCCTCAGTTCCTTTTATCTTGAATGAGCTAAAGAAGGAAATGACAAACAATTTTGGTATCTTTGCCAAGAAAATGCCAAATGATATCACATAGTTAGGAGTGACAACTGAATAATAACAATGTGCCATGAACTATGCTAGGGAAGAACTAAATACAGAGGATAAAAAACAAACAAACTAAAAAGCAATAAGCCCTGCTCCCAAGGAGCTTCCATTCTAATGAAGGAAACAGAATCAACTATAAAAGTTTGTAGTGACAAAATAAATAAAAAATGATTTGTGGACAGAAGGCACTAGCCATTACAGAGAATCAGGAAAGCCCTGGAGCTAAATACTGAAGAAATTCAGGGATTCCAAGTTGTAGAGGCAAGAAGAGAATGTATTCCAGGCAGAGGACAGTCGTTGCAAAGGAAGAAATATAAGAGAAGAAATATGTCTGGAGAACAAACAGCAAGTGGAATGCAAAGTACAAGGAAGAAAGTTATGCACTAGAAGCCCAGAGGATAAGATGAGGATAAATGGTCCTTAGCAGACATGACACTGTCTTTGGAAAGAACCACATACTTATGTTTTATATGTACATACACATAAAAAAGAATCAAAGAAGAGATCAAGTGTGTTTCCACAATCATGGTCTAACATTGGAAAAAAATTCTTATCCTCCCCCATTGCTTGATGCTGAGTCCTCTGATGTCAGAGTGATCATGATACCTATTTCTCATTTAAAATGGGGTTCTTTGGAAAATAAGATTTGACATATGGAATTTTGTTTTAAGGGCAACTTTGCTAGAACATTCTCTGTTCTGTATATTAAAGAATATCTGTACTTATTTATTAAATGTCTTAAAATTTGGATCTGGAAATCGTATCCATACTCTTAAACAAATCATATATCTTCTCAGTCATACAAGATTGGAGTCTGGTCTAAATTTTTTTTAGATTTTACATTAAACAATGACCTCCACTTAAGCAAGCTAACCTTCTAAAATCTAAGGCCTGGGCAAATATGAGAAAAGCAAGCTTATTTCTATTTTTAAACTTGAACTACATATCATAATATTCTAAATATCCTAAAACTTCCTATGACTTTAGTAATAGTTACCATATATTACTTTCTCAGTTAAAAATACTTTCAGAAGTCTTTTCATACTCATTAATATGCAGGAAAAATATTTTATATTGGTATTTACAAGTAAGGCTTTCAGTCATAGAGCTAATAAATATATCTAGGATAAGTATGTTATGATATTAATGTTAGCTTATATTTATGTAATACTTAAAGGTTGGAGAAACATTTTATGTGTACTATGTCAATTGATTCTAGATGATTTGACTCAAAATCTAGTGGTAAAAAAGATTTCAACTTATTCTAAAAGATACCTTATACTGAAAGGTAGTCTTGTATTTCCTTTATGGAAAAACAGCTTTTTGTAACGTATATTTACACACATGTATAGAAACACATGAGTTTAAATGTATGCATGTAAATAAAATTCGTGTGAATTTTTAATTCACATAAGTTAAATTTTAACTAAATTATACTATATGTAAGTGTGTGTATATACCTACACATATATTTGTATATCTCAAAATATATTTTATCTATGGAATCTATAAGATAGATATACACATACAAACATTATATATCACTATGTGTGTATACATATATATAGTGTATGTATTTTGTCTATATGTGTCTCTCTATATAGATATGCATATATAGATATAGATGTGTGTATAGAAATAGATATAGATATACATACACATATACATATTTATGAAAAAAATTAAAAGCTGAATGGGAAGGACTTTATGGATCATTTAATCCAATCTTTCAATTTACAGATATAAACTGTGAATCTCAAAGAGGTTTTTCAAATTCACACAGAAAGAAATTAATATAAGTAGGATTTGAAACTAATGCCTAGGACTCAAAATACAGTGATTTCTTTCCTTCATTATATTCTCTGTGATTGTGAAATACATTCATCTTTTATTTATTTATTTATTTTTGCTGAGGCAATTGAGGTTAAGTGACTTTCCCAGGGTCACACAGCTAGGGAAAGTTAAGTGTCTGAGACCTGATTTGAACTCGGGTCCTCCTGACTTCAGGGTTGGTGCTCTATCCACTGCACCACCTAGCTGCCCCTACATTCATCTTTTAAAAAAATTAAAAATCATCTCAACTGTAAATCAGATATAAAACCATATAATAACCATGCAAATTAGAAAGTTGCATTAATGATGAAGATTTATTTTTTATTTTCCCATGTATTCACTGGGGATTTTTACTATAGCTCACTTTATATAAAGGCTAAGGATTACCAAGAAAAATATAGGTATTTGCAGAAAGAATAATTTTGATTAATAGAAATTCACTTATGTGGGTTATAAATCATTCCAAATCATTCTTTTCTAAAACAACAGCAACAATAAACTTGAGATTCAAACCAAAAAAAGTGAAGAAAAAGAATAAAAGTAAACTATATGCTCTCTAAATGATCTTTCAATTCTATTCTGCACATTAATACTTTTTTTTTTCTTCTTTCAAACTCCTTTTTTGGTTTTATTCCAAGCTAATCCTTATCATGGTCCTCCTTGTCCTTTTCTCTATGAAGTGATGAGCTTGTGCTTTTCATTTATTAATTCAGTATCTTTTGATTCATTTGGATACTATAGGTGAAGGAAAATGAATGAAAGATGAACTTTTAAGTAACAATTGTGCATTGTGATGATAGCTTATCAGTGCTTTTGTACAAGGAGAATACTGAAAGCTATTGGGACAACATAGGAATATCCATGTTTCTAAATTTCTGTCTTTTCTTCTTTTTTTCTTACACATTTTTTTCAAAATGATGTTTTACATTAGAAAATGGATTGGGATATCTTACATTTATATAGGGCTATTAATATACATGGCATCATGTAAATAAGCCTGGATATAATAAAAATACCTCAGTTCAAATCCTCACTCTGCCATTTAATGTTTGTATGACTGTGCAAGTGATTTGCCCACTCTAGGGTTTAGCTTCCTCATCTATAAAATGAAGAGTCTGGGCTACAAGATGTATCAATTCTCTTTCAGTGCAGAATTTTTGATTCCGTGATTATTTGAGTACAACTCTTTGAACGGAATATAAACAACTGAGATGGTTGATGGTATGCACTTTCTTTCTAATATATTTACATAATTTCTTATCCCTGACTTCACCCCAAACATACAGGCATAGTGGAAGCCACTTTGAATATTCCAATTGCATAAAAATCCATTTTCCGTGATGCAGTTTTTTAGTGAACTATCCCAATTCCTTGGTAAGACATTAGTAATTTCATTGTTTAATATTTTTATAATAAATGAAAAAGGAGATAATGTTCAAATCAAGCAGTTTTATCAGTATTTGTTTTATTATTTCCCTTCTGCAGATCTTAGTAATTTTGAACTAGTAATAATTCTTTTTTTAGATATTTATTTTATCTTATTTTATTTATGTATTTTTTTTTGCTTAGGCAATTGGGGTTAAGTGACTTGCCCAGGGTCACACAGCTAGGAGGTATTAAGTGTCCGAGATCAGATTTGAACTCAGGTCTTCCTGACTTTAGGGCTGGTGCTCTATCCACTGTACTATCTAGCTGCCCCAATAATTCTTTTTTTTATATATCGTGTTTTCATATATAAACGACCCCATCCAGTGAGAGGATGTTAACCAACTCTTGAAACAAAGAAATGTCATTATATAAAACCAAGGGATTGAGCTTTGTATATCTTTGAGCATTGATATTGGTATTGTTCATTCTTCATTTTCAAAGAGGACAAATATCAGAGCACATCTTGTGTGTGAATTGTATTTAAGTGAGGCAGAGTTGTAAAAACTTTCTCTTCCTGAATCATCAAAGTCTAGTGGCAAAACAAAAGTCAGCATAATAATTGGTGATGGCTTGGGATGCAGGGACTGACCTTGGTATCTTCAATATCTGACCAAGCTCTAAGTGCTACCCACTGACTGATTCAGCCACCTTTGTGGTTGTTGGAAAAAAAATTGCTCTCATTCACCAATTCTGCTGGGGAAAGTCTTCACATTTTTATGGAGGGATGTGTACCCCCAATCCACCAAAGTGTTTGAAGCCTATCAATTATCTACAATCTGGTTTAGATCATTATCCAAATAAGAGTATGCAGATATTCAGGGAGAACTAGTACTTCTGGTATGATTACTTGTTGAGCCCTTTTGAGTGTTACCATAGAGTTACTGTTAGGCAACTCTCATCTGTGAATCCAAGGAGCTGTACCCTAATAAGTCTGTCTTACAGATAGACTAAGCAAGGCTGCACATTGATAATATTTTAGGACAAGAGTGAGATGATTTTCGTCTTCTCTTCACTGAGCCAAGATGAGTGATTGTATTTATATAAGCATTCAAATTTCTTTTCATGTTCTTTTCATTTGGTACATAATAATTTAATAGATGCTTGTGGATTGTTTCATTACAATTAATAATAACAATAATGAATATATCATTATTTATCATTATCACCAAAAGCAAGTCCATATTATTTCATTTTTCAATAGAATAGCAACCAAATGGAATGAAAGGTGGTTATCCTGGCCTAAGAATGAGCGAGGACATTTTATCTCTTAGTGAGACATATTTGTAACACTTCAACTTGTTGAAACTAATTTTAGTCACACCATCTTTTGTCCTACATGATCAGAAAGTCATCAAGGCAAGGCACAATTAATCAGTCTTGAATTTTATAAAATAGTAGCAAGAAATCTTTCACCAGAAGTTGTTGCTACAACCTAAAATTTCTAACATTAAAGTTGAGGTTATACACTTCACTTTGGTTTATCAAAATAAGAGAGGCAGAGTGGATAAAATGCCTATATTACTTGAATTCCTGTTGAATGGTCATTCATCAAAAGTCAAGCATTATCTTTTTGCTATCTTGTTCTTAGCTGAGGTTAGACAGGATAATGGAAAGAATATTGGCATGAAAGTCCAAAGACCTATAATCATGTCTGCCATTAAGTAGCTTTCACCTCGTTCTATCTGGACTTTGGTTCCTTCATGTGAAAATTAAAAAAAGTTTTGCTAAATTACCTGAAAGATTTTTTTCCAGCTATAGGAATCTATATGTATACATAGACACATGCAGATATATAAACAAATACATACAATCAAGAGTTAAAATATGAATTTCTAAATTAGCAAAGGTTTTCTGAAGTCTTGAAAGGAGAGACAAAAGAAACAGTATGAATGTCTTCAACTATCTTGAGGAAACTTGGAGAAAAGGATACATTTAGATGATAGTTTTTGATATTTGAGTTGCAAAATCTTCCCTCAAATATGGCCATTGATCAAATAAATGCTGCAACTAGAAAGCAGAAATCAACAGGGAACAGAATAAAGCAGGCTTCCTTCCACAGTATTTCATGTTGAAAAAAAGAGTACTAAAGTTAGACACAAAGCTGGCTGACCCACCTTCTCGTAGAAGAAATGCCTAGAAATATGCATTTCCTACATTCTCTTCCTCCCAAGGTTATCCACTGTGCCATTACCAGTCATTTTGCCAGTGCACTTTGATGGCTCTGGAGTTGACAGTGAGGCTGACAACTTTGCACAGTTCTGTCCTATTTAAATCCAATTCATGTGCTTGCCAACATATCACCCTTGTGGTGTCTTTGGTCCTCTAAAAATGAAGAATAAATGAAAAACAAACAAAAAAACAGAACAGAATGAACAGAATCTTTCCTACCATCCATTCCCAGTTTCCTTTCACTTACAATCAGATTTATCCCAAATCTTTATCTATTTACTCCATATTCTTTCTCCCAAGCTTTATACCCACATTTTCAAGTACTTGGTATGATAATCATTTTCAAGTAGGTGACATGACAGGACCTTAAACCCAATATATCCAACACCAAAGTCATTCCTTACCTTAACCTCCTTACCATCAAAAGAAAGAAAACAAAAGCAAAAACTTCCTTGCATCCATGTTTCTGTTAATTATATTACCCTGTCATCAAACCTTAAAATTTCAGTCTTTGACTCTTCTCTGTTCCTTCTTCCATGTCAAATAAATGTAAATAATATCTTTTCAATATCTCTTATATGTGTTCCCTCCTTTATTTTTTTCAAATACCCTGCATAATAAGGTTCTGATTTATTCCTGTCTGGTATACTTTAGTTCTTAACTGATTTTCTCCTACTGCCACGTCTATACCATTGCTCATACTGTTGCTAAATTGAATTTAGATCTTTCTGATACACAGATAATGCCATATATATATATATATATATATATATTGCTTAAATATACTTTCACTGAATATTGAATAAAGTATTTCTTTATTTTGGTACTCAAGGTTCTTCATTATTTATCCCAAACTGACATTTCCAGCTTAACCGATGTTATTCCTTTGCCTGTACCCTATGTTCTAGCAAAAAAGAAGACTGGAACTTAATATTCCACCCCTTTCTATGCTTTTTCTCTGCTTCTATTCTTTATTTTGAAAATGCTTTCTCTTCTTTTGAAATCCTAATCATTCTTCAAGGCTCATCTAAAAAGTCACCTCTTCTATGAAAAAGAGTCTTTTCCTTCTTTGAACTTAGAGAGTACTTTGTACCTCTCATATACTTATAACATCCTACTTTGTATTATAGTTATTTTTGTTACTCTTTTAACTCCAAGAAGAGCAGGGATCATGCTTTATCCATATCTTATCCTTCTCAGTGTATTGCATATAGTAAGTATTCATTGTGCTTTTAAAATGAATGAATGAATGAATTGGAAAAAAAAGATATCACCCATGAGATCCCTCATATGTCCCTTTATTGCAAACATATCAATGATTTAATTGACAAACTAAGATGTATTAGGTCACATAACTCATAATCTTAATAATGGTGAAATGTTGGGATGCCTTTTAAAACTCCTAGAAAGTTCTTTTTCATTATGATGAAATACAGGCCTCTCAAATTTTTAGATGAAAAATTTTGAAATGAGTCTTACTCCTTGCTGAGCATGACAAATTTCCCAGGTATATTGGAATTCAACATGTCTTGAATAATTTTTGCTTTTTTTTAAATAAAAGCCAAAATCTTTATAAAGATTGTGACAAACTGATGCTACAATTTACATTTTTTTCTACTCCTCCTATATGTAAAATATGCAAGAGCCTTCCATTTGAACTTTCATTGACTAAAACTAAGGTACATTTCAAGTATAAATAACGATAACTTATTCTTAATAGGTAAAAATTAACTTTCCTACTTAATCATAGATCATGTCTAATGTCTAGTGTTCTATGAGTGCATATGTAATTTTAACCCCTACTGTTAACATGAGTATATATTATGATTTTTATCTTTTCTCTCCACCATTCTAGATGGTAGGCTTATTATATTACTCTAAATTTGGCTACCCAATCTCACACAGAATTACTGTTGAAATTAATATAGCTAGAGGCAAGATAACAAGTCTGAACTAAAAAAATGCTTTAAAAACAATTATAATGCGGAGTTAGGTAGCCCTCCAAATAAGATAGGATTACTAAGCACAGGTATATTGAGATATAACCTATATATTTTTTAAATTTCAACTGTTTCACTGATTTACTTTCTTTGATGTAAATGCAAAAAAAAATAAACATCATAGAGAAACAAGTTGATGGTTCATATTTAATATTTTTATTGATCCCAGCTGCTTCAGTTCTTTAGATTTAATTTTTATTAGACTTTAGGTAATTATTAGCAATATTTTATGTTTAGTTAACATTTTCCATTACTTTCTTAAGTCTAGACAATCAACAAAACTAATCAAGTCCTGATCATAGTGTTTGATAATTTCTGAGGTATAAATGCTCATATTGTTTATTCTTTTTAATTTATTATTTAAATGTTTTAACATTTTTTAAACTTTTTGTGTTTCAAATTCTTGCCTCCCTTAAGCCTCTCTACCACTTATTGACAAGAGAAGCAATATGATACCAATTATGAATATGAAATCATGCAAAGCATATTTCTATATTAGTCTTGTCATAAGGGGGGAAAAGGCAAAAGAAAGTGAAAAAAAAAATTTAGTTTGAACTCTGCATTCATCAATTCTTTCCTCTGTATAGCATGGTGTATAGTATGTTATTCTCATTTTAAACCAGTTCTTATATGAGTAATGGTCAAGCATGGCCCTCCACACCTCCCTCACTTTTTTATAGTAAAAGCTCTCTTTTTTTTCTAATTTGCTCCATTTTTCCTCTTCTTCCTCTCTTCACAGCATGTCCCTCTTTCTCATCCATTCATTTTTTTTGGAGGTCATAATAATCAACTGCCACCTGTGCTCTCTATGTATATTTCTTTTAACTACCCCCATAAAAATGATAAAAGCTGTTTAGGACTTATGTGGATCATGTTCCCATGTAGAAATATAGAGAGCTTAACTTTATTAAGTCCTTTTTTGATTTCTCTTTCATGTTTACCTTTTTATGTTTCTTTTGAGTCATGTTTGAACATTAAATTTTCTATTCACTACTGATCTTTTCATAAAGAATGCTTGAAAGTTCTTATTTCACTAAGTGTCGATTTTTCTGCTGAAAAATTTTACTCAGTTGTTCCTGATTGTAATCCTAACTCTTTTACCTTTCAGAATATCACATTCCAAGTCTTCTCTTCCTTTTTTAAATTTTTACTTTCCCCACTTATATGTAAAAAAAACACAAATTTTTGGATTATATGTGTACATTCATTTTTAGAAACATATTTCTTTACAAATCATGTTGAGAGAGAAAAATCAGAACAAAAGGGTCAGTCTTCATAGTTCTCTCTCTAAATGCAGATGGTGCTTTCTATCCAAAATTTGTTGGGACTGTTTTGGATCATTGAACAGCTGAGAAGAGCTAAGTCTGGCATAGTTGATCATCACACAATTTTGCTGTTGCTGTGTACATTGTTTTCTTAGTTCTGGTTGTTTCACTCAGCAGCAGTTCATATAACTCTTTCTAGGCATTTTTAAAATCAAACTGTTCATTTTTATAGAAAAATAATATTCCATTACTTTTCTATAGCATAATTTATTTAGCCATTACCCAATTTACGGGCATCAACTTGTTTTCCAGTTCTTTGCCACCACAAAATTTGCAAATGTGAATTTTTTCTTCTCCTTTATAATTTCTTTGTAATACAAACCCAGTAGTGTTACTAGTGGACCATAGGATTTGCACAATTTGATAGCCTTTGGGCATAGTTTCAAATTGTTCTTCAGGATGGTTGAATCAGTTCACAATTCCAACAACATAAGTCCCAGTTTCCCTGCATCCTCTTCAACATTTATCATTATCTTTTCCTGTCATCTTAACCAATTTGAGAAGTGTGACGTGCTATTTCAGCATTGTTTTCATTTGCATTTCTTTAGTTAATAGAGATTTAGAACATTTTTCATATGACTATATATGGTTTTAATTTCATCTGAAAATTGCCCATTCATATCCTTTGACCATTTATCAATTTCAGGATGACTTGTATTCTCATAAATTTGATTCAGTTCTTTATGTATTTTAGAAATGAGGCCTTTATTAGAAACATTAGCTATACAAATTTTTCCCATTTTTTTCTTTCCTTCTAATCTTAACCTACATTGATTTTGTTTATGAAAAAAATTTAAATTTAACTCTGCTCCTTTAAAGTGGAAACTGCTAGGTCTTGTGTGAGCCTGATTGTAACTCTATAATATTTGAATGTTTTTTTTTTTTTTCTGTCTACTTTAAGTATTTTCGATTTGGTCTGGGAGCTTTGGAATTTGGCTATAATATCCCTACAAGTTTTCATTTTGGTATCTCTTTCTGGAAGTGACTTGCAAATTCTTTCAATTTTAACCTCTGTTCTAAGATAGCAAAACAATATCAAAGCAGTTTTCTTTTATTATTTCTTGAAATAATAAGTCTAAGTTTTTCTTTGATCAGTTTTCAGGAAGTTCAATAATTCTTAAATTATCTACCCTTGATCTTTTTTCCAGGTGGTATTGGGGTATTTTTGTTTGTTTGTTTTTTTCTGGAGATATTTCTCATTTTCTTACTCTATTAACTTTGATGGTTTCTTGATGTCTCATGGAGTCCAATTCTAATTTTTATACTATTTTTTCATTAGTAAGTTTTGATACCCCTTTCCATTTGGCAATTCTTTTTTTGTTTGTTTTGTTTTGTTTTGTTTTTTAAGGATTTCTTCTCTTCTATGAATGTATTTATTTCTTTTATCATTTGGTCAATTTGTTTTTTTTTAAGTTATTGATTTTAAAATATTTTCTTTCTATTTTACTAAGATGATAATTCTATTTTTATACTTTTCTTGTATCATTATCTTTTCTTTCCCCCAACTTTTCACGTACTACTTTATAGCTTTCTTTATTTCTTTAAGGAATTTTTCTTAGACTTCTGTCCATTTGCATTTTTCTTTTGTACCTTATTTGGAGCTGTTTTCATATTGTTATTTACTTCTCAGTCTGAATCTGGGGTTTTCCTGCCACTACAGTAGAATGAATTTTAATGATCAGGTTTTATTTGTTCTTGTTTGTTCATTCTTCCACCTTATTTATTGACTTTAAACAACATGTTAAAGTTATGCTTTGCTTATATGGAGTTGGAATGACACTAGATCAACTTCAGGTTTTTTCAAACTTCTATTTTCAGAGTTAATTCTAGGAGTCTGTAAGTTTTCAATGCTTCCAAGGTGGTGTGATCCTAAGAAGGTATGGTCACTGATCTCCTAGTCTGCATTCTACTTTTTTGTTCCTCTCTCTACCCCTCCCTACCCTTAAGTGCTGTTCTGCAGTCATCATATGTTAGTATTTCTCTTTGCTCATCTGGGCTGAAAGTTCCCTGCTACTGCTGCTGCTTCTGTTGCATTCACCTTTGAAGCCTACTACTAGTACTGCTGCTGCTCAAACTTCAAATTAACTCCTACCTTGGTCTTACTGATCTCCTAAATTTTCTTGGGCTGGGAAAATATCTCACTTTTACCTTTTATTGGCTATACTGCTCCAGAATTCAACTTGAGGAATCATTTTAAAGTTGCTTGAAAGTGAATGCTGAGGGATTTCAGCTGAATTGTTGTTTGTACTCTGGTATCTTGGTTCACAAAAATGTTTTCATTCTTACCTCTAAGTGTTAACACAAAGAGGATTCAAGTAGTATCAGTCATTTAAGAAGAATTCAGATGCTACAATATTTCAAGGACAATTAATGTCAAGTACATGTAATCTTATGAAGATAGTATAGGGTTATACCACCACACACCTGTCAGATTGGCTAAAATGACAGGAAAAGATAACGATGAATGATGGAGGGGATGTGGGAAAAGTGGGACACTGAAACATTGTGGGTGTATCTGTGACTGGATCCAGCCATTCTGGAGAGCAATTTGGAACTATGCTCAAAAAGTTATCAAACTGTGCATACCCTTTTTACCCAGCAGTGTTTCTATTGGGCTTATATCCGAAAGAGATCTTAGAGGAGGGAAAGGGAGCCACATGTGCAAGAATGTTTGTGGCAGCCCTTTTTGTAGTGGCTAGAAACTGGAGACTGAATGGATGCCCATCAATTGGAGAATGTCTGAATAAATTGTGGTATATGAATGTTATGGAATATTATTGTTCTGTGAGAAATGACCAGCAGGACGATTTCAGAGAGGCCTGGAGAGACTTGTATGAACTGATGCTGAGCGAAGTGAGCAGAACCAGGAGATCATTATACACGGCAACAACAATACTATATGATGATCAATTCTGATGGACATGGCTCTCTTCAACAATGAAATGTTGCAGACCAGTTCCAATTGTTCAGTGAAGAAAGCCATATACACCCAGAGAGAGGGATGTGAAATTTGGACCACAACATATCATTTCCATGATCTCTATCGATGTTTGCTTGCATTGGGTTTCCTTTCTCAGATATTTTTTGTTCATGTAGATATGATTGTTCTTGTGCAGCAAGATAAGTATGGAAATATGTATACATATATTCGACTTGTCAAGTATTTTAATATAATTAACATGTAGTGGATTTCCTGCCATCTAGGGGAGAGGAGAGGGCTAGGGGGAAAATTTGTAATGGAAAGCTTAGTAAAGATCAAATGTTGAGGAACAACCCATACATATGTTATGCAAATAAAAAGCTTTAATAAAAAAAATTTTTTAAATAGTATAGGGTTAGCAAAGTTTTTTTTTTTAATTAATGTATGTAGTCTTACAATGATTAAAACTTGTAGGATATTTCATCTTATTTTCCCATCATATTTGAGTACAAGTAAATCAAAACTTACATATAAATACTGAAGTTTAGTATTTACTATGAAACCTAAAATTCATTGACAAGCAGTGCTAATAAAAGTACTATTCTAAGGAAATGGATGTATAAGCTAAGCACCTTTGATCATTTGACAAAGGAAAACATTGTGCTTATACATAGCTCTTTCTTCCTGCTTATGGTGTAATGAATGTACTTCTTGAAATTCTGTACAGAAATGCTATTTTTCCAACTATGACCTAGCCAAAAATATATGATGAAGCATGAAATTGAATATATGTATGAAATTTACAAAATAGGATATCTTGAAGGTTCCTACAATAGCAACATCTTCATTGGAAGACTGAATGAATAATTTAATTTAATAACTAAGGTATTTAGAGTTTTCTAGGATTTATGAAAGGGCATGTTGTGTGCTTGAAAGGGCATGGATTGGTTTTCTATAGTTAGGAGAAGTGCCTACATTAATGACATCATAGAATCATGAAAGCATCAAAGTATAGTTTGCATGAGAGCCAAGAGTCTCTTCTG
Organism: Myrmecobius fasciatus; assembly: GCA_023553655.1. Taxonomy (NCBI): domain Eukaryota; kingdom Metazoa; phylum Chordata; class Mammalia; order Dasyuromorphia; family Myrmecobiidae; genus Myrmecobius; species Myrmecobius fasciatus. The sequence continues at coordinate 36,119 of JAJPUD010003642.1, read as the reverse complement.
GCAAAGGGAAAATTTCTGAAAGGCTATGGGAAAGGAAAGTTAGGTCTTGTCTGGAAGTTAGATCATCTTTGATGTGGAGAAAATACTTTTTTAAAAAAGCCTCTAGGGATTGTTGAAATTAGGACACTCTTTTGGATGATCATTTGGTTGGGAAGAATGAAGTGCATTTCAGTGAATTGAATGTCCATTCTCTCAATATATATAGCCAATATCCCTTGGAAAAGTCTGGTTTGAACCCAAGTAATCTTAGCTCCAAGCCAAGGAAAGACTGACAGAGCTCCACCATACCTCACAACCTATATTTAATGAATTGACATTTCTAGGAAGATCCCATATAAGGGATAAGTAAGTAAGCAGAGTATAGCAACTCATCTTGTTGAACTGTATTTTCATTTGTTTGGGTAAAAAAGAAACTAGAAAGAACACAAAAGCTATTTGGGGAAGCTTTCTGAAAAAAGTATTTCTTATTTTTTTTTATTTATTCAAAGAAATTGTGGTTAAGTGACTTGCTCAGAATCACACAGGTTGGAAGTGTTAAATGTCTGAGGCCAAATTTTGAACCTAGGTCCTCCTGACTCCAGGGCCAGTGTTCCATCCACTTAGGCATCTGGCTGCCCCTTCTGAAAGAGGTATTTAAAATTTGATAGAATGGAAAACCACATGTATGTGTATAAGTCTTGAGGGCATACATACCTAGCCATGACATTAAAATATCTCTAGCTCTGGGAAAAATCTGCAGATTTATATAAAGGTCTATAGAAACTGAAATCATGATAAACCTACATATGGAAGATGGAGGCTTTATTAGGCTTTAAAAATTCCCAACATTTGTCAATTTATACTTTGATATAAACAAGATAATTTTCTTTTCAAAGAATATGGACTTAAGTAGTCAAAACTAATTGCTCAATTGTTATGGGACAAATATAGAAGATGGATTCACAAGTGTAACTTTAAGGATGTTTTCCCTTAAAATAAAGATTCTGTTGGTAAATGTTAAATACTTGGTTCTAAAAGGGAAAAATAAATGCAAAATATACTTTTAATTCTCATTTGTATTATTAACATCTTTGCTATTACTTTCTTACTTCTGAAATATAAATGTTCATACTGAAAATTTGACCTTCAGATCTTGTGGGCCACCATATTCCTGATAATACATTATGAACTTAGGGCAAGCAACTTTATCTACCTGAAGTTTGGTATCTTCTATAAAAATTAGGGGTTAAATTGCATGATCTCTCTCCCTTATACCTCTCTCCCTAATACAATCTTATATTGTATTATTCTACGTCAATCAGGACTGTTTCATCACTTAAGGCAGATCATACATCACATTTATTAATTTTCCATTTCAATGTAGAGCAGTTCCTTTACCTATCAATACTATTTCCATTATA
>JAJPUD010003642.1:24382-34709 GCA_023553655.1 Myrmecobius fasciatus | reverse complement strand
ACTCTTTAAGGGCAGAGCCCATAAGTTTTTTGCCTCTCTTAATTCCCAGTATTTAACACCATGACTAGCACATAATAATCACTTAATAAATGCTTGTTTACTGAGGGACTGATTTCCAGCTCCAGGTGAGCTATTTCTTTTTAAATAGAGCAAAGTTTACTAAGGGAAATTTTCTCCCTACTAAACTTTACTGGTATAATGAAAGAGAAGGGGAAATTTGGTTGTGCTTCCCCCCCAAAAAAAAATCATTATTTTTAAAACTGTCATAACCATGCTAGTTCTTGTTATGATGTTGCTTAATTACTTTTAGCATAACTCATGTGCAGCTGCATTCTGTATTAGGCAGGTACCTTATCTCCATAAGATTAAAAGTATAAGGTTTTAGCATTACAAATCTTACATGAAACTACCTGTTGCAGGGTGAATTCTGGATGCTAGATGCCCAGAGGCATTCATACTTAGAGTATGGATGGGACTTGCTTTTGACATTTGTAGAGAAACTGCTTGTAGTCAGTTTTCCAGAATTTTCACTCATAGGATTAAATTTACTAAGGTGGGGCAGGTTAAATGGGGTGTAGTCAATTATGCCAAATTTAAAGCTTCATTGTCATATTTCCATGAAAATATTTGGGGCATTTATGAGGCAACTGCAATGTGGGGGGCAGAGAGGGGGACACTATGGAAGAAATGAAATTATTATGTGTCTTTCCCTGCCTTCAAGTGGTTTGAAAGTTAAATGAGAAAATAAATAAAATTTGCTCAAAGCTAACTGCAGAACAAAGCAAGATGAAATAAATGCTATTAGAATAGAGTACTATGTTGTAAAAAAACAAATTGGTGTGAATAATGAATGTTTCAGGAAGTGAATTCTGGGAAGATGACAATGTAGGTCAGAAAATTCTATCTAAACTCTCCAGATTTTCCCTATAAACAAAACAAAATTGTACCTCAAGGCAAACATAGAGCAGTGAAAATCAGATAAGACTTAGGGCACATAAGGAATCTTCCTTAGGCAACTAGATAAGATTGAAAGAAAGTTCCAGGAGTGAGCTTTAACTTGTCTGAAGTACAAACACTTCCAGGCTAGCTCTGCTGAAACAGCAAGTGGGGACCCCTGGGGCAAGCTAGTCTGGATGGAGCCTCAGTCTGAACAACAGGAACTTTTACCTCCTGTTCAATGTGGAGAGTCAGGGTCTGGTACTGGAACACTGTGGAAACCTCAGGCTAATTAGGAATGGCAAACCTAACTGTGCTGCTGTGATGAAGCTGTGGATGAGAAGAAACCAGCATCCAGTGAGAGCAGAGCCAGGGGGACAGGATTGTTGCTGGCTGAGGGCACTTGCAGGAGGGGGGAGGTCCTGGTTTGGGGTTCTTGTTCAGAGAGGAGAGCTAAAGTAAAGCTAGAGACATAGTCCTCTCACCCCATAATTAGAGGGGCTTACATTAATATTACTCATTTTTAAAAAATGAGCAAAGAAGATAGAATCCAAGCATGGAAACTCTCTATTCCCATAGAGAAGACAAGGCTCATTTTCAGAAGATTGAAATTCAAAAGGAAAAAAAAAAGATCCTGTCCTACCCCAAAGAGTAACATTAAATGACAATCTAGACAGAAAGAATTTGTAGAGAAAAATTTTTAAAACTTTGAAAATAAATAAAACCGTTTAATGAAAAACTAAAGAAAAAAAAATCATGCAAGAAAAACAAGATTATGAAAAGTAAGTTAACCAATTAGAAAAGACGATCCATAGTCTTAAAGAAGGAAAATATTCTTTAAAAATTAGAACTGGACAAGGAGAATCCAGTGAAATCATGAGACTAAGAAATAACAAAATAAAAATTAATAAAAAAAATTAATGAGAATACGAAACGTTGTAAGAAAAGCAACAGATTTAGAGAACAAATCAAGAAGAGAAAACATAAAAATAATTGCACTACTTAAAGGTTGTGACCAAAAAAAGAATCTTGACACAAGAATGAAAATTCCAAAACTTAACTCTAATCTAAAAGCTTGGATAATGAATAGGTATCAATCCCTTCTAGTAAGAGTAAATGGTTAGATAGACATTTAAAAAGACAATCAGAGATCAAGAATAAGATATTTGAGCAGAAAATGGGTCAGGGGTTAAGTAGGACAGGACAGGCAGAATAATAGTAGGAGGTAATCAAAAAAAGTTGAGAGATCCTAATCTAACAAAGTATGTTCCATAAGTCTTTCTTAAGAGTCAATGCTTTTCAATGGTTATCAAAACCATTTGTTATTGACTAAGAAACGAAGTAGTTGATCAGTGAAACAGGTTAGGTTCACAAGGCATAATAGTCAATGACTATAATAACTAGAATTAGATAAACCTAAAGATACTAGCTTTTGGAATAAGAACTTAATATCTGACAAAAAAAATTGCTGAGAAAATTGGAAAATAGTATGGCAGAAACTAAGTACTCACCCACACCTAACACCCTATACCAAAATAAGGTCAAAAAGATTTCATGATAAAAAATGATACTACAAATTAGAAGAATAAAGGATAATCTATCTCTTACATCTGTGAAGAAGGAAAGAATATGTGGGGAAAGCAGAACAAGAGTACATGATGGAATGCAAAATGAATAATTTTGATTAAATTAAGTTAAAAAGTTTTTGTACATTCAAAATTAATGCAGATAAGATTAAAAGAGAAGCAGTAAACTATGTAAAGAATAGATCCCAAAGGTTCTGATAAAGGCATTAGTTCTAAAATATATAGAAAATTGGCTCAAATTTATAAGAATACAAGCCATTCTCCAGTTGATAAATGGTTGAAGGATATGAACATACAATTTTCAGATGAAATTAAAACTATTTCTATTCATATGAAAAGATATTCTAAAACACTACTGATCTGAGAAATGCAAATTAAGACAACTCTTACGTACCACTACACACTTCTCAGATAGAAATGTTAATGATGAATGTTGGAGGGGATGTGGGAAAACTAGGAAACAATATATTGTTGGCATAGTTGTGAACTGGTCCAACCATTCTGGAGAGCACTATGGAACTATGCCCAAAGGGCTATGAAACTATGCTGTATCCTTTAATCCAGCAGTATTCTATATCACAAAGAGATCATTAAAAAGTGAAAAGAATTCCATATGCAAAAATGTTTGTAGTAGCCCTTTTTGAAGTGGCAAGGAGCTGGAAACTAAGTGGATTCCCATCATTTGCAGAGTGGCTGAATATGTTATGATATATGAATGTTATGGAGTATTATTGTTCTATAAGAAATGATCAGGATGATTTCAGGCCTCTATAGATTTACATGAACTGATGCTGAGTGAAGTGAGTGGAAGCAGGAGAACATTGTACACTGCATCAGAAAAATTATACAATGATCAGTTCTGATGGACATGGCTCTTTTCAACAATGAGGTGATTCAGGCCAGTTCTAATGATCTTATGATGAAGAGAACTATCTGCACGCAGAAAGAAAACTGTGGGAACTGAGTATGGTCACAACATAGTATTTTCACTTTTTTGTTGTACTTTATATTTTGTTTTCTTTTTTATTTCTTTTTCATTTTTAATCTGATTTCTTTGCAGCATAATTGTGAAAATATGTATAGAAGAATTACACATGTTTAACATATATGGGATTACTTGTCATCTAGAGGAGAGGATGGGGAGAAGGGATGGAGAAAAAAATTGGAACACAAGGTTTTGCAATGGTGAATGTTAAAAGTTATATGTTTTGAAAATAAAAAGCTTTAATAAAAATCAGTGCTTTTTGTTTTCAAAACAATGTGGCTCTCTGTAAAGATCCTTTATTATCCTATAATTTTCTTGATTATGTTCCTGTCTAGTTAAAATGTATTTATTTTGTTGGTTTGCACTCAAAAAATATCCCTAGGTGGTTGGCTTTTAATGTAATTGCATAATTAATTTTGTTTAATATAAAAAGGGGAAAAAGAATAAATGAGATCCAAATATATACATATATATATGTGTGTGTGTGTGTGTGTGTATGTATATATTTATACTTTTAGATATATAGTAATTTTGTGGTTGAAGTCCATTGGAAAAACTTGCTATCTACCTTCTATTGATGTTTCCTATTGTGTTTAAATGCAGGAATGAGAAATTTTCACTTTTTTTTGTTTTTTGCTTGTAAACATTCAGCTATTTAAAGTTACTTCTAAAATTGGCACATGATTCAGGATTCTTGAAGTTAATTTTGAAAAGTATCCTCTGCATAAACTCTGGCCCACAACCCTAAAAATAGTGAAATAGTAGACAGTAATAAAAATATAAAGTAAACAAATAGCCTCATGAGATTTTGTGGCCTTTAAAATTGAACATCTTAGCAAATTATAATAAATTCTAAGAGATGATTATATATCTTTTCTTTTTCATTAAAAGCTGTAGCTTCTATTTCAAAATCATCATTTCTTTTTGAAATAAGAAACATGTTCAGTTGAATCAAATAGGAAATTTTTCTATAAGAGGTTTTATAGAAGAAGACCTTTGTGGTCCTGAAGGATTATTTGTCTTTTTATTAGTTTGGTTATTAATATAATTGATTATGCTGATAGTTTTCCTAATATTGAACCAGCCCTGCATCCCTGGTATAAATCCTACTTGGTCATAGTGTACTACCCTGGGGATGACTTTCTGTAATCTCATTGCTAACATCTTATTTAAAATTTTTGCATCAATATTCATTAGGGAAATTGGTCTATAGTTTTCTTTCTCTGTTTTCACCCTACCTGGTTTAGCTATCAGTACCATATCGGTCTCATAGAAGGAATTTGGCAGTATACCTTCTGTCCCTATTTTCTCAAATAATTTGTATAGTATTGGAATTAATTGTTCTTTGAATGTTTGGTAGAATTCACATGTAAATCCATTTGTCCCTGGAGATTTTTTTCTTAGGGTGTTGGTTAATAGCTTCTTCTATTTCTTTTTCTAATTTGGGGCTGTTTAAATAATTTATGTCCTCTTCTGTTAACCTGGGCAATCTATATTTTTGTAGATATTCCTCCATTTCATTTAGATTATCAAACTTATTGGCATAAAGTTGGGCAAAGTAACTCCTAATTATTGCTCTAATTTCCTCTTCATTGGAGGAAAGTTCTCCCTTATCATTCTTGAGACTAACAATTTGATTTTCCTCTTTCCTTTTTCTTATCAAATTAACTAAAGGCTTATCTATTTTGTTGGTTTTTTCATAAAACCAACTCTTAGTTTTATTTATTAATTCAATACTTTTCTTATTTTCAATTTTATTAATCTCACCTTTTATTTTCAGAATTTCCAATTTGGTATTTAATTGAGGGTTTTTAATTTGTTCTTTTTCTAGTTTTTTTTTAATAATAAGCCCAATTCATTGATCTTTTCTTTCTCTATTTTATGCAAGTAAGCCTCTAGAGATATAAAATTGTCCCTTATAACCGCTTTGGCCGTATCCCACAAATTTTGGTATGTTGTCTCATTATTGTCATTCTCCTGGATGAAATTATTGATTGTGTCTGTGATTTGCTCTTTCACCCATTCATTCTTCAGGATTAGATTATTTAGTTTCCAATTACCTTTTGGTTTATTTTCTCCTGGCCTTATATTGCATGTGATTTTTATTCCGTCATGATCTGAAAAAGATGCATTTACTATTTCTGCCTTTCTGCATTTGATTTTGAGGTTTTTATGCCCTAACACATGATCAATTTTTGTATAAGTTCCATGGACTGCTGAGAAAAAAGTAAACTCCCTACTGTCTCCATTCAACTTTCTCCATAGATCTATCATACCTAACTTTTCTAACAATTGGTTTATCTCCCTAGTTTCTTTCTTGTTTATTTTGTGGTTTTATTTATCTAATTCTGAGACAGCAAGGTTGAGATCCTCCACTAGTATAGTTTGGCTGTCTATTTCTTCTTGCATCTCTCTTAATTTCTCCCCTAGGAATTTGGATGCTATTGCACTTGGTGCATATATATTTAGGATTGATATTGCTACATTATCTATGGTACCCTTTAATAAAATATAGTTTCCTCCCTTATCTCTTTTGATTAGATCTATCTTGGCTTTTATTTGATCTGAGATAAGGATTGCTACCCCTGCTTTTTTTTGTTCACCTGAAGCATAATAGGTTCTGCTCCAGCCTTTTACCTTCATCCTATATGTGTCACTATGTTTTAGATGTGTTTCTTGTAGACAACATATTGTGGGATTCTGGTTTTTAATCCAGTCTGCTATCTTCTTCCGCTTTATGGGAGAGTTCATCCCATTCACATTCACAGTTAGAATAACTAATTCTTTATTTCCTGCCATCTTATTTACCCAAGTTATGTTTTCCCTTTTCCTTTCCCCTTTCTCCCTTCCTCCCTCCTCAGTACTTTGCTTTTGATGACCCCCTCCCCCAGACAATACTCCACCCTTTAGATCCCCTCCCCCTGTTTTTACTCCTTTCCCCTGATTCTTCTATTTTCCCTTCTATTAGTTTGTCCCTTACTTTTCCCCCTTTCCCTCCCACTTCCCTCTAGCAACAGACAAGTTTCTATGTGAAATCAAGTGTCTGATATACACTTTTAGATCCCAACCTGGTGAGAGTAAGATTTACACAATGCTCATCTCCCTCCCCTCTTTCTTTCAATTATATTAAGTTTTCTTTGCCTCTTCAAGAGATTTTACCTTGTTTTTACCTCCTTTTTTTTAGATCTTATTTTACCACTTTTTCCCTCTTTTCCCCAGTATGACAACCTTTCCCCCTCTAGTTTTCTTTTTCATATTATCAAAGTAATATCTAGTTAATTATACCCCCAAACTTTAAGTATCTCCATAGTAAAAATAAAGTTCTCAAGAGTCCTTTCCTTTTTACCTTTTTATGCTTCTCTTGAGTTCTGTGTTTGGAGGTCAAATTTTTTGTTCAAATCTGGTCTTTTCATTAGAAATACATGAAATTCACCTATATCATTGAATGACCATTTTCTTCCCTGGAGGATAATACTCATTCTAGCTGGATAGGTTATTCTTGGCTGTAATCCAAGTTCCTTTGCCTTTTCGGGAATATCTGGTTCCAGGGCCTTTGATCTTTCAATGTGGAGGCTGACAGATCATGTGTGATTCTAATTATTGATCCTCGGTATTTGAATTGTTTCTTTCTAGCTGCTAGCAGAATCTTTTCCTTGGTGCGATAGTCCTGAAATTTAGCCACGATATTCCTTGGGGTTTTAATTTTGGAGTCTCTTTCAGGAGGTGATTGGTGAATTCTTTCAATGGTGATTTTGCCTTCTGATTCTACCATCTCAGGGCAGTTTTCTTTCAGGATTTCCTGGAAGACAGTGTTTAGATTCTTTTTTTCATCATGACTTTCAGGAAATCCAATAATCCTTAGATTGTCTCTTCTAGATCTATTTTCCAAGTCAGTTGTTTTTCCTAGGAGATATTTCATATTTTCTTCTAATTTTTCATTTTTTTTTGTTTTTGTTTGACTGATTCTTGAAGTCTTATTGAGTCATTCACTTGCATTTGTTCAATTCTTATTTTTAAAGTGTTGTTTTCTTCAGATATCTTTTTAAGCTCCTTTTGTAACTGGCCAATTTGTTCATTGCACTCTTTTCCCACTTCAATAATTTTATTTTTCAATAAATTGGTGTCTTTATCATATCACTTTTGGAGGGCTTCTTGCACTGATTTCAGTTTATTTTCCCATCTATCCTCCAGCTCTCTTTTGAGATTCTGTATGCAATCTTCCAGAAAGGTCTTTTGAAAAGGGGTCCAGTGATGGTCCTTATTAATTTCCTCTGGAGTTTTGTCTAAAGGAATCTCAGGATCTGGGGTTAGCCCTTCTTTTTTGCGATAGAAGCTGTCTATGGTGAGAGCTCTCTTTTGCTTCTTCATTTTTTTTTTTTAGACAGCATGGATGTCTCTTTAAGAGTAGGGGAAAACAAGGCTGAAGTTCTTTGCCCTGGGGCAATTCAGTGAATTAATTTAAGGTGCTGGGCCGTTGAGGGCTAGGACAAAGTCCGAGTTACTTCTTAAACAAGACAAGTCTGCCCGAACACCTGCCCCCAATCAGGGCAGAATATCCCGAGTGCCTCAGATATACTCCAGGTGCTTGGAGTTTGGAATTTGGAGTTTCTGCCAGGATAAGCTGACTCCCACCCTCACTTCCGGCCTTAACGGAGTCCACTGTTTATCCCTCTGTCTGAATTAAACAAACCTGATATGAAGTTCTTCAGAAATATCTGCAAGCAATGTCCAAGTATTTCTGAATTCATTGACTTGAAGATCAGTTCAGAGGCTTATTTTATTGTTGATTTTAGAATAGATTGGAGGAGGATGCAGAGAATCATGTTTTCACTCTGCCATCTTGGCTCCACCCCAACAATTTACTTTTAAAATGTACTTTTGAATACTCTGAATCACTATTGATCAGAGAAATGCAAATTAACATAACTGTGAGGCACCACTACATACCTCTCAAATTGGCTAAGATGATAGGAAATGATAATGATGCATGTTGAGGGGGTTGTGGGAAAATTTGGACATTAAATACATTGTTGGTTGAGTTGTGAACTGATCCAACCATTCTGGAAAGCAATTTGGAACTATGTCCAAAGGATTATCAAACTGTGTATACCCATTGATCCAGCAGTGTCTTTACTGAGCCTGTATCACAAAGACATCATAAAAAAAGAGAAAAAGACCAATGTGTACAAAAATGTTTGTAGCAGCCTTTTTGTTGTGCAAGAAATTGGAAACTAAGTGAATGTCTATCAATTGGAGAATGGTTGAATGAATGTTATGGAATATTATTGTTCTAAAAGAAAATATCAGGAAGATGATTTCAGAGAGGCCTGGAGAGATTTACATGACCTAATGCTGAATGAAGTGAGTGGAAGCAGGAGAACATTGTACACAGTATTAGCAAGATCATACAATGATCAATTCCAACGGACATGGCTCTTTTCAAAAATGAGGTGATTTAGGCCAGTTCTAATGGTCTTGTGTTGAAGAGAGCCATCTGCACCCAGAGAGAGTACTGTGGGAACTGAGTATGGATCACAATATGTTATTTTCACTTTTTTTGTTGTTGTTTGCTTGTATTTTGTTTTCTTTCTCTTTTTTCCATTTTGATCTGATTTTTCCGGTGTAGCATAATTGTGGAAATATATATGGAAGAATTGCACATGTTTAACATATTTTGGATCACTTGCCATCTAAGGCAGGGGATGAGAGGAAGGAAGGAAAAAATTTGAAACACATGGTTTTGCAAGGATGAATGTTGAAAATTGCCTATGCATTTGTTTTGAAAATAAAAAGGCTTATTAAAAATAAATGAAATGTATTTTTAAAGAAAGTATTAATATGCATTTAGAAGTCCCCTAGTATGAAGGCAGGCACTGGAGAAAAGAGGCTAAGAGGCAAGCAACTCAACTCATTGAGAAAGAGAGAATGGCCTAGAGGTCAGCACCCCCAGATACCAGAATCTTGATTGAATGGTATATTTGGACTGAATGAATATTAAACAAAGGAAGGTTACTGAGTGACAGTGGTAAAGTGAGACCCTTGAAGTGGCAGTGGAGAGTAAAAAGCCTTCTAACTTTTTGGATCATTGACACAAGATGGAATTGAGTGTGAGTGAAAGTGCAACCAGTGTGCAAAGGCTGGCCAAGGCCTGTCATCAGGAGGGAAACAGGTCTTAGAGACTGCAAGAAGATAGAAGCAGTGAGGAAGGAAAGGGCAAAATATGTGAACAATTTTATAAAATGTTGAGCAGGCATTCCAGAGAATGGAAATGTTTTTAAATGGGTTGTGGAGAAATCCAGGTTGAAGAGGATTCATTCTTTCATTCAGCAAAACAATGCTTTTTGCAAAAGTTTCTATAAAAAATATACATAGAGGGCGGAGCCAAGATGGCGAACTGCGGACAGCTTTCTCTGTGAACTCCTGGGACATTCCCTCAAACCCAGACAAAGTAAGCCTTCCAACTGGTTTCTAAGTGAGAGCACCGCCAAGCATTTGGACTACAACGCACTTCTATCAAAGATCTACCTTGAAAGAACTCCGGAGAAGGTTAGCCTCAGGGGAAATCGGTCACTGGTCTTGATCAGACTCCAGCCAGGACGGAAGTCAGGGCTGCGATAGAGGGGCGGATTTGGGGCACCCAGGAAGCCCCTGGGAGACACCTGGGCCACTTTGCTCTGCTTGCGGGCAGGTGCTTTGGCAGATCTCCCTTTGGAAAAGGGTGGATCGAGAGCAGCTGAAAACGTGGTCCCAGTGCGAATCTAGCCCGACCAGCCTCAGACCGGAAGTCAACTCGGCAAACTGCCCCAGGGCAAATACAAAT
>JAJPUD010003642.1:0-19382 GCA_023553655.1 Myrmecobius fasciatus | reverse complement strand
TGATATATCGTTTGTGTAGACAAGATTTTTCTTGCACAACAATGACAAGTTTGGAAATATGTATACATATATTCGATTTACCAATATTTTAACATAATTAACATGTAGTGGATATCCTGCCATCTAGGGGAGGGGTGGGGAGTTGGGGGAAATATTTGTAATGGAAAGCTATGTAAGGGTTATTGTTGAAGAATTACCCACACATATGTTATGCAAATAAAATTTAAAAAAAATTAAATTAAAAAAAAAGTAGAAAGTCAGTGAGGTATAGTGGGAAAAAATATGATTAGGACATCTCGGATCAAATTCTAGCTCTGATACTTATGCTATGTGACAATTATTTATCCTTTCTAGACTTTTTTATTTCCTCATCTATTAGCAATAATTGTACTGCTTCTCTCAAATAATTGTAAGCCCTCTGAAATGGAAATAAACTGGAATTATTCTTGCTTTTCATAATGTCCATAGATAAATAAATAATATTGCCCACAAAAAATATATATATACATAGAAAAAACTTTAGAACTAAATAAAAAGGGAAATAGAAAAAATATATAATTATTGAATGAGATCAGTAATTCTTTTTATATAAAATCATGCATTTTCTCTGCCATGTTTGAAATATGGGTTCTTCTTTTACAATATTAAATATTCCTTTGAAATACTTATACAGAGAAAAGTTCAGTGACCTACCCAACATTCAATGTCCCAAAGGAGTATAATATTAGAACCCACTTCATTCCTGACTATTGAAGTAAATGTTTTATCTCAACATTGTACATTTTGATGGCAATAACATATAGGCAGGCAAAAAAGTAAAGCAAATTTGAGAATCTGGGTTTGTTTTACACAAACATTGACAATATTAAACATGTATTTTTTGGTATCAGGAAATTTCAGTGTTGGAAAGGACTTCAGAATATATTTAATTCAACCTAAAAAAAGTATCTCTTGTAAACATAAGCCAGATCTTGCTCAAAAAAAAAAATTAGTTAGAAAAAGGTCACTACTTCTAGAACTAGCCCATTCCATTCTTAGACAGCTCTATTAAGTTTTTTTCTTTTTAATGTTCACCTTAAATTTACCAAGATAATATTCATCCACTGTGTATACTTATGAAAGTTGTTCTACCTTCAGTAAGCTATTTAGGTGCCACAAAGACATTAAAAAGTGTTTGGATTTTCCATATTTATTTTTAATAAATTTTTACTTTCCCTATAAAGAAATAAGCCTTTCATGCACAAGGACCAACAATAAAGTCTTACAATCTCAAATGACTAAAAAGTACTTTACACATGAATGTAAACAAAACCTTAATTCATGTATTTGCTCATTATTTTCCCTCCTCAAGGCAATAGCTAAGATTTGATCTCTAGTCATAAGACAGGCAATATTTTCAAATGAAAAGTGAATGTAAATTTTAAATTGGGAACAGTTTAAAGGAAAAGAAGCAGGGGTATTTTCTTTTTTTTTTTTGTTAGACATTGGTAGGTTCTAGATTTTAGGATTGTAAGGGAACTACAAATTCATCTAGTCCAAGTTCTCTTCCACATAATAGAAATGAGGTCAAGTCATTCAAGATCAATTAAATAAAGATCCTTATTCTTACCCATCCCAGAGATAATAGTTGTTGTTTCCAAAAGAATAGAGAACCCACAGATGTCATTTCTGTTTTTAAAAATTAAAAAAAAAACATAGCAGTGCTTAAAAAGAAAATCATGACATAATTATGGTATTAATAATTCAGGGTTGTTGGGGTTTTTCATATATGAAGGAGAAAAAAATTTATAGCACTTAATTCATTATCCTTATAAGGATTTGTAAGCCTTTTTCATTTGCCTCCATGAATATCCTGATGCCTAAATAAATAATAATTGAACTATAAATTTATTCAATATAAACTCAATGAAAAAAGTCATGTCATATACTATAGAAAGCATCTGTCCATGAGCTTTACATTAGGCCTATAACCAAAGATAAAATCATATTTAACTTTCACTTTAAACTCAGTTTAATGAATTCGGTATATACTTTTGGCTGGAGAAATAAAGAAACTTTTTTGTTTAAGGTCAGCAGAAAAACAGCATCATGGGCTTTACAAGTTAAAAGCTGTGAATCTGGAATTATGCCTTTCTCTATCTCTTTGCAGCCAGCAGCACCAACTCATAAGAGCACATTTCTATGTGCTTCCAAAGCCTATACTACCACAACTACCACAGAAGCTGTAACTATGTTCTCATGGGTCCTTCCAAAACCATCCAAAGAGAAGCCAAGTCTGTTTTTCTTTATAGTTTAATTTTAGGTATAAGTAAAGAAAGGAAAGTGCATAAAATGTATTCTGAAAGTATTATTTAAAATTAGGATAAGTAACAATATATTTTTAAAATTAATATTGTGATGTTTATTATTTGATGTCAAAGAACCACAATTTATTAGAACTTGCACCTGCAACATGAATTGCTATTTCAATTTTTCCAAACTCAAAATAGTATGTTATATACAATAAATGTGGATAGAAGGACACATTCAAATTCTCTTTGAAACTAAACTCTTGAGCTAACTTCTAAAAGAAACAGCTTTGTGTTTAATAGTCTGTTGAATAAAATCAAGTTGACAGATAAGGATATTTAAAGTGGGAAGGCTAAATGACACATGTCAAAAGCTTGTAATGTTAATATATTGTTTTGTTCACAGAAAATATATTCATAATCACTTATAGGATAAAGAGTAGGGAATGGAGGATAAAATCACTTTTTTGAGTTTTCAAAATATGAGAGTGGACTAGTAACTTACTATAACATTAATAAAGTAAAAATGTTTCAGCCTTTACATTAAAATTAATCATTATACATCACTTTAGTTACATTAATTGTACATTCATTTATTTCTTCTACTAATGAGCAAATTGAGGAAATGAGAAGCAAAGTACATAAAACTTTCAGGCAGATAATGAATTTTAATACTGTGTGCTTGACATCTAATACTTTTGTTTTTGGTTTTTCAGTGGAAGGAGAATTCAAACCAATGTTTTCATCAGTATTTCAATTCTTAATCTGAAAATTCTTTCCACTGATGCCAACTTGTTTATCACTTTCACTTTTAGAGATTTACCTTGCTCAATGAGAAGTTAAATAACTTACACATGATCATATAGCCAGCATGCCTCAGTGGCAAACTCAACCTCAAGCTTTCCTGACTGCAGAAAAGCTAGCTCTCTGTCCATTGTGTTTTGTCACTCTTTCAGTATATGGTAATGAAGAGGGTTTTTTGTTTTATTTAGAAGTTATATACTACTGTCAACAGTATCAACTATATAGGGACTTTATGCTCTGTATCATGAAAGCCATATACATTGGAAAATAAAAATCAGTTTACCATAAAAATGTACCAATTGCTAAAGTTATCATTCAATTTTAATTATATTCTTCCATGTTATAAAATTTTTATTAATATCATAATTTCTTTTACTTATACATTTTAGCAGCTTCATAAGTATAGATTTAAGAAGAGATGAAAAACTAAAAGCAGGTCAAATACAGCAATGTGGGGAGATTTTGTTATTCATTCATCATTCATATACTCACATATAATATGCTAGATTCTATATAGATTACAGACTTGATTAAAATATATTACCTGCAACTAATGAATTTACAACATCATGGAAGATATAGATTAAAATAATATCATATCAATTTTATACATTATAACACTCCTTCCTTTCCCATTAACTAGTTGCTGACTACTCAATGGACAAGGTAGTTAACCTCTACGATCTTCCATTTTTTTTCATATTTAAAATCAAAACAAATATTTAAATTGCAAGTGTCAAGCATTCCTAACATATAAATGACACAGAATAAAGCCCCTAGAATGCTGGACTTTCTGTGAAGGATTTGTGGGAGTGCATGCTCATTAATCACAATGATTTTTTAGAAGATATTGATTTATTTACAATATCCAGTAATGAAAGAATTAATCACATTAATGAAATATTATATCCAATAAATATATCCAATGTTGAGGTATAAATTTTGCATCACTTACTTGACAAGGCTGGTAAGAGAAAAAGTACATTGAAATGTAAGGCATATTAAATTTCTAAGGTAATAATATATACTCATATGTTACATAGCGTTAGCCACCAAGCAAATAGGTATTAAATGTTTTTTTTTTCCATCATTGATTCATGAAAAAAAAATGCTTTACAATTTATGGAATAAGTCAATAAAATTCTGTCCATAGTAACAAGATAAGGCAAGAAAAATTTGTCCAATCTGATGGGATTTTCCCTGTGATAAGTAGACTTCTTTATGTCAGCCATTCCCTTAAATATTGTATTCAATAGCTCAGTCAACAAGTAATTATTAAGTTCTTAGTACATAACATGTACTATGCCAAACACTGCAGAAACAAAGACAAAAATCATCACTGTTTTTAGGGAGGTCACAATCTATAATGGACTCACAGACACAAAATGCAAACAATTATGTACAAAAAAAAAAAAAAAGATAGATTGGAGATAATCTCAGAAAAAGAAGGCACCAGAATTAGAGGGATAGGAAAGCTATCTCGTAGTGAGTGTAATTTTATCTGTGATTCAAAGAAAGCCAAGAAAATGAGATGTCAGAGATCAGAAAAGAGAGAATACTAAGCAGGAGGACATTCAGGGAAAATGCACAGAGTTGAAATATGTATCTTGTGCCAGAAACAAAAGCAAGGCAATGTCATTCAGTCATGAAGTATGTAGAAGATACTAAAGCATAATAAGACTGAAAATATAGGAAAGGTCCAGGTTATGAGGGCCTCTAAATACCAAACAGAATTTTGTAGTTGATCTTGGAAACAATAGGGAACTGATGGAAGAAGATGATGTGTGTGTGACCTGAAGTTTATTAAGTTCACTTTGGTATTTGAGGAGAGGAAGGACTAGAGAGAAAAGATACAAGGTTAAAAAGAAGACAAGACAAAACAAAGAAAAGAAAAACGGAAGTTCAGGTATGAAATGGCGAGGCCTTGCATCAGGCAGATGACATTGTCAAGGTAGAAAAGAAATATGTATGAGAGATGATAAAAGATAAAATGGGTACAGCTCAATAGCAGGTAGGATAAAAGAGATGAAAAAAATTGAAAATGATACCTAAGTGGTGAACTTGTATGACTGGGAGGTTGGTAGTGCCCTCCAAAGTCATAGGGGAGTTAAAAAAAAATGGAGGGTTTAGAGGAAAAGATTGTAAATTCAATTTTGGACATGTTTAGCTAAAAATAACTTTATAGGATAATCATTATCTATAAACAGTATTTTTTGTATTTTTTGATAATGACTACCTTATAATTTAATATTTGGTGGCTCAAAAGTCCATTTCTTTTATTTATTTATATTTGCTTCTATTTTTTTTCCTTTGACATTCTCTTTTCTTCCTTATGAATTTTGTTAGTGTTGTACATAATTCTTTGGACCATTCCTTTGGAATCTTTATTGATACTACATGAATTCTATAAATTGGTGTGGATAGTGTTGTTATTATTATGCATGGGTAGTATTATGATTATAATGATTTGTTATTTATATCATTCAAGAACTTTATACCTGATTGTTCTGGATGGACAGAGAGGTACATGCATAAATCTAAAAATCATACTATTACTAATAGTAGATATGTGATTTTGTTTGTGTGTATGTGTGTGAAACTTTCTATGTGCCAGGCATTATGCAAGGCATTAGCATTAAGGAGAATTGGTAAAGGATTATTAGAGAAGGTAGGATTTCAGCTGAGATTTTAACAAAGCCAGGGAACCAAATAGCAGAGATGAGAATGAAAAGAATTTTACATATGGGTGACAGCCAGTGAAAATGCAGAGTTGGAGATGAAGGATCTTATTCAAGACACAATAAGGTCAGTGTCTTTGGATCTCTGAGTATATGAAGGGGAGTATGGGATAAAAACTGTGGAAAGGTGGGAAGAAGCCAGGTTACCAAGAAATTTAAAAACCAGGCGAGAATTTTATATTTGATCCTGTAAATAATAAGGAGCCACTACATTTCACTAAGTCAAGTGAGGGTGTGAAATAGTCAAACCTACACTTTTGAGCAATCACTTAGATGAGTAGAGGATAGAATGAGGAAGGACTTATGAACGCCCGGAAGACTATTTTGTAAGAATCTTGGAATAAGGTGATAAAGGCTACTCCTGAGTGGTATCAAAATCAGAGAAAAGAAATATGTATGCAATGGAGGATATACTATACATGACTTGGAAGTAGTTTGGATATGGGGGATGAGAGTGAGTATTTAAGCATAACACCTTGGTTCAAGCTAAGATGACTTGTAGAATGCTGGTATTCTCAACATCTTTAGAGGGAAAGATGAGCTCACTTCGAGAGTTATTAAGTTTAGGATGTTTATGGTATATGGAATTAAAATGTGAGAGGCAACTGAAATATAAAACTGGACTTTAGGAAAGAGATTAGGACTGGAGAGATCTAGAGATTATTTAAAATAAGATGACAGTTAAATCCAGGAGAACCAATGAGATCATTAAAGAAAAGAGTATAAGTGAAAAAGAAGAAGATCTAGGACAGAGTTTTAGGGCACACCGATAGTTAAGTGTGAGCTGGATGAAATACAGCAAAGGAACTTGAGAAGAATGAACAGAATTGTAGAAAAAGAACCAGGAGAGAGAGGAGGGTTATGAGAACTGAGAAAGTAGCGAGTATTCATGATAAATGGTAATAGGGTATATTAAAAATGGCAAATAGATCATTAATTGTAATAATATATTATGCAATTAATGTTAAATAGCAAAAAAAAAACTATTAAATAGCTATTAAATAACACCAATTGAAATGGTACAAAGGATCTCATCCTGGACGTGGAATCAGGCAGACTCAAATCCTGAGTTAAAATCTAGCCTCAGACACTATAGACACTGGGCAACTCTGTTAACCTGTTTGTCTTAGTTTCCTCATCTGTAAAATGAGCTGGAAAAGGAAATGGCAAATCACTCCTGTGTCTTTGCCAAGAAAGGCTCAAATGAGGACAAAGTGACTGAAACAACTGAATAAAAATACAAATTAGCAATAGTCATCATGGAATTAATGTGGTTACAGTTATATTATTTGTGTTGTTTTATTAATAATATTAAGTAATAATAGATCAAGAAGGATAAGAATTTGGTAAAGGTCATTATATTTTGAAGTTAAGGAACAATAGACAACTTTGGAGAGAACAAGTTTGATTGAAGATGAAGTCAAAGTAAAATCAATAGAAGAGAATGAGAAGAAAAGACATCAAAATAGTGATTTTTTAGATGACCCTCTCAAAGAGTTTATCCATGAAAAGGAAGAGAGAGAAAGGACTATAATTAGTGGATATGGTTATTAGAAATGAGGTTTTTTGAGGATGGGGCAGGTATGAGTATGTTTGTACATAGCAAAGATGAAACCAATAAATGGGGAGAAATTACAGAGTGGGAATGATAGAGGGGACAATGTCCTGGAGAAGTCAGGATAGAATGATATCATTTGTGCATGCAGGGAAATTGCACACCACCACCACTGTATGAGGAGCACTGTGTTATAGTGAAAAGAACAGCTGATTTGGAGTAAGAGATCCAAGCCTGTGCTTGTATCCTGGCTTTGCAATTTATTATCTGTATTATCTTGACAAGCTATATCTTTTCTGGGCCTCATTATCCTCATCTGAGTGTCAAAGCTATTGGAATAATTTATCTCAAGGGTCTCTTCAAGTCCTGTGTATGTATTTTATATATGTATATATATATATATATATATGTATAGAGAGATTATTGTGACATAAAATGATAAATATGAATAGTTCAAAAAATGTGGAAGTAATACAGAGGGAAGAACTAGAAAACCAATATATAGTATAACTAAACAAAATACATCAATACATATATAAACAAAGTCAACCATAACAACAACAAAATAGAGTGTCTTATAAGGGGTCACACAAAAAGAAAAAGGATGTTTTTGTTTTCAGATTAAGTTAGAACATACATGATTTTTTAAACAGAAGTTTAAAATTATTTACAAGAAGTTTCTTTTGTTTTGTGTTCTTTTTGCTTCCAGTCCATTATTTTCTTTTTTAATAGACTTGTAAAAAAATTGTAAATGGAAATTAAGCTGCAAGATATTTTGAGGAGAAAAAAAATTCAAAAAAAATTCTTGGAGAGAAGTATCCTGCAAGATTCCAATTTAAACTTTTGTTATTAATGTCCTAAAAATAAATATTATTATAATGAAAGAAAATATATTTTACTAGCACTTTTGCTTACAAAATATATTAAAAACCAGATGTATGGATGGTGGTCAATTTTGTCAATTATCCTATGCCTTTATCAGAGGAGAGCATGCTACATCGAATCAGCCAATGAGAGGCAAGAGGCAAGGCCTAGATATCAGGCATTTAAAAGATGAAATAGGAAATCTATTCAGATTGGTTGAGTAGACTGAGGAACATAACCACACTCTGAAGATCATACAAGGAGGTATATTGGGCTCTCAACCACATCAGTAGGTAGAGACACATTTGATTCACTGCATTTTCAGAAAAGTCTGCATCTTAAAAAGTGAATTGACAAATCCCTTATGTTCCTGCAGGCTCTTTACTACTATGTCCAAAGGGTAAATATCACATTTCACCCACAGCCTGTGCTATGAGCTGAACAAGGAGGAAGGCTATCTTCTCCCCATCTCTTTTTAAATCCAGGGAGTTTCATTTATGTTTCTCAGTTTTAGATGTAGCATCTGTCTGCCCCTTACATGGGTGTATTCTACTGAGAAATCAATCTTCAAGAAAAAAGAGAGAGTGCCAGAAATGGGCCCTTTAAGAGAAAGGCTATATAAAATAGCAGATGTTATAGTAAGAAGTGTGGAAGTCTTCCATTCAAGTCCCCAAGAAGTATCCATTAAGGGAAGCAGGAAGGGAAGGATAGAAACTTTGACCTTGGCCTTTGATTACTGCCCAATCTTCCCTTTTCTCCTTCCTACCTCTATTCTTGCCTCATAAATTAGGACCGTAACCTGATAAAATTCATACTATTAGAGAATTTAGACTTTTTTCTTAAGCATCTAAGCTGTGTCTTCTGAACATTAGAAGGTAGTGGAAATGTCTCTTTGGGAGCCAACAGTGTATTGGACATGATGAGGAAAGACTAATTCAAGACTCTATGAGCAGAAAAATTATATTATCCCCTAAGAGGAACATCATGAGAACTCCAGCAAAAACATTTTCAGGAACTTTGAACTAATCTTCGTCATATATGTTTTAAATGCTTTAACCAACTTTCCCCTGAACTCTATATTTACTTGGAGGAAAGAGTCTCATAGACTTTTTCAGTGATGCTTAATATCAACTTCCCTAACTAGACTGCTATTATAAAGTACTGTTTTCCAATAGCTAAATAAGGCTAGCTAAGAAATATTAAAACAAAAAATTCTTCTGTATCTTTTAATGCACTAAAATATTTTACAAGATCATAGATTTAGATATTGGAAAGAACTAAATAACTCACTAAATCTAACATTCTAATTTTGCAAATAAAAAAAAGTTGACATGTAGAAAGTTAAGCCAAGGGGCAGCTAGGTGGTACAAAGGATAGAGTACCAGCCCTGAAGTCAGGAGGACCTGAGTTCAAATTTGGTCTAAAACATTTAACACTTTCTAGCTGTGTGACCCTGGGCAAGTTATTTAACCCCAATTGCCTCAGTAAAAAAAAAAAATTGTCAATTAGCTAGGGTCACACGTTACATGTTTACTGAAGTATGTATTTATTTATTTTTTATTAAAGCTTTTTATTTTCAAAACATATGCATAGATAATTTTTCAATATTGATCTTTGCATAGCCTTGTGTTCCAAATTTTCCTCTCCTTCCTCCCACCCCGTCTCCTAGATGGCAAGTAATTCAATATATGTTATACATTTTAAAATATATGTTAAATCCAATATATTTAAACATATTTGTACAACTATTGAAGTATTATTAATTAAGATTTTCTTGACTTTAAAGCCATCATCTTTTCTACTACTCCATATTGCCACAATGATCTAAGGAAACTGTCACTAATTCCCTCAATTAGAAATAATGTATTTGTTTGTTTAACTTTTTAACTTGATAACATCTGCAATCAATAATCAGGGTAGAAACAATCAGGCAATAAAAACCCAGGATAGTGAGGAATCTAAGCTTTTTTTAATATCTTTTCTAATTATCTCTGATAATATCAATGCCAGAACAAAGATTTTATTTGTAGGGCATTGAGGACTCAGAATAATATGGAAGCATATCACCTTGATACCCTACAACATAAAGTGAATGAGCATATTATGATGGAATGGATAATAGACCTGATTAGAAATCAAGTAAGCCCTTATGTGGTCCCTGATCTGGATCCTAACTAGGTAAACAGAATTAATTATTCACCTCTTCAAGACCTTGGTTTCTTCATTTGTAAAATGAGCAGTTGAACCAGATGATTTCTAAGATTTCCTCGAAAAGCCACTTTTATTTGAATCCATGAATAGAATCATGATGCCAAAGGATTCTGACTATGATACTTCTCTAAAGAGAACATTTGTTCACTTCCAAGTTCATGTTTTATGGAGGGGCAATGATATATAGCACCATCTGCATGCTTTTTCATAAGTGATAGAAATATCTTTGCATGAAGCCTTGCAGAAGTGGTTAAAAAAAGAAGGAAAAGGAGGAGAAAGAAGAGGAAAATTAAATAATCTGTCAATCTATAGATATATTTTAGAGACCATGACATTTGCAGCAACCCTTTCTTCACTTGTCAATGTAGCCTAAGTAAATTCTCCAGAGGTAGTATGGCAGAGGCCTGTACATAGTCAGCAAAATTGCAGTTTATTCACAATCTTAAGTTCAGGGTCATATTCATCTTTGGCAAACATTCCCATTGCAAACTAGCAGGAAGAGATATGCTGTGTAATGTCCCTACATTCTTTTTTAGAGGGCGACTAGAGTAATAATGTTGCTAGACTCATCATTGAGTCCAGAGGGCAATGTTATATTCCAAAAGAAAGACATGGAAAACCTTAATTGTTTATTTTCATATAATGAAAACATCTTACTGCCATATTAAATAGGGAATGCAGTTAGACTAAATCAATGCTCAAAAAACAATCAGAGACAGAAAGAGAAACAGAGGGAGTGACGCACAGAAAGAGACAGAAGACAGAAAGGGAGGGAGACAAAAACAAAGAGAAAGGAGGAGGAAGAGAGAAACAGATAGAGCAGAGACAGGAAGACAGAGAGATAGAGAAAGGGAGACAGAGACAAAAATAGAGAGAAAAACGTCAGAGAGACAGAAAGAGGAGAGAGACAGTGAAAAGAAAATATTTATCATTTTAAGTGTTAGAGGGGAAAAGTATGTCAAATAGAAACTCAAATATAAAATAAACTTTTTTTTTTCTTGAGGAGCAGAATGGCTGGCTTTCTACTCATCTTCCTTCTCCACCCAGGGTCACTGTAAATTAAATTTAAAAGTTCCAATTGCATCTTTAGCTACTTATAAAGAAGTTTGTTTAAATCAAATGTCAAATCACTGTCAGAAACATAAACACAAGGAAATGTTTAGCTTCTTAGGAGGTGAAAGTAGTAGCAAAATAAGATTTTGAAAGATAAAGGGTTTCAGATGTTCTACCAATTTCACAGGGGTATGTGTTCTTTAAAGAAGTGCACATATTAGTATTAATTGGATTTGTAATGTACACATGCTGAGAATAGTCAGCTAGATTTGATTTAAGTTCCCTAAGCTTCACTGCAACCTTTAGCAATTATACCATCTTTAATGATAATTCTGCCTTGTCTTTAGAATGTTTTCTGAAAGGTCTAGGAAGTGATAGGAAGATTTGGCTGAGTGATGTTTATTCATGAAATGCAGTACTTATTTCAATGCTGATTTTATTTTTATATGATTTTAATGGTATTGGATTGTCATATAGAATTCCCTTCCAAATTTCTACAAATATTCTCCATGTCATGCTTTGACTGACCTTTTGTTATTGTTGTTATTGTTGGAGAGAACCAAGAGATTAGCAGCTAGGTAACTGCCTAGTTTTAATAATGGAAATTCAGATTTATAACTTTAAGGTTATAAAATATTTCTCAGTACCATGCAAGATATGAATAAAAAAGTGGGAGTGGGGAAAAGTAGGTTCTCAAGAAAGAAAAATAAAACAAAATGAAATAATTCAACATTTATTTGATGTATGGAGGAGGACAAAATAAATTTCAGAGGGAGACAAATATGATATAGATAGCTTTGAATGATTAAATGTCTTAAATACATAATTAAGTTTATTAATTATATTAAATAGTTTATACATAAGAGAAATTTGTTGTCCCATATTCAATCATTTTTCTGATATTCATCATATATGGAAATGTCCATATTTCTTTTTATAAAGTTTGGAATTATAAAAACTCAAAACCATATCAATCAATTTGCAATTCATCTAATCCTATTGGATAATACTTTTCACATATGTTTCTGGACCAAATTTCCAATAGTATTTTTGTTAATAATATGTGCTATATCTTTAGAAATTTATTTTATAATAGATTTCTCTCTTGCTATCTAACACTCATTGCATTTTTACATATGAAATAATTTTAAGCCAGTATAGGAAATGATGTTGAATGTTGCATGGCATTCATGTTAAATAAATCTTTAAGAAGATGTAAATGGTCCTCTCATACTGGAGATTGATGACATTCAAAGGTTGTTGCTACCCAAGTAGGACAACAAAAATAGTACTATGTTTTGTAGACATTCAAAAGAATAATTTAGAAATTATAACATCAGAACTAAAGCAATAGTCTTCTATGTACCACAAATTTACTAACTGAAGAAACAATGTGTACAGATTAAGGTCCTATTAACTACTGTACTTTCACACAAAATCCACTTTAGCTAAGCAAACAAAACAGAACAAAATTACTCTTTTAAGTTTGAAAATACAAATGTCTTCAAAAGTAAATTAGTCACTTGACTGTAGTTTTCATGGGATAAGCACAAAGGCAAAGGAGAGCAAGTTAAACTCAAAGGAAGAGACAGCTGCCTTTTCTGTCTAGACAGATCTATCACTAAGTAGCATGTGCATTGATGGGTGATGACAGCCTTAATTTTGTGATGAACAAGTAGTAAATGATGTTTCCTGAAATTTCATTTAAAATCAAAAAGAGTTTAGTTATGCTTCTACTGAAAGCACTGTCACTGTGACAACTTTATCACTCCTAAATTTACCTCTGAACAACAATCAAAAAATGGAGGATCAAATTTTAGTAGCAAAGAAAAAAGAGGTGTGGTCCGTTCTCCTCCTTGCCAACAAGAGTTGTATAGCCATTTTTTTCTTTATTTCCCTTTTAGTCCCTTTCTTCACCAAAAAAAAAGAAAACAAAAAGAAAACAAAAACAATAACACTCAGCATTCTACAAAACACTGAGATAAATGCACCATTGCATAAAGTTATATTCCATGGTATAATAAAATCATATAGTCTAATGATGACTAATTTTTGTATGTGGAAAAGGTTTTGTTATCACTTTATAACATTTAACCAGTTTTATTTTCTCCAAAGAGTGTTGCATGTCTGTGAAAGAATGAATATAAGTGCCAACTAACCAAAACAATATGTGTATTCTATTATTCTTCACATTTGAAGTTTGACAGGATGAGATGGTACCTACCCAAACCACAATATCAGGTTTTCTGTCCAAAAAGATTTTGTTTATTTGAAGCAATATATGGAATTGTGCACGTTTATGAGCTCAAATTACCATAGCCACAGATGGTAGCCACTGAATGTACGTACATTTTACATACATGCACATGTTTCCAATGATGCTAAACTTAATAATTTATGTATTTTTTTGATACAGCCCATGAGACTGAAAGGCAGCCAAACAGAGCCACATCTAGAAATGTTGCTGATGTAAACTAAATTAAGTTTAGTATAAAATTGAGCAAACTATTTATACTAGAAAAATAATAAACAAAAAATGAATTTGTTTAGTTCAGATCAAATTCATGTCAGGTTACAAAGGTAAAAGTCATTCTGAAATTACATATTCAGAGACACAACAAAGCAAAAAAAGAAAATAAATAAATAAATTCCAGTTTTAATACTACATACTGTCACCTTTTAAAGAATATTAATGTATATGTGTATTTATATACATATGATAGAATTCCTTTCACCATCAGTGAAATCCATCTGTTTCCTGTGATGCATGAATAAATATGCAAGAGACATCACATCACCATTAAATAACAAAAAATCCTTCTTGATTTAGTTTTAAACCTATATTATCATGCTAACTAAAATCATACCTGAGAGATCATCTATTGTAATATATATCTGAACATTCTCTATCATCTTTACAGTTATTTGTTCTAAACTTGAAACCCTCTAGTATTAAAGAACCATTCTCTGAGAGGGTCCATAATTCCACTTCCTACTTGGATCCTATATGGGGTAGTCATCTCTCTGTTTATGAAACTTAAATAAGCATCAACATGAATGGCTATATAGTTTAGTAACCATATAATAGTAAAACAAAAGTAAATAATTGGTCACCGGCAAAGTCTTTAACTCTACTGTTACTATTACTACAACTACTGCTGCTGCTGTTTGTGCTGCTATTGCTGTAATGAGTACTACTAAAAGCAACAAAAATAATAATAAAAAGTAACCTTTATATAGAACTTTGGGACAGTTAGATTATGAAGCAGATAGAGTTCAAAACCTGAAGTCAAAAAAAACTCATCTTCCTCAGTTCAAATCTGGCCTTAGACACTGAGTAGCTATGATCCTGGGAAAAATCACTTAGCTATGTTTGCCTCAGTTCCTCTTCTATAAAATGAGTTGGAGAAGGAAATGGTCCATTGCCTTTGCCAAACTCATTTTACTAAATGAGTTCATGAAGAGTAAGACACTACTAAAATGACTGAATAACAATATATACCACTAGAAGGTTTCCAAATTATAATCCGAATACTATATTATTTTATCTTCATGGATATCTTGGATGAGAGGAGTTATCATGCTCACTTTTTAGATGAAGTAACTTAGGCAGAAAGAAATTAAATGATTTCTCTAGAATCCCAGATGCTATATGTCTATGTATTTTTATTTTTATTTTTTGTTTTGTAGTTGCTTTTAGTTCTATACTGTCTTAGTAAATACCTTTTTTTATTAAAGCTTTTTATTTATTATACATATCCATGGGTAATTTTTCAACACTGATCCTTGCAAAGCTTTCTGTTCCAAATTTTTTCCTCCTTTCCCCCACCCCTTCCCCTAGATGGCTGATAGTCTAAAATATGTTAAATATGTTAAAATATGATAAATCCAATATATGTATACAAATTTAAACAGTTATCTTGCTGCACAAGAAAAATCAGATTTAAAAAAGAAAAAAAAACCTAGAAGAAAAACAAAATGCAAGCAAACATCAACAGAAAGCATGAAAATGCTATGTTGTGGTCCATACTCAGTTCCCACAGGCATCTCTCTGGGTACATATGGCTCTCTTCATAACTGAACAATTGGAACTGGTTTAAATCATCTCATTGTTAAAGAGACCCATATTCATCAGAATTGATCATTGAATAATCTTATTGTTGCTGTGTATAATGATCTCCTGGTTTTGCTCACTTCATTTAGCTTCAGTTCATGTTAAGTCTCTCCAAGCCTCTCTGAAATCATCCTGCTGGTCATTTCTTGCAGAACAATAATATTCCATGACATTCATATACCATAATTTATTTAGCCATTCTCCATTTGATGGGCATCCATTCAGTTTCCAGTTTCTAGTCACTACAATAAGGGTTACCACAAACATTTTTGCCCATGTGGGTTCCTTTCCTTCCTTTAAGATCTCTTTGGGATATAAGCCCAGTAGAAACACTGCTGGGTCAAAGAGTATACACAATTTGATAACTTTTTGAGCATAGTTCCAGATTGCTCTCCAGAATGGTTGGATCCGTTCACAGTTCCAACAATGTATCAGTGTCCTAGTTTTCCCACATCCCCTCCAATATTTGTCATTATCTTTTCCTGTCATCTTAGCCAATCTGACAGGTGTGTAATGGTATCTCGGAGTTGTTTAAATTTGCATTTCTGATCAATAGTGATTTGGAGGGGCAGCTAGGTTGCACAGTGGATAGAGCACCAGCCCTGAAGTCAAGGAGATCTGAGTTCAAATCTGATCTCAGACACTTAAAATTTTCTAACTGTGTCTCAGGAAAAAAAAAAGTTATTTTGAGCACCTTTTCATATGACTAGAAATAGTTTCAATTTCTTCATTTAAAAATTGTCTATTCATATCCTTTGACTATCAAGTTGAGAATGGCTTGAATTCTTATAAATTTGAGTTAATTCTCTCTATATATTTAGAAATGAGTCCTTTATCAGAATTTTTGAATGTAAAAATGTTTTCCCAGTTTATTGCTTCCCTCTCTAATCTTGTCTGCATTAATTTTGTTTATACAAAAAACTTTTTAACTTAATATAATCAAAATTATCTATTTTGTGATCAATAATGACCTCTAGTTCTTCTTTGTTCACAAATTCCTTCCTCTTCCACAGATCTGAGAGGTAATCAATCTATACTTTGTTCTTCTAATTTGTTTATAATATCATTCTTTATGTCTAAATCATGAATCCATTTTGACCTTATCTTGGTATACATTGTTAGGTGTGGGTCAATACCTAGTTTTTTCCATACCAGTTTCCAATTTTTCCAGTAGTTTTTGTCAAATAGTGAGTTCTTATCCCAAAAGCTGGGGTCTTTGGATTTGTCAAACATTAGATGACTATAGTCATTGACTATTTACTCCTGTGAACCTATCCTATTCCACTGATCAATTACTCAGTTTTTTAGCCAGTAGCAAATGGTTTTGATGACAACTGCGTTATAATATAGTTTTAGGTAGGGTGCAGCTAGGTCACTTTCATTTACTTTTTTTTTAATTAATTCCCTTGTAATCCTTGACCTTTTGTTCTTCCAGATGAATTTTGTTGTTATTTTTTCTAGGTCAGTAAAATAGTTTCTAGAAAGTTTCATTGGCATAGCACTAAATAAATAGATTAGTTTAGGTAATATTGTCATTTTTATTATATTTGCTTTACCTACCCAAGAGCACTTGATATTTTTTCAGTTGTTTAGACCTGACTTTATTTGTGTGGAAAGTGTTTTGCAGTTTTGCTTATATAGTTCCTGGCTTTTCCTTGGCAGATAGATTCCCAAATATTTTAAATGATCAGGAGTTATTTTAAATGGAATTTCTCTTTGTATCTCTTGCTGTTGGATTTTGTTAGTGATGTATAAAATGCTGATGATTTCTGGATTTATTTTGTTTCTAATAGTTTTTGTTTAGTTGATTCTCTAGGGTTCTTTAGGTATACCATCATATCACCTGCAAAGAGTGGTAATTTGGTTTTCTCATTACCTACTCTGATTCCTTTAATCTCTTTTTCTTCTCTTATTGCAAAAGCTGGAATTTCTAATACAATATTGTGTAGTAATGGTGACAGTGGGCAACTTGTTTCACCCCTGACTTTATTAGTAATGGTTCCAGTTCATTCCCAATAAGATCAGGGGTGAAACAACATTTCCCACTATCACCATTACTATTCAATATTGTATTAGAAATGCTAGCCTTGGCAATAAGACAAGAAAAAGAAATTAAAGGAATTAGAGTAGGTCATGAGGAAACCAAATTATCACTCTTTGCAGATGATATGATGGTCTACTTAGAGAACCCTAGAAAATCAACTAAAAAACTATTAGAATTAACCCACAACTTTAGCAAAGTTGCAGGATACAGAATAAATCCACATAAATCATCAGCATTTTTATACATCACCAACAAAATGCAACAGCAAGAGATACAAAGAGAAATTCCATTCAAAATAACTATCGATAGATAAAATATTTGGGAATATATCTGCCAAGGGAAAGTCAGGATCTATATGAACAAAACTACAAAACACTCTCCACACAAATAAAGTCAGATCTAAACAATTGGAAAAACATCAAGTGCTCTTGGATAGGTCGAGCGAATATAATAAAGATGGCAATACTACCTAAACTAATCTATTTATTTAGTGCTATACCAATCAAACTCTCAAGAAATTATTTAACTGACCTAGAAAAAAATAACAACAAAATTCATCTGGAAAAACAAAAGGTCAAGAATTTCAAGGGAATTAATGAAAAAAATGCAAATGAGGGTGGCCTAGCTGTACCAGATCTAAAGCTATATTATAAAGCTGTGGTCACCAAAACCATTTGGCACTGGATAAGAAATAGAGAAGTGGATCAGTGGAATAGGTTAGGTTCACAGAACAAAATACTCAAGGACAATTGTAATCTAGTGTTCGATAAACCCAAAGACCCCAGTTTTTGGGATAAAAACTCACTATTTGACAAAAACTGCTGGGATAATTGGAAACTAGTATGGAAGAAATTAGGCATTGACCCACACCTAACACCATATACCAAGATAAGGTCAAAATGGATTCATGATCTAGGCATAAAGAATGATATTATAAACAAATTAGAACAATGTAGGATGGTTTACCTCTCAGACCTGTGGAGAGGGAAGGAATTTGTGACCAAAGAAGAACTAGAGGTCATCATTAATCACAAAATAGATAAGTTTGACTATATCAAGTTGAAAAGTTTTTGTACAAACAAAATGAATGCATAGAAGATTAGAAGGGTAGCAGTAAACTGGGAAAATATTTTTACATCCAAAGGTTCTGATAAAGGCCTCATTTCTAAAATATATAGAGAATTGACTCAAATATATAAGAATTCAAGCCATTCTCCAATTGATAAATGGTCAAAAGATATGAACAGACAATTTTCAGACGAAGAAATTGAAACTATTTCCGGTCACATGAAAAGGTGCTCCAAGTCACTATTGATCAGAGAAATGCAAATTAAGACAACTCTGAGATACCACTACACACCTGTCAGATTGGCTAAAATGACAGGAAATGATAATGATAGCTGTTGGAGGGGATGTGGGAAAACTGGGACACTGATACATTGTTGGTGGAACTGTGAACGGATCCAACCATTCTGGAGAGCAATTTGGAGCTATGCTCAAAGAGTTATCAAACAGTGCATACCCTTTGACCCAGCAGTGTTTCTACTGGGCCTATATCCCAAAGAGATTTTAAAGGAGGGAAAGGGACCCACATGTGCAAAAATGTTTGTGGCAGCCCTTTTTGTAGTGGCAAGAAACTGGAAATTGAAAAGATGCCCATCAATTGGAGAATGGCTGAATAAATTATGGTATATGAATGTTATGGAATACT
>JAJPUD010003641.1:151787-236422 GCA_023553655.1 Myrmecobius fasciatus | reverse complement strand
TTTTTTTTTTTTTAAATATGGAAACTGAACTGGCAAAAGCAGAAAAGTTTTTACCAAGAACGAAAAACCAGACAAAATTAGTAAGCCTCTCACCTGACTCCTATCTCAGTTTCCTTTACTGTAAATCCTGCAGTCTCTCACATGTAATGGCCTTTTTCAAATAATTTCTTTGAATTCATCACCATTTTTCTCAAGTTCCAGAAAAGGAAAATCTCCTGAAACTGAAGAGTCACTAAGAAAGATCCATAATCCATGACCTTAATAACAGAGATAGAAGTCACAAATATGAAGTGAGAAAATGTACAGCACTTATTCTTTCCCAAGTAATTTTTTTTCCCTGAATCACTCATACAATTTATTTTTCTTCATCGTTTTTAAAGTAACTCCTCAGAGTTGCTCCTCAGAGATTCTGGAATATAGGAACCCTTATTCACTTTACCAAGAAATAATTTTGTAAGTTGCAGAGATTGTGGCTAGAATTTACTAGAAAAAAACCTTGCACATATATGCACTTAGACATCACTATTTATCTGGGGGTGGATGATCAGAAAAGAACCAGTGGGCAGATAGTACATATTACTGTAAGAATTTAAGCATTAGAGTATTTTCCTCTTGATGGCTCTATGAAGTATACAGTGGTCATCTTTCCATCTTCATTATAGAGATGAAGTAATGTTGTCTTAGAGAAGTCAGGTACCTTCTCAGTTCATTGTTCTCCCCCTCCCACTCCTGGAGTAATGGAAATTTGATGAATATTTATTAAATGTCTACAGTGTTCAAGGAGTCATGATAGGCTCTGTGTATACAAAGACAGGAAAAAAAAATTCCTGCCAACTAGCAGTGCATATTCTTCTTGAAGATTCAACATATCCACAGACAGGAAAATACCCAGTAATTTCAAAAGGGAAAAAAGACTAGCAGGGCAGAGGGCAAGAGGAAATTCAGAAGTGAGAAGTACCTAAATTGTACCTTTTTAAGGAAGCCAAGAATTTTAAGAGGCATGATGGGCAACCTTTGTAGAGTCAAAAATTTTGAGCGTGGTCTGTAACAGTTGAGCAGTGAAAGGATAAGGTATCAGGCCAGTTTGGCCAGAATATATATAATATATAAAAGGAAATAATACCAAACATATGGAAAGTTAAAGGGAAGTCAAGTATCATGGGCTTTGAATGCCAAACTGAGGTGCTTAAACTCTATCATAGAGACAACAGACAGCCCCAGATGGTTTTGGGGAGAGAAGTACCATGGTCATGTCTATATTTTTGGAATATTAATTTGGCAGCTCTGTGGAACCTAAGCTAGAAATATAATAATCTGGAAGTAGAGAGGCTGATTAGAAAGCTTGGAATGGTACAAGAGGGAAAACATGATGGACTAAATTCCTCACACTATAATGGCTGTATGACTAGAGATGAGAGAAGGGAAAGCCAGAAATGGTGTAGAGGATAACTGGATATGGGGGGGGAGGGTTGAGAGAGAGGAAAAATCAAGGATGATTCTGAAACTCTGAACATGGTTGATTATAAGAATAGTATCATTTTCTACAGAAATGGGGAAAATTGGAAGCAGAAGTAAAAACTTCCATTTTAAGGTAGATCAATCTAAGATTTCTTTGGGATGCCAGGTAGATGTATATATATAGCAGATAGTTGGGGATCTATACTCTATCTAGGAGCCATATTAGAATTGGATATGCATATTTGGGAGTCATCTATCTATGTAGTGATAATTGAGCCCTTAGGACCTGATAAGATCCCTAAG
The DNA here is from genome assembly GCA_023553655.1 of Myrmecobius fasciatus. NCBI lineage: Eukaryota > Metazoa > Chordata > Mammalia > Dasyuromorphia > Myrmecobiidae > Myrmecobius > Myrmecobius fasciatus. The sequence goes on along the minus strand of JAJPUD010003641.1, from coordinate 234,661 downwards.
AGAGAGGGAAGAGAAGATAATCTGGGACACAGTTTTGGGCAGCACCTGAAATTAGGTGGTGAGATATAGGTGATAATTTGACAAAGGAGAGAGAAAACAAGTCAAACAGGTAGAAATAAAAGCAGGACAGAATAGTATCAGAGAATAACAGGAAGGAATTATAGGAGGTGGGTTAGTTAACATTGTCAGAAATTACAGAAATGTCAAATGGAAGGAATATTAATTTAAAATCTATTTTAATTAAGTAATTTAGGGACAGCTTCTTTATTTTAATAGGATTTAGCAGTTAAAAAATAATATATATGAGAAGAGCAAGTATAGTTGGTCAATGGAGTCAGCAGCCAGTTTGAAAAGAGTTGTGAGTAGAAAATGGAGGAAAGGATGTTAAAAAATGTATAAGTATGCTTCCTAAGATTTTGTTTGTGAAAGAAAATTGAGCAGATTACAGAACCAAACATTATCTACCTACCTACCTATCTCTTTATTTCCCTTTTCTCTATTGATCTATCAATCCATCTTTCTATTTATTTATCTAAAAATAAGCAACAGAAAATGAACTAATAGTTGAGAAACATTTGAATATAAGAGGAAAAAAGGAATTGAAAAATTAGTCTACTCTAGGAGATAATATAGAATAGTAGAACATAGGGAGAAGAAAGAAATATGGACTGAAAAAAAGCCTGCTTTCCCTCAGAAACTCAGTGAAGGAGAAAATGACATATGAGAATTTTGAAGTATAAAATCAGGCTAAGGGGACTTATAACAGCCTTGATTTTCTTGATCAAGTGGTAGGGTCATCTTCTGAAAGAGAAGATGGTGGAGGGAAAGAATTTTAACAGCTTCTTCAATGAGTTATAGTTAATTAAAGAAGAGGAAAATTAATGTTATTTAAAAAGATCTGGTCTCAGTCAAGAGTAGATAATATATAATGGACCCAGTCAACATAGTTAAGTGATTCTTTCCAGGGACATTACAAATAGAAGAGGTTAAATTCAATGGTAGGATAAACCAGTTTTGAAGGGACAAATTCAAGGGCAGAAATAGTGAACTGATTAGGTCAAGTCATTGAAGGTAGTAAAGTGAAATCAAAGTATATTGGGAAAAGAAAAAAATGGTAATGTTTGGATTGGATATGGAAAAATGAGGATTAAGATGAAGACAATGATGAATTTTGTGAGAGAGACTTGAAATAATAGGTTATGATCACAAAGGACATGAGAAATCTGAATCATGGACATAGCACATGCAGGAGTGACCATGGATGACCTTGGGTGACTAAAGTAGAGGTAAGATGTAAATATTGGAAATCTGAGAGTTTAGTCACCTGAGAAGAGAAGATTTTAGGGAAAAAATGGAGTTTGTAGTCAAAATATTTGGCTCCCAGAATAACCATTTATTGGTGGCATGAGACTTTAACATTTTGCCCCAGCTTCCTCACCTACAAAATGGGAATACTGACATGTACTAAATTATTTCTTAGCCTTGTTGTAAGAAGGACTTCAAAACCAGTCAAACAATTGAGAAATGGGATTTGGATTAGTACTAGCCTGCAAGAATGATGAAAATGCCCCATGCTCATTTACACTCCATTCCCAAACCCAGTTTCAAAATGAAAAATGACAAATTAATTAGGGAAAGAAATTTTATTTTCAAGCTTCTAAGAGGGTTCTACAAACAACAGAGACTAAAACCAAAACCAAACCAAACCAAAACAACAAAAAAGTCCTCCAAACCCCAACCATTTATAACTCTTAAAAAAAGTAGTGGACAGTGTCCCTTTTAATGCTGAACATAAATATGTAGAAAATGAAGTGATCAATTCTATCCCTAATACAGTTCCAATGGTGTCATTTGACATCAACATTTACAATGGGATTACTTGTACTTGTAGTCTTGTGTAAGTATGATTTCTTTCTTTCTTTCTTTCCTTTTTGCCTATTTCCATTGTTTCAAATTCAAGTGGAGAACTGTGCAAATCTAGCAAAATATTCTTTGGATTATAAAAAAAATAGAAAAAATAAACCCAAATGCAAAAATTATAAGCCTATGGAAAACATAACCCTTTAATAAAATGGAGGACTCAATTAACCACAATTGGGGAGTTAGTTCCATTGACATCTCCTGAAAAATTTAATTTGAATACGTGTTCAATATGAGCAAGGAGCTCGAGCTTGTAGGAATGCTTTGAAAGTGATTATCTCTGTTTGCAACTTGATTTTGAACTAAGAATAATTAAATGGAAAGTTGTTCCAGCAAAGCATGTAGAATAACATTATGTAATTTCAAAAAAAGACAAAAGAGAGAAAATGAAAGAAAATCTAAGCATAGACTATAATCCTAGATAGGTCACTTTTCCTGTACCTGGGATGAAAAACAGAAAAATTATGTCATATATTGATGTTACCTTTCCCCTACTATTGCTAATTATAGAATCCTAAAATCTCAGCATTGGTGTGACCTGTGAGGTCATCTAGTGCAACCTCTTTCAAGTCAACTTCACCACACACATACTGGTTATTGCTCTAGTTGTCATTTGGGATATAACCTAGGTTATCTTCTCATTGCAAATGAGAAACATGACACCTATGGCACAGAGGTCATGAGAATAAGGATTGTAGCATCTTCTCAAAGTGCCATACTTCTGTGTCCTTTCAAGCTGCATTTAAATCTTTCCTCTCTGATTCTCCAGAGCAGTAAAGCATGAGGAAGGAGCTATATAGTCCAAGAAGCTATATAATGTTTCAATAGACTGCAGACACGTATACAGAGCTGAGCTGATACATTGAGCCTATCCTAGTCCCCTTCCCCCTTGCCCCATCTTAAAATAAAATATATATTTTTTAAAAGCCATAGATAATTTCATTCAATTAAAAATGCTAAAAATAGCAAATCGGAAAGAAATCACTGCCTTTCATTAAAATTTAAATGCCATGTTATTCTAAGATGAGGTCATTCTACAGCAGGAAAACAAAAATATCTCGAAATGCTAGTCATAATTATAATTCAGATAAACTAATGGCCAGGTGGAACATTGTGAGGGGCTCTCTTAATTGCATGGGGCAAGACTTAAGATTTTTCTGGTATACAAGAGGAGTTCATTTAAGACAATGAAGCCTCCATCACAAATATGGAAGATTATGGGACTTTCGTTGCCTTATCATTACATAATCATGGAATTGCTAAGATAGAATATAAATGCACATTACATAACATATCGTAAAATGAGAACCAACCCTCAGTACAGAGCATCATCTCCTCCTAGAATCTGTGCTCTGAAAGAAGCCACAAGTCTTCTACTGAGAGGGTACAAAATTATTCACACGACATTACAGAATTTTCTCAAAAAAACATTTGTAAAATGTATTTGCTTTTTAAATAAACACTTAACAAGGCAACAGACAAACTTCAAACAGATAATAAATAGGGCTATTAAAAGGTCACAATTGTCCATTATAACTATAAATGGGACATTAGAAACATGGGGCTCCTTTTAAATGCTTAAGAATCAAAAACAAAGATTAAAAAAAGAATCATTTTTTTATTTCAAAGGTTGCTTCTTATATTGAAGCACATATTAAAGCAACAGTACAATGTTCATAAAATATAAGTGTGATGCTGTAACATTTCTTACATGTCAGAATACTGAAATCTGTATGTATACTAAAATAAGAGCTTTAAAATTGTACAAATAGATACATTAAAAATGACATAGAAATAGGGCGCCTCCCACTGCAACAAGACAGAGTTATATCTGGCACGTATTAGTTTAAGATGAAAGTATAAGCAAAAAGATTTACAAGAATTAGCAGTAACAAGTTTGATGCTCAAGAGACAATAATTGTACATTGTATTGTACATACATCATATGGGTTTAAGCTGGCTGAATATTATATATTTCAAGTTTAAGAATGCACTACGTACAGAGTGTCCATAGTTTTAAGGCGAAATTACAGCTCAGAACTGTTGTCCTTTTTTTTTTTTTAATTTTGTGGAAGCTTCTTTGACTTAAAAGGTTTAGACGTTCATAGCACAGAAAAAAAAATCCCTTCATTGCTAAGTCCACTGTTAACATTTTCCTTCACTTAAATATTTTGCACGGCAAGTGGTTTCTCTTGAGTGAAGTCGATAACCAACTTCTTTGTTTGCCTTTTGGGAGAAAAGGTACTTCACAGTATTTACCACTGGGAGGTCCTCATTTTTATTAAAGTGATCCTCTCTGTAAAATGTTGCCATTCTAAATGAGCCTTTCCTTGATTTTAAAAAAATACCTGTTTACATTTCTTCTGGGGTCTTCAGAATATTGGACACAGTTCTTAAGGCCAAATTTGTATCTTTATTGTTAAGAATCATCATCAAAAGTGTCTTTGGAACCATACAAGTCTGCTAGTTTCTTAAAACGAGGTCCCCAGTTTTGTAGATAATCATAGTCCAAATCAGAATCTGTTGTAGCTGACTCTAAGGAGCTGAGAGAGCCAGCCACTGAGCCCCGTCCTTCATAGCCATAGATTTGGATAGAGTCATAAGGAGGAGCCGTTGGGTCATTGTCAGCCTCCTGTATCCTTGTATTGATGAAATCGTCAACATCAACGCTGTTGGGAGCTGGTCGAAGCCCAGGTCTGGGCATATACTGATACTCTGGCTTGATATCTTTACGAGGAATAAATCCATTAATCCCATCAGGGTTTTGGAGGGTTGCAATATCAAAAGCCTCTGTATCTTCTTCTCCACCACCTTCATCATCATAGGTAATGATGTTCTCTCGCACGTCTTCTTCCTCAAAGACAATTAGTGGTTCTTTCTTTTGCCTTCTCAGGGTCACAAATAACACGACAATAACTACAAAGAAAGATAAAGAAGATGTGAAGCTAGAATTTTTTTTACATTCTCAATTTTCTTTACGTGTCTCCCACATATTTGTACCCTGTTTTCTATCACTGCATCTGAATTAAAGGGAGAAAAGTTAGGATATCTAGATGCTCTGTCATAGGGCTACAACTAACAATTCTAAAGAAATAGCTTCATACATATCTTCCATCTATCTTGCATTTATTTTATCTGTTCTGATTTATATATGTTATCTCTTCTCATTACAACGTAATTTCCTTGAGGACAGAAGTTGGTATTGCTTCTTCTTGTTTTAATTGTATCCTCATTATAGTATCTGGAATATAATAAATCCTTATAAGTGCTTATTACATGATTGATTATTTGATCTTAAGTCTTTAGAAGAAAATTCATTATTCCTTTGTGACTAAGACACTTCTAATTATTAGGAAGACTTTTCTTTTACTGTAGCATACCTGACAGTTTTCTCATGTATAAGGTGAAGTGATTAGATTAGGATATCTTCCAATTTTAATTTTAGAAGAGAAGGAGGTGAATGGATTAAACATTGATATTTACAGATGAAAATTTCCAGAGCCCCCCAAAAAATTGTGTTCACTTTTCCGTGTGATATATAAGCTCTGTGACCTCAGGGGAGTCATATATGATAGAATGAACCCTTAATAGCTCTTTTTTTTTTGGTTTCACCTGTGAAATGAAGACAAGGGCACTTTCTGATTTATCTCTAAGTGTTATGAAAATAACGCTCTAAAAACCTTATGGATCTTTATAAATGTTTGATATTTTAGTAAACATTTTGGGTTCAAAGGTCCCTCTAGCTCTTCATGAACTTTTAAGGGAATTTCAGGTAATTTCTTTAAGAAAGAAAAAGTTTCACTTTGGGGTACAGGATTGTACCCCAAATTTTCCTTAATTCTGGCTTAAATCTCCCATTATTTAAGTTCCTCTCTAGAGTGAAAAAAAAAGTTCCTCTCTAGAGTAAAAAAAAAGTCTAATCTCTTACACATGATGACCCTGGAAATATTTAAGATCAGTAACCATATTCCCCTAAATTTTTTCTTTAGGCTAAAGATCTCCATTTCCTTTAATCAGCTTTTATGATGTCATGATCCCCAACCCCTTGACTTCCCTGGTTACCATTCACTGGATAGATTAAGGCACAGCAGGACACAGTGTGCTTAGCTCACATCAAGTAATCTAAATATTTGAACCACCTGTATGTTATAGCTGAAAGTCATGGATCTTGAACTTAATCCCTCATAGCTAATCAAGAATAAATCAATTCAGACACATAATGAAGAACATAGCTTACCCAGCAAAATCACAATGCATGCTAAGATGGCGACTAAAGCCCCCGTGCTGAGTCCTGCATTGAGTACATAGGCTTCAGCATTGCAGGACAACAATGCCCCATTGACATCACATCCGCACACCTTGATTGTCAGGGTATTGGTGCTGCTCATGGGAGGTATCCCTCCATCACTGATCACTATTGGTAGCAGGTATAGGTCTTGCTTTTGCCGACTGAAACCACCACGTTTGACATAAACACCAGCAGTGTTATCTGTGAAGAAAAAACAATCTCTCAGTTTGTTCAAGTCCCTTTGACTGGCAGTCATCACTTTTAGCATTCAGAAAGAAAGATGGGAGATCATTATCCTCCTCATAGAGGCTAATTCCCCAAATCTGCCTCATTTGTTCCTTAATCTTAATATCTAAGAATTACTGAGTCTTTTTGCTCTACTAAGATTGAAACATATTCTGTAATTCCCAGATGTGTCTTATCTATCAATTATCCATGGTAGCCATCAATTAAAGGATAATTCAAGTTACAACTCCTCCAAAAAGCCTTCCATGGTCCTGTAGTGAAAGTTCACATAGCACTTTTCTATGCTTTCCTTTTTTAGATTCTAGTGTTTTATGAATGTTTAATGCCTTCCTTCATAACTCCTTAGTACAAGAGGACAAAGAACTGCTATCCTTTTAAATTTTGAATAACCCCTTGACTCCCCATCTCCCACACAAACCTCTTCACAGATTCATGGAATTTGAGAATTAGAGGGGATCTCCATGAACCTCCAAGCCAACCTACAGGAGACAAAGTATCCTTTCTACAAAATACTTGACAACTGCTCATTTAGTCTTTCTTGAAGATTTCCAAAGAAAAATATGCTACTTCCCAAGATTCCCAATTCTGCTTTCAGAGAATGCTAACTGTTAGTTTTCCCCCTCATTGGAAGCCTGAATTTGACTCTGATATTTCTATTTTGCTTCAGGCACTGAACCCTATAGATGCTTAATAAATATTTGTGGAATTGAACTAAATCTTAGTGCAAACACATGAAATTGGATTTTCCTGATCAGTTTAATTGGTAGTCTAATATCATCATTTCTGTTGTGTGAGTCCCTCAACTCATGTCAGTCTCCTTAATCACTATGTTATGTAGGCAGTGTCAATTCAGTCTAGTACTAGGCATATATTTGTGCTAAGAAAAGCCAGTTCTTTGTTATGATGACAATTTTTCCACTCAAGATCTGTTCCATTGAATCCATGGTCCTATCCACATAGGGGTCCCTTATTTGGTATAAATTTGATCTATATTTTCTTTTTCACTATGATTCCTATCTATGCCCCTCCACCCCCCCAAAAAAAATCTTCATATTTACCTGGCATGCTAGAAGTCTTACTTATTCTGTTTTTATTTATTATTAACACACTACTGGGACCAATTTTCGAATGGTTTGTCAACTTAAATGCTGGTTAAAAACCATGGTTCTGTTTGAGGGATACCTATCACACAAGAAGAACTGAGTAATGGACCATGAAACTCCTGGATTCTTACCCTAGCTTAATCCCTTATAACTGTGTGACCTTGAGCAATCTCTGTGACCTCTTCAATTTTTTGAGCTTCTCTTTTTTTTTCTTTTTCATAGTAGAAATAATAATTCTTATAGCATTTCTTTTATAGGGACATTTTATGGAAAGTACTTTATAAAAAAGCAGCAGTAGCAGCTAAGTGGCTCCGTAGATTGGACTAGAATTAGGAAGACTTCAGTTTAGATACAACCTTAGATACTTAGTAGCTTCAAAACTTTGGGCAAGCAATTTAATCTCTATTTACCTCTGTTTCCTTATCTATAAAATAGGGATAATCATAACAACTATATTCCCAAGTGGTTGTGAGGATCAAATGAGATAATAATTGTAACGTATTTATCACAGTACCTGGCACAAAATGTTATTTAAATATAAAATATTACTATTATTATTATTATCATAGAAGTGCTATAAAATGTCTTATTTTAAAGAATTTTGTTGGTGTCTTTTATTTCAGGCATTTCTCCTTATTGAACCATTTCTCATAAGGAAAAAAAAAAGAATTAATGAGACAATAATGAAGTACCCAATTGTCTTAACAGTGTCTGGTACATGGTAAGCACTATATACGATTAGCTATTTTTAATTACCAGAATTACCCAATATAAAAGTATTATCTGTTAATGTATTAAATATTCTACCATAGTAACCTCTCTTTTCACTTCTGCTCTTTCGTGATGAAGAAAGATGTTTTGCTATCTCTTTAAGTTGCTTATGTTATAATAAACGTGGAAAATAAATGTATTCTTTTGAAACTTCTTATATTCAGCAAGAAACTTTAATTATTCTGTGGAAAAGGCTTCCATAAGTTCCAGGTGTTGAATTTTTCAGTTACAGTAATATTGTACCTAATGCTACTTTTTACAACATATAACAAGAGAGTTTAATGAGAAGAACACTGGGCTGGGCATTGAGAAAGTTGGATTTTCCTCCTGTTTTTGCTACATATTTACTGTGTGACCCACTAGAAGTCATTGCTCATCTCTAGGACTCATTGCCCATATCTATAAAATGATGTATGAGCGAAGAGCACTAACCTGAAGTTCCAAGACCCTAGGATTTTAGTTCATACTTTCAAACTAATTAGCAGTCTGGGATATGCTTTTAACTTCTCTTTCCTTCACTTTCCTCATATATAAAATGCAGATAATTGCATTTCCAATTTCATAGGGTGACTAATTATTTTTTTAAGTGTTATCTTTGTCACTAATTTCTTGTCAGTGAGTAAACCATGAGTAAATCAATTTTGCTCTTATCCTCAGTTTTCTTAGAGTCAAAATAAATAACGCTTTTTAATGGATTATTCTATGACTAATAATTTTATATAAAGAATTTTAGTTTTCACCACATTAAGTGCACCAAAGAATTAAATGAAACATAAAAAAGAATGTTAAAGATTATCCAAAGTTAAGTATTCACTATTTGACAAAAACTGCTGGGAACTAGTGTGGAAGAAATTAGGGCTTGACCCACATCTAACACCACATACCAAGATAAGATCTAAATGGCTTCATGATCTGGATATAAAGAGTGATACTATAAGTAAATTAGAGGAATGTAATATAGTTTACCTCTCAGACCTATGGAGATGGAATAAATTTATGTCCAAAGAAGAACTGGAACTCTTAATTGAAAACCAGATAGATAACTTTGACTATATTAAGTTAAAAAGTTTTTGTACAAACAAAATCAATGCAGACAAGATTAGGAGGGAAGTAATAAATTGGGAAATCATCTTTACATTTAAGCGTTCTGATAAAGGTCTCATCTCTAAAATATATAGAGAATTGTCTCATATTTATAAAAATTCAAGCCATTCTCCAATCAATAAATGGTCAAAGGATATGAACAGACAATTTTCAGAGGATGAAATTAAAACTATTTATAGTCATATGAAAAGGTGCTCCAAATCACTGTTGATCAGAGAAATGCAAATCAAGACAACCCTGAGGTACCACTTCACACCTGTCAGATTGGCTAAAATGACAGGAAAAGTTAATGATGAATGTTGGAGGGGTTGTGGGAGGGCTGGGACACTGATGCATTGTTGGTGGAGCTGTGAACGGATACAGCCATTCTGGAGAACAATTTGGAGCTATGCTCAAAAAGTTATCAAACTGTGCATACCCTTTGACCCAGCAGCATTTCTATTGGGCTTATATCCCAAAGAAATCATAAAGGAAGGAAAAGGCCCCACATGTGCAAGAATGTTTGTGGCAGCCCTTTTTGTAGTGGCTAGAAACTGTAAATTGAATAGATGCCCTTCAATTGGAGAATGGCTGAATAAATTATGGTATATGAATATTATGGAATATTATTGTTATGTAAGAAATGACCAGCAAGATGATTTCAGAGAGGCCTGGAGAGACTTACATGAACTGATGCTGAGTGAAATGAGCAGAACCAGGAGATCATTATACACGGCAACAACAGTACTATATGACGATTAATTCCGATGGACATGGCTCTCTTCAACAATGAAATGTTTCAAACCACCTCAAATTGTTCACTGAAGAAAGCCATATACACCCAGAGAGAGGGATGTGAAATGTGGACCACAACATAACATTCTCATACTCCTTGATTGATGTTTGCTTACATTGTGTTTCCTTTATCTGATATATCGTTTGTGTAGATAAGATTTTTCTTGCACAACAATGACAAGTTTGGAAATATGTATACATATATTTGATTTGCCAATATTTTAACATAATTAACATGTCGTGGATATCCTGCCATCTAGGGGAGGGGTGGGGAGTTGGGGGGAAAAATTTGTAACGGAAAGCTATGTAAGGGTTATTGTTGAAGAATTACCCACACATATGTTATGCAAATAAAATTAAAAAAAGAGAAAAAAAATTAAAAAAAAGATTATCCAAAGCATGAAGAGAATTAGTTTTTTTTCATTTATCTCTTCATACATCGATTGAATGATCAATTCATTCATTCAATAATTTATTCAGCAAATGACAAAATATCAATATTGACAAAAAAAATCAGAGGTTGTGTAGTTCATCCTGGGATGGAATAAAAGGCCTTCTCTACCTTCTCTACATTATGTGAAGATACCCATTTATAATGTCATTAATTTATAAATGTTGTTGACCACCACATGCTAGGCTGGTGGATATTCAATAGCAAATAAGAGAGAGAGAGAAAGAGCATATGCATTTATCATTTGCCAGGAAAGTATTAAATAAATATTATTTTGATCTTTACAATAACACTGAGAAATAGATGACATAATTATTTCCATCTTATAACTGAGGCAGACTGAGTTTAAGTAGCTTTTTGAGGTTCTCATCACTACTATCACGTGAAGCTGAATTTCTACTCAGGTCTTCCTGACTGTAGGCCCAGTACTCTGTTAATGATGCAGCTAGCTGCCTGCAAACAAGGCAAACTTGCTTTACTTGGACTCTATTACTATGACCAGTTACTGTACAATTAATTTCAAGACATAAAATAGTTCTGAATGGAAAATTCTGAAAGAAATACATTCTACTTATTTGTAACCAAGATAAATATCTCTCCCTTTAGGTTTCTTTCCATTATTTTCCTGCATTCCTAAAAATCATAGAATTGGAATTCACATTTGTATAATATTTTACAGCTACACAACTCTTCAAAATAACACTTTTTTCTCATTGTAGCCTCCCACCAGCCAGGTCTCAAGATTATTTTGAGAGCTGTCATTTCCATGCAACAAAGTGTGAATGTTTCATTATTCTATTCTATGGGTGCTACTTTATTTCCATGCAACTTTCCATTATTTCTTGTGTGTAAATAATAATCACGAATGTGTCTGCACAATCAGTTATTGCCTAGACTTACTGCACACCAACATGTGTCAATTTATAAATCCTAATGGAAATCATGTCTGTTAAAACTTGCCAGAATTGAATGCTTACTTCAAATTGCCTCACAATAGATTTTCATATAGTTCCAGAATCATATAGATTTACATAAGAATAGGATGATGCATATAGTAGATGTTTAATGCATGTTGGTTTATTGGATGGATGAAGAGTGGGATTGTTTGCCTCTCATTTTGATGAAAAGGCAGTTATTGATGAGAAAGGACTGAGTTTGGCATCAGAAGTCCTCTGAGTTTATAATTTCCCTGATCTGCTATTTAAAAAAAAATAATGAGGTTTGAAATAATAATGAGAAGAAGAAGAAAACAGAGGAGATGGAAATATGAGGGGAATGAAGGGAAGAAGAAAAACAAAGGAGGGGAGGAGGAGGGCAAAGGGAAGAAGGGGGAAGAGGAAGAGGAAGAAAAAGAGAAGAGAAAGGAGGAGGTAGAACCAAAGGAAGAAGACAGAAGAGATGAAAATAGAGGGTGAAGAGGATGAAGGGAAGAAGTGGGACAAAAGGAAGAAGGGAGAGAGGAAAAAGTAGGAAGAAGAAGAGGAGGGGGGAGGAAGAAGAAGAAAAAGAGAAAAAAGAAGAGGAAGAGGAAGAAGAAGAGGAAAAGAATGAGGATGAAAAGGATGAGGACAAAGATGAGGATGAGGAATATGAGGAAGAAAGAAGATTTAAATGATGCTTTAGATTTGGCAAAGTACTTTACATCTTATTTGATTCTCACAAAAAAAAAAACTCTATGCAGCAAATGTTATCATTAGCCCACTTTTCAAATGAGGAACATAAATATGAAAGAGGAGGAAAAGGACTTGTTCTGTCTGAGGCAGGATTCAAAATTTTGTCTCCCTAATTCCAAATCCAAATTTTATCCACTGTCCTGTTTATATGCTTCTATCACCATGATCCTCAGTTTCCTCACCTGTGAAAAGATGTTTGCATTTAACAAAATCATATGTGAATCACAAACTGCAAAGACTTCTATAGTTTTCATGGAAAGAGGAAGGGTGAATAAATAGGAGTTTCCTTATAAAGGCCAATACCAAAAAAGATATTTCAACATTTCACTCTGCAAATGGTATATCATTTGGGATCCTTTATTTTTCATCTCCAGGCATTTTTTCTGGCTATCTCTCATGTCTGGAATGCTTTTCCTCATCTGCCTGTTGATTTCCCTGGCTTCCAATTACTAGCTAAAATTCTGTTTTTCAGAAAGTCTTTCACAATTCATCTTATTTCTAGTGCTTTTTCTCCATTAAGTATTTCCTATGAATACTGCATATAGCTTGTTTGTACATATTTGTTTACCTGTTTCCCCCTCATTAGATTGTGAACTCATTGATGGCAGAGATTGTCTTTTTTTTTAAATTGAGGCAATTGTGGTTAAGTGACTTGCCCAGAGTCACACAGCTAGAAAGTGTTAAATGTCTGAGAACAGATTTGAACTCAGGTTCTCCTCACTCCAAAGCTGCTGCTCTATCCACTGCACTACCTAGGTGCTCCTGGCTTTTTCTTTTCTATCTCTAGTGTTTAGCATGTAACTGGCATATAGTAGGCACTGAAATTTTTTGCTGACTGACAGAATGAGATATATACATTTCACGAATATGACCAATGAAAGAATTTGCTTTATTTGACCATTCATATTTGATTCAAGTTTTTGTTTTTGTTTTTCCTTAATGTGAGGGAAGAGATAGGACTGCATAAAGATAAATGCTTGTTTTAAGAAAATAACAATTATAAACCAAATCTTGATGTTTAAATCACAGAGAATAATAAACAGTCTATAAATCCCAGGGCCCACTAGCCAGATCATAGTAGAGAATGTTTTTTTCAGGAAAACCTAAATCTAAGTTTTTAAGCTGATTTCCCTCAGAAATTCTGATATTATAGAATCAAAGGCTTTCAAAAAACATGAATTGATTAAATAATTCATAATTCTTGAGTAAAGATTCTCAGTGTCTGTTTATAATACCTGGTATAAACCACAGCTTTAAAAAAAGAGGAAAAAAGCATATTATAAGCTGAAGAACCCAATGTATAAAAAAATACCAGATTTGATAATGGGGATTGGAGACATATTGTGAAGGGAAAACAACACCAGACTTGGAGTGAGAATACTTGGGTTCAAATCCAAGCTATTCTACCTACTAGTTATATCACCACTGACAAGTTAATTAGTTCTTTGAGCTTCATATTCCTTATATATTAGATGTACGGTTATTATTTTATATCAGTATTTGAAATAAATCTGGAAAAAAGTTAAGGCATATACTGCAAAACTATTGAGAACTAAAGCAACATCAATTTTGGGAACATAAAAAAATCACATCCCCCAAAATAGCCATACTAACATATTACTATCATAACAGTTCTATATCATAATCAGATTCTACCTAATGGTACAATGTTTATCCTAGATACAGATTAGATAGCTAACAACAACCTCAGTTCCTATTTCGGTCCCAGTGGCATTAACTCTTCTAAGAGCCCCTCAGCTTATTTTCCCATTTGTAACCCAATTCTTACTCTAGAAATAACTATTCACTATAATGCTGTTTTTATCTAGTATAAACCCAATTCCTACTCTAGAAATAACTATTCACTGTAATGCTATTGTATTTAATACTGTGTTAGAAGAAATAATTAGCCAATTTGGGTCCTTTTTTGATGTCTCAGCATTATTTAGAAGTTGACTCTGAATCCTCAAAGACCATTCTAGCAAACCACAAGTCCTGGCAAATTCTATTAAATGAAGCAGCTTTAATTACAGCAACAGACTGACTATATGACAGGGTCACAGCTAACATTAGTAAAACACAAAGGGATGAATTTTTCCCCCATATAATCCATTATTGGCTATCACAAACCTCTATTAAGATATGATTGTCTTAAAACTCATACTGTGGAAAAGAGTGCCCTCTTCTGTAAAATCAGATCTCTATTTTTACAGAGAACTGATGTAAGAATGCTCCTTTGGATGTTCAACTTAGACGCTTGGCATTTTCCTAAAATAATAAACCACTGAGAAGCAAATATGCTCTATAAAATCTAGCTGCCCATATCAGCTACCAGAAAAGAAAGTATAATCCTATATCTGGTTATTTTCTCTTTTCTACTCAATATTTGAAATAGAAACCATGACCTTGAAAACCTGAGACATCTAGATCTCTGCATATACATTTCCCTTGGTTTTCTGGAAAATTCTCATTAATAAGCTTCACTTAGCTGGGAACAGGATAAAAATGAATTTTTTTCCTGGCATGAGTAGGGAAGGAGTCTAACTGTAACTTTATGATAGGAAAGAAAGAGCTATAATTATCCTAGGGAAGAAAAAATCTGCTTCACTCCTCTACTGTGGTATATAAATCAACTTCTTAGAGAAAAGGCTAAAAGTATGAAAGGGTGGGGGACTATCTGAGTGTTATAGGATAGAGAGATATGTGAAGTCATTCATTTCTGGACATAACAGATTTCAATTGCTATCTTCTTTGTACCCTATGATATCCTAGTGGTAGTCCTGAGGTCTCAAAGGCTATGTCAATAGAACACATGATTCAGCTCTTGTGAAGCTGCCGTGACATGCATCTTTCTTGTTCCAACAGTTGCTCAGCTAAGTGCAGGAAAATTTATCTCAGGAAGGTCGATCAGGAATGAATGGCAAAAGATACCTGTGTTTTGGAGTTAGTATTTAAGAGAGCTTGTGATTAAGGAAGTTCCCATTTATTACAAATCCATGGATAGGTTTTGAACCTGATTTAATAGAAAATATAGCTATATGCATGCAATAATAGATCATTAGAGAATAGAACATACCAATACCACTGCTTAGCATGATGCTTAACAGTAAATACTTTATGTAAATGTTTTCATTCTTTTCATTTGTTTGTTGATTTAATTTCAGTCAAAATAGATTATAATTAAGGTTCAGATTGGAGGGTAAGTTGGGGGAGGTTATTATTTTTCGGTGGACAGTCTGAAATATTTAAAATATTTAAAAGATGTGAGATAAACTAGCATGCAATCCCTAGTTTATTTTACATCTTCACATACTCCCTAGGATGAGGAAATCTTTTCTAGGAATAAAGTCTCAGTTCTAATATGGTAATAATCTGATTTCATTATCTTTTATGGAGAATCTGGTTTGGCTGTTTTTTGGGAGGAACTGCTCATTCTTCCCATCATCAAGAGGGTGCTAACATACTCATTTTCTAAGGAAGCATATTGATACAGGAAATATTATTCTTTTTCCTTTTATTTTCAGTTACATTTCACAATACTCCCCTTCACATATGTCCTATTACAGATAAACTCAACTGCCATCTGATCTCTGCCCACTCTCAACTGTGTCTCAGTAATTGATTTTGTTATTCAGTCACTCTAGTCATGTCTCTTTGTAACCCTATTTGAGGTTTTCTTGGCAAAGATATTACCATTTCCTTCTCCTAATCATTTTGTGGGAAACCAAATTGAGGCAAACAAGGTAAAGTGACTTGTCCAGAGTCACACAGCTAGTTAAGTTTCTGAAGCTAGATTTGAATGTAGGAAGATGAGCCCTAACTCCAGTCTTGGCACTCTGTGCTCTATAGGGCTACCTAGCTGCTTCTGTAGCCTTTCCCCCATATATAGGACAAACTCTGCTTCCTTTCTACCTCTTTCTTATCTCTCTATTGATATCCCTCTCCTTCATATTTGTATGCTCTCTGCCTTACACATAGAAGTTGGTGGATTTGAAATCAATACAGAATAAAATAAGTGGGAGTTGTATAGTTGATTTAATAGTTAGTAAATACTTCAATAAAACGTGAGCTTCCCCACAAAGCATCACTCTATAATAACAACAAAGACCACATACAAAAACATTGTTATCTTTACATTATCTAGACAATTACTATAATTTGGGCCTTAAATGGACCTTAGAATAGTTCTAAAAGTTGATCAATTCACTCATTTTATAGATGAAAAAAATTAGGCCTAGATAAGCAAATAACTTGTCTAGGCTCCAATAATTAATGGTAAAAAAAATTAATGGTAGAGATTGGCCTAGAATATATTATTAATCTCCTTCTCTAGTCTAAATAATCTTTCTTCTAATCACCTAGCATTGTAAAGCTATGTTTTCTTGAATCATCAGTAAACTCAAGTTGGATCAAATTTTGAGGGATCATCCTGTCTCTAATCCACACTTTAGTCTTATAGCTAATTCTATATCAAACAATGTAGAGGTTATTCTTTTTTTAAAAAGATATTCAGATTCAAATGCAACAGTTCTGACTGTTAAAAAGGTTTTTTTTTCATTATTTACCATCAATATCTTTCCTCCTTTACTTCAAGGCTATTTCATCATGTTCAGGCTCTTAAGAATATGATGAAAAGTGATTATTACCTCCAAACAAAAGAGTTGATCATCATCCCCAAAATAAACAAATAAAAAATCATATATTTGATAAAAGTAGAATAAATCTTTAAGAAATTTAGCCATCATCTAGTCCAAAAACTTCATTTTAATGATGAACCCACTGCATTCTGGATACTGGAGAGTTATTTTTCTACAGAGATGAATGGCAAGTTAGGGTAAGAGCATAGACTAGAAATCAGGTCATTTGACAATCAATGTATGATCTCTTTTTATCCATTCTCTTCTCTAGTTTCTAATATCTCTTTTCTTTTTTAGGCTAAATAATCTTTGTTTATTATACCTACATTCTATTTTTTTTTAAATCACGTTTATCATCTACTTGTAATACTGCCTTCCACCTGTAGATATCTCTTGTTTCTTTATATTGTTTTAAAACTTGGCACCATATCTGAATAATTCAGAGATAAAGAGGCTGATGTATGTGATCTTTGATATTAGGGCAAAGTGACACTTTAAGTTGAAACTCAAGTTCATAAAATCCTTGCAAGCATTTGAGTATTATTTATTCAACACTACTTTGTGGAAGATAACACAAACCTCAGAGAGGGGTAGAGTATACAAAAGAATCAAACATAGAGTTTCAGTTATAGGATTCACATTTTGGGAGGGACAAGATGAAATGTTTCCAGAACAGAATCTCTAAGATTGTATGGGTACCATAAACTAATGACTATTTGAAGGAATAAGGGATTTAGTCTAGAGAAAAGTAGTTTTAGAGGGTCAAGTTTGCATTCTTTAAGCATTCATGGGGATGTCAAATGAGTATGCATTAGGATTAATTCAAACAAGCCACAGGCCAGTTTAGGAGTGTAGGAGTCATGAGTTTATACTGAAGGAAAGAGAATTTGGGTTCGGCTCATAGAATAATTTCCAAAAAAATTGAATCTAACAATGACATACATCAAGAAGTAGAAGGGTCATCATGAATGAAAGTCTTCCACTAGATATTAGATGATCATTCATAAAGGAAAACAATAGATGATATTCCCCACTCAATGCTCTTAGTATATTGTCTTATATATAGCAGGTGCTTAATAAATTAGAGGCAGAGGGAGGCACAATAAATAGAGAGGAGCCTAGAGTCAAGAAGACCTGAGTTCAAATGTATTTTCAGATGCTTACTAGCTGGGTCATCTTGGACAGGTCACTTAAACTGTTCATTCATCTCAATTTCCTCAAAATTAAAATGGGGATAACAATACCAGTATCCTCTGAAAGTTGTTGTGAGGATCAGATGATATTTTAAGCACTTAGCACAGTGATTGGCTCATGGTAGATGCCATATAACTATAGCTATTAATAAATACTGTTGAATGGTTAATTAAGGTGGCCTTTTAGGTTTCTTCTAGAACTGGGATTCTTAAATTTTTTGCTGATTTCCCATTTATAAACATGTATATGAATGTATATGCATATGTGTAATCAAAGATATCATATATGCACCCACACAAGCAGAATATGTTGTCATTATTTACTTATGTCTTTCTCTTCATGACAACATTTGGGGTATTCTTGCCAAAGGTACAAAAGTAGTTTGCCATGTGCTTCTTTAGATCATTTTGCAAATTAAACTACTTAGGCAAACAGGGTGAAATGACTTCCCCACATCTATATTGCAAGTGAGGCCATATTCAAAATCAGAAAGATGAGTCTTCTTGATTCTAGGCTTGGTACTCTAGCCACTGTTCTTCCTAGTTGCCCTGGAATGTACATGCATACATACATACATAGATACACAAGTGTGAATATATACTCATGCACCCATGTGTATATACACTCATGCACACATATCATATATAATAGGATATACATGCATATACATATATGCATATATTCAGAATGTGTATGTGTCTATTTGTGTCACATGTATGTGATTGTATGTGTATGTACATGTATGCACATAGATATCACCGTTCTCAAAAGTTTGCCTTCCTATTTCATTCTTCCAAGTCAATTCCATTATTTAAAGGGTTAAGTTTGCCTTGCTTATTCAGTTATATGAGAGCATTTAGAGAGGATTTTGGCTGAGTCCATACAACAGAATCAAGCTTACCATGATTAGACTACTTGGCAACTATCTTTTTTTCCCCCTAAATTGAGGACATCGTTTTTATGAGCAGCCTCAAATAGCATACTGAGTTACTTCTGGTCTTCTGCTTGTATAATTTAAAGACAGCCAAGATGGTCTTGCAAAAGTTTATTTTAATTGCTCCAATATGGACAAGGATGTGTTGGCAGATCAAAATGGCAGATGTCTTTTAATGTTCCCCATTTTAGCTTATGTAAATAATTATGCTTTCTTTCTGCCTCTAATTCATTTCTGTAAATTGTCCCAGACAGAACACACAGGTTTCCTGGGACAGCCTGTAAACTGGGAAATAGAAACTGCTTTGAAAGTGTTTTCAATCCAGAAATTAAGTCCATAACTAGGTTGAACTCTCTTTATTTTTTTCTGTTCTTCTATTTCTCAAAAATTTTCAGTGATTAATAATTATTCACTGAATATCATTTGAACTCTATAGGCTAACATTCATGATCTACAAGTTTGTCTTAACTATTATCTTCTAAAACTGCCCTGCATATATCCAGGGTGTTGTGGAAAAGTCCTTGACATTAAAAATAGGAGACCATTGATTTATATCCTGTCTTTGATTCTACCTTTATGACTTGGACAAGACATTTCCCCTCTTTTGGCTTGTTTCCTCATCATTAACATAAATTAATCTTTTATTAGAGTATCTCTAATGATCCTTCCATTTATTCTTTATTCTGTAGTTCTATTATGCTTGTTAGCTTTCATATGAATCTCATGTGGAAAATAGATGTCTAACAGAAAGAGAAGAAAGGTTTTATTGCTATTTTTGTTTTTTGGTTGTATATGGAATTGCTTATGAGACCTTGCTATGCAAATTACAGTAGTGATTAAGAGTGCTTTCTTCTGAGGAACTGACTGACATCATTTAGGTACCTTTTGGGGGAAGGTATTTCCAAGTGCCACCTGGGCCAGGGGAGCAGACAAGAAGCCAATGTTCACTCTTTGGGAAAGGTATCTGCTGATGTGCCTATATTTCACTTATGTAAGAACAAATGAGCCAGAACAAAAAAATGAACTGTGATTTATGCCCTATATGTAAGCAATGAGCCTCTGACTTATATGTTAAAAGTATCTTTGCCTAAATAAAGTTTTATCCCAGAATTAGTGGACATCACTTTTTTCATATATTTTCTCATTCCATTCTCACAAAATGAGACTATCATAGTAATTTTTTTATACTCTCATTTTCCTATTCCCCACTGATGGTAGAATTCAGGATGCTGTCTCTGATGATAAAAATGAATAGACTCGGACCAAGATAGGTCATTGAGGAGGGGCCCAGTTGTCCTAATGGAACTTAATCATAATTCCTAGTCTATGACATAACTCATAGAATATAAGAGCTGGGAGGAGCTTTAGAGGTCATCTAGTTCAGTTCTCTCATTTTCCCATTTAGTCTCAAGGAGATTAGGTGAATTACCTATGGTCATACAACAGTTAAAATATAAAGAGTGACATTGATATCAAGAGAAGAATTAAGCCTAACTAAGCTTAAAGAAGAATATGAAATGTTTGCCAAATCACTATGAAAAAAAGAAAATTAAAAACTAATCTTTATTCTTGTTGACTTTCATAGAAAATCATGAAACTTAAAAATTGGAAGATATCTGAAAACATAAAAATTTGAATAATAGAAAGCAGAATCAACACTAAAGCTAGAAAGAGACTCGAGAATGTATGCAAAAAGAATAGTAATTTACTATTCTAGGATGTTAGAGCTAGAAAGAAACTGAGAACATGGCATATTATAGTTAAAAAGGAAAATAAAACATAATGTCAGAGTGGAAGGGTCCCCAGATATCAACCATGAAACTCATAAATGTATTTTCTATTTTAAAGTCATCTCTATGCCCATGTATCACCTTTGCTGATTTAGATACTCAGACCAAAAAAACACCCAACTTCTCAAAGTTCAAGAATCTGTTCTCTGCTCTAAGGAACAATGTCATTATGATTTAGCTGAACAAATAGAAGCATGGAAGTCAGGAAACTCATTAAGTAGTTATATGATTTTTTTTTAAATGAGGCTCAGCCTCATTTTCTCATCACTCAAATTCGATCTATTTATCACCAAGTCTTATGAGATCAAGTGAAATAACAAGCATAAAAGATCCTTGACAAATATAATGGCTTTAAATATTGTTTGCTATTCTTTGGACACATTCCAGCTTGTTAATATCCCTCTTAAATACAGGAAGCCCATCAATGAAGAAAGTATTTTAGAAATGATCTGATCAGGAAAGAAGACATTGAAGACAGAAGTGCTACCTAATTCTGAAGCCCATCCTTCTATATCTGACTCTTAAGGTCACATCTGCTTTATTACATCTGCCTGTTTGCCATTGATCTAGATTGAGCTTTCAGCCCAATTTTTAGATCCATCGGAGAGACTAAGTATCTTCCCCAATGTGGAAAGAAAATTCATGCCTAGATCTCATGACTAGTCATTGAAATTATTATTTCTTTACAATATCCTGCCTCGATGTTCTGAAAAAAATAAGTGTATTCTGCCTTCATTACCATCATCATCATACTCATAATCATCATCTTGTGCT
The DNA here is from genome assembly GCA_023553655.1 of Myrmecobius fasciatus. NCBI lineage: Eukaryota > Metazoa > Chordata > Mammalia > Dasyuromorphia > Myrmecobiidae > Myrmecobius > Myrmecobius fasciatus. The sequence continues at coordinate 213,002 of JAJPUD010003641.1, read as the reverse complement.
TTATTTATGTTATTTTATTTCATCCTCAAAGCAACTATGAGGAAGGTGGGATTATTATCTGAATTCACAGATGAGAAAACTGAAACAAAAAGCTTGAGAGATTTTCCTTATTCTCAGGCTCATCAGTATCTAAGGCAGATTTGAATTCATTTCTTTCTGACACCAAGTTCAGTACCATACCCAGTGTATCACTTAGCTACTTCTAAAAGATGACCATTTGGGGGTTGTCACGTAAAGTTAACATTTTTCAGAGAAATTACAACAGCAGAGAGAGACCACTTGGCAAATCAGGGAGACCTGAGCTCGTCCTGATTACTCCTCTTCCTCCTCTCCCTCTCCCTTGTTTTTTCTTTCTTCTTCTCCTCCTCTTCCTCCTGCTTCTTTTTCTCCTCTTCTTCTTCCTCCTCCTTCTTCTTCTTATAATTATTTTGGTTATGATTGTATTAGCTTTGTAAACATGGATAAGTCACTTTACTTTTCAATGTCTAAATAACTCTTTAAGAGCAGATCAGTTGCTGTCCTTCAAATGTAAAGGGAGTTTCTGTTCCTGGAGTCCCTTGCCCTGGTAAAATCAACCCCGCCTTTTCTGAATAGCTTACATTTCCTAGTGCATTAAGATCTGCTGGGTACTTTCATCACACTTGCATTGTAGAGGAGACTGTATAAAACCTCATTTTCTAAAGGACACTAAAGTTCAGAGTTCATGGGCTTATAGATCAAGATACTTCAGCTCCCTAGATCAACACACTCACTTTAAAGATGAGAATATTGGGGTACAGATAGACCAAGCACCTTGTTCAAGTTTGCATAGGTAGGAAGTGTCAGTTGTGTTTAAAGGGAAAAAATGCTTTAGACACTTATAATAACATCCTAACAACAGACCAAGGAATTCTCAATACTCACTACTCTTTCGTAAAAAAAATATTCTGTAAAAAAAAAGTCATCTGATGCTGAAGCCATGCTCTTTCTACAGACCAATGTTCTTTCTACATGGCTTTCCTACAGTCCTATAATCAGTAAGTGCCAGGTCTAGATCTTGAAGTCAGGTCTTCTGCCTCTTGTTCAGAGCTGTTTCCATTATGCTAAAAGTAGAGTTCCTTATCTCGTCAGTTACATACAGCATACAGTCAAAAATATGATTCCATGATGGTTTTGCATAGAGAAGAGCCATCTAGGTTTTCTACTCTGATTCTCCACACTGATCCTTCTTTGAAAATTAGTGTCAAGAGCAGTACAAGATTAAATAGAGAATGGAGAGGAGAGGGAATTGGTGCAAAAAAAAAGTCCTCTATGCATTAAAATGGTTTTGCTTTCTTATTTTTCAAGATACCAAATGCTTATGTGGAATTTAGGCAAGCACAATGCTGTTTATTTACATGGTATAATGGGAGTAAACACTCAGCAAGGAAGGGACGGGATGCGCTAGCTCAGCATGAGCTAACCCATTATCTTATGTTTTCAATGGGAAACAGTACAGAGAAGCTTGATAGCAAAGTTGTCTGAATAAGATGGAGAATGTGATTACTTCTTTAGGATTACTGCAATATGTAATTACTTTGAGGAGCCCAGTCGAAAGGAACTCTCTTAAATGATAATTATAGAACTATATTCACTTTCAATCTCTGTAATAGCACCAAACATTAGAGTTTTCATTAATGGTTTGCCACAGTTAATAAAGTCATTTTTCTTTAAAAGATATAAAAAATAAAAATCTACCTAGCAATTCCCACAAAATGGAGTTTCTAGTTTAGAATTACCTTATTTATAAGCTAACAGGAGGCAGAGATAAAACACTGGGTGATTTAAACACTCTAATACATAACTATGAACAGGGTTTGATTCCTGTTTTAAGATATGTCAAAAATATAAACAAAAATGAATTCCGACAGAAAATTAACAACAAAAACTCAAATTCTGAGTTTCAAATTGCTCAAAACCATATAAAGTACACAGTACAGTTACTATTATTATTGCTCATGAAGAAATTGAGACCTAGGGAATGACAGTATTGAATTATAAGACCTAGTTTAATTCAGACCTGAACAGAGATAATACCTCCAAACTCACTGAGCTGATGAAAAACATTTAGCTCAATCCTAAAAGTTTTCCAGAAAAAAAGACATTCATTCTAGTAAGGCACCCCCTTCCACTTTTGCATAAATGATTGCTAGACGTTTCTTGTATTTTTTTTCTTTTTAATGAGATGAAATCTTTCTCTTGATAATATCTACTCTTTTCTTCTAGTTCTGATCTCTAGGACCAAATAGACCAAACCCAGCCCTTAAACTAGATTAGCATATGTATTCTGATTTACTAGAACAAATACTTTAGACACTTATTACAGTATTTGGAATAAGAGCAGAGCAAGGAATTCTTACAAACTAGCCAGTCTATTCTTTGGTAAAATGATTAATGGGGTGACATGCTTTGGTAAAGACATTTTGCTTTGTAGAATATTACAAGTACTTAGTAGGAAAGATAAAATACATGTGAGATATAGAAGATCAACAAAGGACACAAAATAAAGAAATGGAAAGACCACTTCTCATAAGCTGATTTGAGGTGGTTTCATATATCCAGGCTAGTGATCATTAAGATTTATATCCTCAACAATCCTTAGTGTCAATTCAGACAGCATCACAAATGTGCCCTACTTAAAGTAAATTCCATGTAGAAATAAAATCCAAATTACCAAACTTATCATTGAAAAAGGTTATTTGTGTTTTTTATGATGGTGTTCACTTTACATAAGGAATCACTTCAGATATATAGATATAGATACACAAATAGATGTATACACACATACACATATACACACATATAGAAACATACTACACACATATATACACATATACACACATGCATATATATATATATATAAAATAAATCATCTCGTGTCCACTCTCCATTTAACCTAATTCAAACAACTACTCATAATCATCGTAATAACCACTTGCACTAGAATAATGATTTCTAATTACATGAGGTTTTGTTATCAAATTTAATGATAACAATATTAATAAATAATTTTTATATGTTGGTTTCAGGTAATGCTTTATAAATATTATATTTTCACATCATTCTAGGAGATAGGTGTATAATTATCCCTACTTTACATATTAGCAAATTGAGGCAGGTAGAGGTTAAGCGGCTAGCCCAAGGTTACAAGATAGTGGCAGATCTGAACTCATGTCTTGCAGACAGCAAGTACAGCTTTCTATTCCCTGTAACATCTAGCTGTTTTGGATCATCCAAGATCCCTTTGAAGAAGGCAGGATGTTGTTAACCTTCACCACCCACAAACAACCCTCTATTTTATAGATAATAAAATGTAATTTTTCCAAGTTCATGAAGCCAGTTAGTAGCAAAGATCAAGGATTTTAAAAAAAAATGGTACAGGAAGTTATTCACAGAACCTCCTAAGGAGCCTCTTCTCTAATAATTTATAACTGAATGAAGGTGACCTTCAAAGTACCATCAATGCATCATAGTCTTTGGCAAGTCTTGCTAACCTGGAAAATCTTCAAAAATGAGTCCAAAGATGGAATGGTGTCTGTCATTTGGAGATCTGCCTAGCTAAGTGCATAAAGCCTCTCACCAGAAGGTTGGCCACCAGGTAAGAATGTTTATTCATTCATTTATTTATTCACTATTTGGCTACAGCAACCAAGAATCACAGAAGCTCAGCACTGGAAGAGACCCAAGACATTATCTAAACCAAGAAATTCCTTCTATAATATTCCTGACCAGTAGCTTATGAATTCAAAGAGAATAAATCTAGTACTTTTCCCCCCAAGAGGTAACTGTTCAAACTTTTGAAGAAAGTCTCCATATATATCTCTATCTTCTCTTTTCTAGGCTAAACTTCTTTGTTTCTTTAAGCTGATATTCCTTAGTTCACTTTCCATCCCCAGTAATAAAATCATTAAATTCATGACACTGATTATTATGGCAGACCCAGGGGCTGTAATTGGTGCAAGAGAAAGATATGCTGACAATGAGGAAATCATAACTGTATTTGTATTGACTTATTTAAAGTCGAGTCATTTATTTCTAGGCACCCTGCTTTCAAGTGAGATTTTTGTTTTGTTTTGTTTTGTTTTTCAGATGAGAAACTGAATCTTTGTGGGGGGAAAAGATCATGCATTATTTAGGTACTCTACAATATAAGTTCATTTGATATCTTTGGGGGGGCTGTAAGACATAAAATACTAATATAATTGAACTTTGACACAAACCTCTGTTGTCTCGGACTGTAAAATTTGGGTTATGGACAATTTCAGGAGGTAAACTGAAGAGAAATCTTGGTCCATTGGCTGTATCATCCTTGTCATCAGCACTAATGGAGACTATTGGCTGTAAAAAGAAAAAAAGATAGTGAGCTACCTAAAGCTCTTTGAATATTAGTTCCTTTACCCCCATCCACTAAGGAACAAGTCATGTTTGAAGAACACATCACTTTTTGAATTTTAATAGGTTCTCATGTCTTACCAACCTCAATGCTTTTAGTTGGAATCACATCTCAGATATGGAAGGAACCAAGAGGACATCTACTTCACCTTATACTCCTTACCCCCAATCCAAATAAAGAATCACTTCTATGATACCCCAACTTTTCCTTAAAGAACTCCAATAACATGGAATTTCTTATCCCATGGATCATCCTATTATTCACTCTTCATCAAGACCTAATTATAAGAAAGCCTTCTTTATACTGAAGTGAAATTTAATTCCTTGTAACTTTTACACATGAAGTTCAGTCTTGCCCTCTAGATCTTCACAGATTAAGGATAGTTTCTTCTTCACATGATGGTCTTTTATAAATTCAAAAAATGTCACACTTCCCTCTAGACTTCTTCTTTACAAGCTACAATTCCCTAAAATTCTTCTACTAGTCCAAGAATGGAGTAATTTTGAATGCCCTTGTCATTCTGATTATACTCTTTCAGATACATTAAAGTTTGTCCACACAGATATTAATGTGGAATCCAAAATAATACCTTAGATGTAGTCTGATCAGGAAACAAATGAGTAAATTCATCATCTCTCTTTTATTGAACAGCAGTCTTTTGCAAATGAGAAATGTTGTTGATGGATTAACTAAGATTCAGAATCCCTACTCTTTCTAATAAAGAAAGGAAATAAAAATAACCATCAAACCCTATATCAAAGAACTTCTTTCATCTTTGTTCAATAACTTGATATAAAATATACCTGATTAGAAACAGGTTTTGTCTGGTCACTCTCACAAATAAAGCCTTCATATGGGGCTGCAAATTTAGGAGCATTATCATTGACATCAATAACTCTGATGGCAACCGGGACTTTAGCTTCCTGGTGTCGATTGTCTGGAAGAAAAAATATATACACAATTAAAAGAAAGGGAGAGTGTCTCCAGTGGCTTCTTTAAGGGTTTTCCATAAATTTACCACATAGTCAACCCCAATGATGTGTCATTTAGACAACATATAATAAGAGTTGTCATCTAAAATGCTTGGTGTAGGCTGTGGGTAAAACAATTCTAAACTTCAATTTACAAATAATTAAATAATATCATCCTTGAGCCATGGTGACTATTTGATGAAGATATTCAATTCCAAAGAGGAAAGATCCTCTTCTCAAATAGTTCACGACCCTTGATTAAGGCTCTTATAGTATGCTGCTTGAATGATCCAGGTTTGAAAGATGTCATACTTGGGAACGAGACATAGAAAATTTATCCAGAATATTAGATTAAACTTTGAGACTGTATCACCTGAGGGACAGTTAACTTCCAAGTTTGTGCCATTTCTGCCAGCAGAAAAGAGATAATCTCTTTGTTTCCCTTACCATCATCTACTAAGGAACAAGCATGAAAAGCATGTTTATAACTGAGAAAAAAACTTTCAGTACACAAAAAAACCCTGCACAGATGTTCATAAGAATATAATCCTCATTAAAGATCATTCAAAACCTCTTAAAAGAATACTTACGGAATTCAGTTGCAAAGACAGAAATGTTGAGCCAGGCTGTTTCCTCCCTGTCAAGAGGTTTTGTGGTTTTAATAAAACCATCTTCTTGACCAATACTAAAATATCTGTCCAGGTCAGTGTGCCGATCAATTGAATATCTAAGCAGAACACAAATTAATATTTTAAATATGCCAAATCCTAGGCAACTTAATGTGTTTGAACTTTCTTAGATTTAATGTAACTTTTCAGATTATTACTTTAGTATCACAGGAGTGATACTATCTATCTATCTATCTATCTATCTATCTATCTATCTATCTATACTATAGATGCTTTAAGAGCATCTATAGAACACTTAGATTGATTTGTAAGAGATATCAAAAGTAAAATATTAGAATGGGAATAAGTTTTAGAATATAAAATGGCAGAACTAGAAAACATTTCAGAAATTGTATAATACCCCTCTCCAACTACAGAGAAGAAAGCCACTTTAGAGAAGTGATAAGACGTACCCTTTGGCCTGGTATGAAATTCAATTCAATTCAATTCAATTTGATAAGCATATGTAAATGTCCTAATATATGTAAAGTATTATTCTAGGTTCTAAAGGGAAAAAAAAAGTTTAGACATAGTTCCTGCCCTCAGAATGCTTAAAATCTATGCAGCTTCCCTTTTCCCTCCATCTTACTATCTATCTATCTATTTATCTATATTTCTATAGAAAATATCATGCAGCATTAAAGCTACTTCTATATCACACTAAAAGAAAATGATATGACATATTTGATTGAAAACTGCAATGAATAATTGCATATTTCTCCATATTTACTACATCTATCCATCACCTGAATATTTATGAAGATGATTTTAGAAAACAAGTTTATCCAGCTACTTAAATGTTCAGAAAATCACAAATTCTACAGCTTTTGCCAGCTCCTAGCATACGGCACATTAAATAATTTCAAATTTATCTAAATTTATCTCTCAGGCTTCATTATGGCCTTAAAATCAATCTCCTTATCTTTATTCATTTTGAGATGCTAACAAAATTTTATGCTAATGCTATTTAATTTCAGACCTATTCATGTAGTTCACTTCTGAAGAGGAATGAGCCCATGAATAGTGTCAGATGGCTCTAAATCTGGATACTCTGCTTACCTACTATTCAGATTCTCTGGCCAATAATTATTTATGTTCTCAACAACCTGATCTCTTTAGAGTTCAGTTTCTCCACCTGTAAAATAGATAAAACTACATAGTGTCTCAAGGGCCCTTCCAACTCAGTCTATTTTTGTAGTCAAACAATTTATATTATAAAGGGCTTTTCAATTCTAATAACTGATGTACTACTATGAACACATCTATTGCACCCTCATTAATGCCCTGGAAACTTTATATCCCTAAATAAAACTTTCAGTGAAGTGCTTATAGACTCTTTGTTCCATTAGTTCAGCTACATGGGTTTTCCTAGAAAGAAGTCCCAATACAGTTTAAAATTTACTAAAGCTTAAGTACAATTTTATTAAAATATAAAACTACACTGGGGTTTTTGAGACACCCTGCATTTGTACCAATACTAGATTATATTTATGTAAAATTTATTTATGATAAGCACATGGTGAGGTAGGGGGTTATAGCTATCATTTTAGCCATTTCATAGATCAGGAAACTCAAACTTAAAATAAATATCTTTTCTATGACACCTCAACTAGTAAATTTCAGAGCTGGGAATGAATCCAGATCTCCTGACTCAGTTAGTGCTTTTTTTTTTTTTTAATCTACTATATCACACTGCCTCTCTAACAATCTGTGATCTAATATTCCTTCCAGTTCTGAAATGCTAGGATACTGTGATTCAAAGGGAGGTGTTGGCCCACGTTCATTTTGAATTTAGATGCCACACTTGGCCAGAAAAAGTGAGAGTAAGCTGCAGAATTTAAATGGATAGAGAAGTGAACTGGGTCAGAAAACACTCCTTCATATTGTTTCCCGACAATAGTTTTCAGGAAAAGGCCATTAATAGACTTATTGGATGAATTATTCATTTCCTAAAAATAGTTGACAGTCCTGGCCCTTGAAGGAAAACGACAATAGGAAAGCTGCATCCAAAAGGACTCTTTATTGAACTCTGAGAACCAACTTATCAATCAATACATTTCTACAGTTTAAAGGAGTACACTGGAAAAATGCTATAGGACAGGATCTCTGCCCTCAAGGAGCTGGCAGTCTAGCAGAAAGAAATGGGATATGAATACATAAAGAATAGGGTCAGATGCTGAGCAAAACAAGCAGAACCAGGAATACATTGAACACAATAACAGCAAGATTGTGCAATGATCAACTATGACAAACTTGGTTCTTCTCAGCAGTTCAGTGATCCAAAGCAATTCAAATAAACTTTAGACAGAAAACGCCATCTGCATCCACAGAGACAACTATGGAGAATGACTGAAAATCAACACATGCTGTGTTCACTTTTTTTTCTTTTTCTTCTGTTCTTTTTTTCCTCTTGTGGTTTTTCTCTTTTGTTCTGATTTTTTCTCTCCCAATATTATTCTTAAATGAATATATAAAAAATGAATGTACAAGTATAACAAAAAAAAGTTTTGCATGTAATTGGGGAAAATAAAAATTAAAAAGAATAGGATCAGAGTATTTGAAATAAGAAATTGGGTTGGATTTTTAGCTTTGATGAATGTCTAAGGTAAGTGATACTACTTCATTTCACTGATTTCGCCATTGATCATCTCCCCAGAGATATTATATCAGAGAGAAACAATGAACTCAGTAAGGAATAGAGAGATGTAACAAGGATAGAAGAATATAGTCAATCATCCAAAGAAACAAATAGCTTCAGAGATCATGAACTTTTATGTCAGAGAGGAGTGGTAAACACCTTGTCCCTAATGAAAACTCCATGAAGGAGACCTGGGATTCTAGTGCCAGGAATTGTGAGCTAGCCCTTTGCCACACTTTCCCTTTGGATAGACACTTCACTACCATCCTATGGCAAAATTGGGTTTTAGGTTCTAGGGATATCATGTATATTGATAGAGAATAAGCCACAAGTTTTGGGGAAAATATTTTGTACTAACTCTTCTTGTTATCTTAGTAAATGCTTTTGCTAAATGACAAATAAATCTATTGTTTTATTGTTTAGGAGAAGCACACTATAGAAGGCTCAGGAACCACATTAGTTAGCATAACCATTCACATAGTTATTCACTGAATTAGAGGTAGCAACCGTCCCTGGGGCTCCAGATGTGGGCCTGTGTGAAGAATACTCCAGAGGGCATGTTACATACACTTGTGTTCTGTCAAGGTTTGTTTTAATTGCTTCTTCTCATTCCTGAGAAACCAACTTCTAAATGTTGTCTAATATCTGAAATTATCTTGCATTTACTTATCTGTGTGCATATTATATTCCCCAAATAGACGGTAGGTTGTTTGGTTTAGTTTGTATTTGCCCTTCTATTCCCAGTGTTTTATATAAAATACAACAGGAATAGAGATTTAGAATTGAAAAAGAATTAGAGTCAAGAAAAATGAAGATTTTATAGATAATGAGATCAGGGCCCAGAGAAAGATTAATTGACTTGAGCAATGTATCACTAGTAATAAATGGAAGAATGAGTATCCAAACACAGATATTTTGATGCCTTTCCATTGAGATATAGTGCTTTCCACAGAATAGGTACTTAATACACATTAGTTGAATTGAGGAATCAATTTTAATGGAAGCCATAATATCTCTACAGAAATATTAAGCCAGGCATTTGGAATCATAGTGATGGAAATCTAGAAATTCAATTCAATCCACTATTGGACTTGAATTGTTAACTGCAATACACAAAAGGATGGAAGGGATATGCACAATTATAATTATAGAAATTGTGAAAAGAAGTGATTATGCAGAACCTGACCCAAATAATTAGAAAAACAATCAAAGAATCCCAGCATTGAATGGAATCTTGTACAACCTGCATCTGAACAAGATCCCCTTCTACAACAATCCTTGTAAGTGATCATTCAACCTCAGCTTATCCCCTTCAGTGATTAGGAACTCAGTTCTTCCTATTGCCCCCTCCTCCAATCCCCCAGGTCTGATTATTTTTCCCTTTTACTCTAAATATATGTTGAACTGATATGTGTCTTTCCACAATTTTCTTTTGTAGGTCTGCTTTTTGGGAACACGGAGAGCAAGTAGAGTACTTCAAAAATATTTGAAGAAAAGCCATGCTCCCCAATAAGTCTTTTCTTTATATGTCATGGTATTTTTACCTAGGGAAAATTGGTTTGAAAGATCATATGGCGAGAAGTGAAAACTTCTTTAAAGGGGTTAGAGTGACTGATGGATTATCCCATGCTTTTAGGCTAAGGGAGATGAATATCTACTCAATTAGAAAAACTCCTTCTAAGGAGATTTTAGCATGCATATCCTGCAATCGATTTTTTTATGTCTCCTTTTTTTTTTCCCTTAGGTGTGATCTCCACCCTCTTTTTTACATCCTAACATCATTTTCTGGTTTGCAAATTAAAACTGTCTTCATGCAGAGGATTTTAAAGATCCTTCTCAGCCTACTCTATCTTTAATAACCCTCATCTCCTTAAACAAGCCTGTTAGTTGTCAACTTCAAACTTTAATGATTTATTTCTCTATTTTGGCCTTTTTCCAACTTTCTAATTAACCATTCATATACACACTGAATCTATATAATATAACCATAACCAAATCAGCATCCAGCAAAGAACTGTAGTTTTTCTTTTTACTATTACAAACTCCATTTCAAGTTTGCTTTCTTAGAGAATAAAGGTATAGAAAAACAATGTTTTACTTTTATTTTTATTTTTTGTTCTTTGTTGTCCTTTGCCCCAATACTTTTGCATGTATTATTATAAATACCACTATTCCTTGATCAGGTATCAAAAAATTTCAGAAGATATTACCATTCTACATTTCCTGACTTGCCCTCTGCTAATGTTATTCACACATTTTCTAACTAAATGAATTTGGTATCTAAAACAGATCTGTACTTTGTTGATTCTCTGCTAATTCTAAGTGTGACAATGCCCTATCTTTATTTGTTCATTGAATTCTTTAAAATCTAACTAATTTATCATTTATTTTTGTTTTAAGTCTCCTGTGATTCCTTCCCTTTTATAATAACTGTCTCCTACTCAAAGCTCATACAAAACTTTGTACCTTTATGGTGACCTTATGAAAAAACTGTGCCTTATAATTATCTATTCTAGTGCCTCATCTACATAATATGTAAGTTCCATTATGAAGGATTGTGTCTTGGCTTAAGTTTATATCTCCATCATCTCCCAATTCATTCTTTTTCATGGAGTAGACACTCAATAAAATGTCTCTATGAATTGAATTTTGTTCACTAGAGTCCTGAAAGGCCAGATGGGCAAGTTTTATCTTTCCCATTCTTACTATTAAAGATAATTCCAAATAGAACAGTTAAATTTCTTGCCCATAATCATTCCCAAAGAGACTCAATTAGTATTGGAATTAGATGTCACATCACCTAAGTCCTAGACCAATATTCCCATACTAGCTTGCTTTATGCTTGGGATCCTTGCAATCAATTTTCCCCCAAAATATATTTACACATGCCCAATTATGTCCATTCTCTCAAAAACAATAATTCCCAAATCATTTGCCAACACTCAGTATACTGAGATTACAAACTTTAAGACATAGACATACCTGATGGGGCTGCCGGCAGCATCAGGGTCTTTGGCATGGACTCTACCAACAATAGTACCAGCAGCAGCATTTTCTTGAACTTCATGAATATAACTGGGTGCTAAAAACATTGGCGGTTCATCAGCATCTTCCACAGCAATCTTCACTGTTACCGTGTCTTTGAATGGTCCATTGCTGATGAACTTAGGGTCAATGTGAACATTTGCAGCCTCCACCTTTAGACTGTAAGCTTTTTTGGTTTCAAAATCTACAGGCTGGTAAGAGAAAGAATACCATCCATCATTGAATCAGAGAATGCTGGCACTAGAAGGAAGTTTAGAGATGATTTAATCCAAGTACCTCATTTTACAGATGAGAAAGATGGGGCCATAAAGAAATGTGCTTTATACCCAAGTAAATGTCAGAGTTAAAGTTCAAACCTATGCCCTCTGTTTTCATCTCCAATATCTTCCATTATATCTGATTCACCATCTGATTAAGGGATTGACTTTAAAAGGGAATGTATTCTCAACTAGACAAGATGTTTTCTTGGGTTGTGAATATACACATAACTATATTGACAGATATAGACACAGATACAAAAATGCGCAATACTTTTTGGTATCATCTTCTCAATACTTAGCTTTTGAAACAATTTATACTTTCTCTTAACTATTTTCATGACAATGAATTCCTCTGGTTTTTCTAGCCATCTTTTCCTTCTTTTAGCATGGAAAGCTGGATTATAGTGTGTGTACTGCCTTCCTTTGAGTAGATAAATCTTAGGCTTCTATCTTATGCTTTCTTTTCTTTTTGTACTCCTTCCTTGGTGATCTCAGCTTCCATGGGCTCAATTACTGTTTCTATGTAAATGACCTCTCAAATCTTTAAATCTAGGTCTCATGTCTCTACTGAGCTGTAATTATAACGTAAATTGTCTGTTGAACATCCACAGCTGGATGTTCCAAAGGAACCTCAAATTAAACATGTTGAAGCCTACTTCACTGCTAACTGCTGACTCCCCCCCAAAAGAAAAAAAAAACCTCCTTACCAATATTTTATTTTTCTCATTTTATTTTTGAGGCCATAATCATTTTTCTAGCTAATTAAATTCACCACTTCAGAATCATCTTGAATTTATCATTTTTCCTCATTCCCCATATCCAATCAGCTTCCAGGTTTTGTTGCTTGTACCTCCACATCATATTTTATATACATAAATATATATATATATATGTATATACACACACATATACACTATATATACACACATACACATATGTGTATATATATATATTGTATATTGTGTATATGTATATATACATATATTATACACACACACACACATATATATATATATTATAATTTCCCATTCAAACAGTTACCACTTTCATTTAGGTTCTGATGATTTCTTGATTAGACTGTTACAAGACCCTTTTAATAATTCTCTTGGTAGTTAATTTCTCACCATCCTAATACATTCCCAATCAATTACTAACTTTTATGCCTAAGGTACAGTTTGACTAAGTCCCTTCCCAGCTCCAGAAATTTTATACTCTAGAATAAAACAATCTGGTCTATTTAGCATTTGAAGCCTTTCAGACTCTATCTTTCCATATTGATCTTAAGAAACTATCCATCATGTAGTCTACATTCCATCTAAACATTATTCCTCACAGACTGACATTGACATCTTCCATTTGCACAGGCCATCCACCATGCTAGGAATGTTCTTTCTTCTAATTTCAACCTGATAGAATACCTGCTTTCCCTCAAAGACCTTCTCAGCTGCCATTCATTATGACTTTCATTAATGAACAAAGGAGAAAGCATCTATTCAGTGCTTACTATGTGCCAGACATTGTGACAATTACAAGGAATATATATTTGGAAATGTCAGAAAGTGACTTTTGTGGTGATATAAAGCTAAAATAGCTTAGAAGCAGTAGCATAGTGGGTGAGTCAAGTCAAATTACTAATGTATTTATGATTACTTCTTGCCAATCAGAAGCCCAGATCATAAGGACAGAGCTAGAGTTGGCGTTCCAAGCTGGAATGGAAAACAGAAGGCAGGAGCATGGCACCAAGAAGGTTGAAGAACATATGTATTTACCGGTACACATATTGTTTCCTCCTGGTAAAATATAAGCTACATGAGAACAAGAAAAAAATTATCATCATGTTTACTACTCAGCGTCTGCTACAGTGCCTAGTATATTATAGACACTCAATAAATGCTTCTTGAATTAATTGGAATAATTATAACTTCCTTCACATAATGGGTACTTAATAAATGCTAATTAACTGACTCCTCCATTTTTGTCAATTATTCCAATATTTTATACATTTTATATACTTTTTTCTTCTATATCCTAACATTTTTGTCTGGTTCCCTCAAGTTCTGATATATCTATATCTGTATCTCTATATCTCTGAATCTTTTAGTATTTTCAGGTCTTTTCCTGATGGGATATTTTTTCTAAAGTCAATGTTCCTATTTCCAAAAGCTATATATCCCTTAATCATCCTAACCTGTGATAAAGGTATTAAAATTGTAATATGTGGGCTCAGATGTTAAATTATATTATCTCATTAAGAACTAATTGTTACTTTATAATTTAGATAGATGATACATAGAAAAGGGTTTTCAATAATAATTTGTTCTCTTGAACACTTATTTGAGGGGGAAAAAGCTATCTTCAATCATCAAATAGAAAGGTACAGTCCTTTGAAGCTTTAATTGTTTCATTTCCAGATGTCCCTGAACATCTGTTTTTCCCTGGATGGAAATATATTGCCTATCTGGGCTCCAATAGAATATGTAGACTACAAAATTAATGTGCAAAAATTTGACTTTCTTAAAACAAATACATGAAGAACATGCAGATATCATGATTTTCATTTTGTAAATAAGGAAACTTCATCCCAGAGGTGATAAATAATAGGAAGATTACATAACTTGTTGATTGTAGAGGCAGTATTCAAAAATGAAATTGCATAAGTTTAAAGCTGCCAATGTTTACTCTGCCCAAGAAATCTCAATGACTCCCTTTAGCCTTAGGGTAAAATGCATCTCTTTTGTACAGGACTTTTATGACATGGATCCAGATAATTTTTTCCCCAGTTTGTTGAGTATTCTTTCTACCCATACCATATATGTTACAAATGAACTGACCAACTTGTTCTCTCTACATAAAATTTGATCCACTGTTTCTATGATTATAAGTAAGTGATTTCTCATTACCATTTTCTGATGCTATCCCTATTTATCTCCATCCTTTAAGCATGTCCATTACTCCCCCCCAAAAAAAAATTCAGTTAATGGCCATTCCCTTCAAAGATTCTTTCCTAAATCTTCAAATTTTCTCTGTGTTCCCTTAAAATGTGTTTTTGTATTATTTTGTATAATCTATTCTATTTTATTTTTATTCATCTGTGAACATGGTATATATTCCTGGTGGAAGGTAAATTCCTTGAGGGTAAGGACTTGTCTTACTTTTATATTCATATTCATAATGCATAACACAGAGACTGGTAGTGAGTACTTACATGTTAGTTGATTGAAATTCATTTTATCTTTAAAAAGAAAACAACTTTCCTACCCTTAACTTTGAATTTTCTATGTGATACAAGCTGAGACAAATGTTCTTTAATAAATTACATAACAGTAGCCACCACCTTAATCTTAAATGGTTGCTTTTTAGAAAATTGTTCCTTCACTTGAAATAAACACACTGAATTAGAGGAGAAGGATGTGCAGATTAATCATATGCAGGGAACTCATTTGCAATGTTGAAGCTCCACGGGGTGATTTAAATGTTTAAAGATTGTAGAGACACTGTGTGTTTATACCCTGAATGCATTGAAAATAAGTGACAACCTTTGCTCAACCAACCATCCAATTACATCCAAAATGAAGAATGGGATGCAAGACTAGTGTATGTCAAGTGCTCATATGTCAGTGTCAAGTACACAGAAGAATAATATTAATTAGTAAGGGAAACTGACAGTAACATGCCAGATGTCATTAGTATAGCCATCATTTCACAGTGGAAAACTCAGAACTATTTCTATTATATCAGGCACATAGGGGCTTGGCAGGAGACATATTCTCCTTATCTATGTAGCAGATAGAAGTCAGTAAGAACTGAATTCAAATTGGACCTCAGACACTTACTATGTGGCCCTCAGTTTGTTTGTTTTTTGACTCAGTATCTCCATCTGTCAAATGAACTGGAAGTGAAAATGACAAATAACTCAGTATCTTTGCCAAGAAAACCCTTAAGTAAGCTCAAAAAGAGTTAAACACAACAAAATAAAATAGGAATACTATTTTACACTACCTACAATAGGTTGCTAAGGAAAAATATTAAAAATAAAATGTTTAAGTATTTGTTATTATCATTATTGTTGTCATTCATTTATCTAAAACCATTTAAAACATTATCAGAATTAGAGAAGCAAGTGACACAAAGGATCACTGTTATCAAATGACTTGTCAAATATCATTCAACCAATTTTTCACCAGCTACACTCATTTGGGCTGGACTCCATCATGACCCCAAGGAAAAAACCTCATCATTGGGAACATAATTACCCTGAGGGTTTACATCAATTTTGGTAATTCAAGATTTAAGAATGGGGCAAAGAACTCCTACCAAAGCCTCCATTTATAAATAACTCTTAGGATGATCATCTGTTGATTTTCCATATTCTTTGCACTGGACTCCCTCATATCCTTCATATAGGTACTTCCCTTAACTCCCTTACAATTTCCTTTTCTGTTTTCCCATACTAGATTAAAAACTCCTTGAGGACAGGGACTACATTTTATATTTCTAGTGCTTAACACAATTCCTGGCACATAGAGAGTGCTTAATAGAGATTTACTGACTGACTCAGTGGCAGAGTTGGGTTTGGAAACTGCATTTCTTAAGTACAAATTTCTCAACATCAGGACTTCAATACTCAAGGTTTCAACTCTTCGTTTTCTTTAATCTCACTTTTCTTTGTAATTGAGGTTATTTTCATCCTATTTCTACCTTTCCCTCCATGTACTCTTTACTGTTTTATTTAATCTAAATTCTCAAAGTTCTGCATAGATAAAATGCCAATATTATTCATCTGCTCCTTCATAACCAACAGCTTCCTCATCTTCTCAGTTCCAGTTGACCTCAATATTTCTTTTTCCATCTCCTACTTCTTTATTGATTCTTCAAATTAATTTTATCAGTGTTACAATCCAATTTTCACTATTACCCACTGTATTTTAATATTCATGAGGCACTACCCAGTTGAAAATGAATACTTGATTAAAACCAAGGTAACTCTATCACTCAATTTTGATTTCATGCCAAATATGCTTTGAGGATTGAAAGGTGTTGATTTCTCAAGTGGTAAATCAGTTTTAAAAAATAATTTATAGAATATAATATGATTGTGTCATAATTTTAATATGTAATTGATTTGATTCCTTTTTTAAAAGTTACTTTTGTCTCTGCAGTCCTATAGAGCAGCAGTTGTAAATGTGTGCTATAGGGACTCTTGGAAGTCCCCAAAACCCTTTCAAGATGTCAATCAGTTAAAAAAGGAAAAAATATTTACATAATAAAATTAGGCCCAATAATAAGTAAGAATTGGCCTTAAGGGTCAGTTTCATGAATGAATCTAAATTATTTCCATAGACTGGGTAATCCCAGTTTACTCTGGGCCATAATTTATTATTTATTCTAGATTTGCCAGAGAAAGATGACAGACGGAAAGAAATCATTCTCAAGGTGAATCTTCACATCTGGATAGGTGGAAACATTCTACATCTCCTTACCTTCTTAAGTTTCACTACACCTTCCTGTGTTTCATAATCTGTTGTAATTTCAAACAGCTCCATGCCATCCCCATCAATGATGTTATAGGTTACTAAGCCATTTTCTCCAATATCTGGGTCTTTGGCCTTCAATCGTCCGACTTCTTCTCCTGGCACAGCTGCTTCTGACACAGACATCTGGTATACACCTAGACAGAAAAGAAATAATGTTTTGTCTTATTTTATTGATATTAAAAGAAGCCTTGCTTTTGATATTTTAATATGGTTCTCCTTCTAGCATTATCTATCTCAGTGTCTCCATATCTGTAGAAGACAATTCTTAATGAGAAGCTGTGATAATACATAAATAAGCAAACAAACAAATAAATGAATGAATGAATGAATGAACAAATAGATACAAAGATAGATAAATAAAAAATAAGTCACTATTTTCTTGCTCAACTTTCAGGCTATGGGTAAGGCTCATCCTCAGGTAACAGAAACACAGCTTAAAACTTTTCCAAATTGGAATGATTTATCAGACCTTAGCATAAACATTGGTATATAACTTTAGCAAAGAAAAATTTCATCTCCATATAATCAGGAGGCCTTCAAGGAGGTCCTGAAGGAATGTGTAAGAATTTAGAATTCATGACATTAGCATGTTATATAAAGGATTTGAAACTCATATGGATTGAGTAAAACATTAATAAATAAAAAGGAAGGGAATAAGCAAATGTAAAACAAATGCCCTAAGTATAGATGGCATATGATTCCTTGAAGGAATAATTAGCTGAAGTCTAGAAGAGGCAGGGTAGGTGGTACTATGGAAAAGCAGTGTCCCAAGTGACATGTAGGAAAGAAGAATAATTCTCATATATACTGCAAATCAGAAAATAATTACATTCACCCGCAATATATATATATATATATATATATATATATATATATATGTATATATAAATCTTTGAACTAATCATTTAATAAATACTCAATTTGATAAATTCTTTCCATTAATTCAATAATAATTGAAATAATAACTTATGTTAACTCATAATTAATTAATACTATTGATGTCTCCTAATAATACTATTCTACTCTCATTCCTCTCTGGAGAGCAGATTGAGCAAGAATTATGTCTCCCTTCCTATATACACATTGATTAGCAATGACAAGACCCAAGAATTAATTACAAAAGTCACCTTCTGTCTCCTATGATTATGTGACTATTAATCACCCTTTTATAACATCAATATTTAGAATGTTTCAATAGTAATAACTGATTAATCAATCAATCAAGTGAGCATCTTCAACATGTTCAACATTGTGAGACATATGGGAATAAAAGAACAATATAGGGCATGGCCCTTGTAATTAAAAATTTATTTGGGGATGGAAAACGTTATGCAACACACAACCAGAAATGTGTCTAAAAAATCAGTGAGGACTAAAAAGTGCAGTTTATAATTGAGTGAAACAGTGTGCAGATTAGATTCTAAATATAATAGAACTTCAGAGTGGAGACAGGCAAAGATGACCTTTGGCAAGTGGAAAAAGCTTTTCTGAAAGTGTGGAATCTGAACAAGGTCTTGAGAGCCAGGAAATATTTTGTTAGTTGAGAAAGGCAAGGAAAGCATGATTATTATTCAAGCGATGGTCCATGTTTGTTGAACTGAAAATTTAGCAGGTAAATAATAGGGAAAGAAGAAAATGGTTGCTGAGCTATCACTATCTTCAAATTCATGTAAAGACAGGTGACATTGAAAAGAAAGGCAGCACTGGAGCCAGAACGATCTGGTAATAGGTTCTTTTGATGCTTAATAGACATGTGATCTTCATCCTCATCCTCAGCATTATCATCACCTTTTAAATTTTATAAAATTACCAATCCTATACCAAGTGAATACTAATAACAATCCTACAAAATCTGTGCTATTATTATCCCTATTTTACCGATGAGAAAAGTGGAGCAGAGAGAAATTAAATGATTTTCCCAGGATTATATAGCAAACTGAGGAAGATTTGAACTTAGATCGTCCTGGTCTAACACCCTCTTCACTGTACAAATCACCTAATTTTCCAATTTTTCTATCAAATATCAGTCTGCATGTGTAACAGATTATTTACAGAAAAAATGGGTTTACTTGAGTGGGTTCTGTACAATGAAAAAAAATTAGAGCTTCTGAGAAACACCAAAAATAAACAAGAAAACAGACATAGAGTCAAGAGAGAATTGCTCCCTTTCCTACTGAGGAAGATTAGTGTATTGAAAGAGCATTAGGCTCACTAGGGAAAGGAAAATGGTTTAACTCTTTCCTCTAATGGTCACTACATATATGACTCTGGGCTAGTCAATGAGCATCCTTGGGTTTTAGATCTTTAGAGTCAGCTGTGAATCTATGACAATTTGTGAATAATATCTCATTGTATGGCAGGCAGTAGCATTAGAGAGAGATGCCCGAGCTACATAAAAGAGTAAGCCAATTCTTCTTCTTTTTTTTAATATTTACTATGTAAGCTTTCATTTGTCTTGTTTTTATTGTTTTTGTTCAGTCATTTCAGTCCTGTCCAATGTTTCATGACCCCATTTGTGATTTTCCTAGCAAAGATACTGGAGTGATTTTCAATTTTCTTCTCCAGCTTACTGGACAGATGAGGACACTGAGGAAAACAGGATTAAATGACTTGCTTATAAGTGCCTGAGATGAGATTTGAACTCAGGAAGATGAGTCTTCCTGACTTTGGGCCTGATGCTTTATGCACTATTGTACCACCTAGCCATCTCTAACTTTATTCATGAGCTCAGTTTATAATCTTGGCCCCAGTGAATCCCTGTTTTCAGACTCTTTACCCCTATAATCTCTCTTAAAAATCTACTTTTCAAAAAAAAAGAATCTAGTTTTCTTGAAGAAACTGTAAAAAAAAGGGCACATAAAAATCCAATATTGATAGGTCAAATCTATGTAAAAGTTAAAGACAAATTTTGAAACTTAAGTAACTCAGTGATAAAAATGTTGCACTTGAAATTACAAAGACCGGAATTTGAATCCTGCCTCAAAAACAAACCGGTTGTGTGTTCTTGGGCAAATAATTAATCTCTTTCACCCTCAGTTTCCTCATTTCCTCATTGGTGAAACAGGAATTAATAATAGCATCTACCACAGGGCACAGAGGAGAGTCAGGGAGCAGATTAATACATAAATGGGAAATATTTACAAACATAAACAATAGAATATCAATGACTTTAATATTAAATATTTTAAAATCAATATAAGGTTCTCAGGGATCATTGTGTACTACTTAGTCCCGTGTTTTTTTTATTAAAGCTTTTTTATTTACAGAACATATGCATAATTGTTCAACATTGGCCTTTGCAAAATTTTCTGTTCCAAATTTTTCCCTCCTTCCCTTCACCCTCTCCACTAGATGGCAGGTAATCTAATACATGTTAAATATATTAAAATATATGACAAATCCAATATATGTATACATATCTATACTTATATTGCCTCACAAGACAAATTGAATCTAGAAAGACAAAGAAAAAAAAACTAAGAAGGAAAAAAAATGCAAGCAAACATCAACACAAAGCATTAAAATGCTATGTTGTGGTTTATCCTCAGATCCCATACGCCTCTCCCTGGGTGTATATGGCTTTCTTCATCACTGAACAATAGGAACTGGTTTGAGTCACCTCATTGTTAAAGAGAGCCATGTCCATCAGAATTGATCATCATATAGTCTTGTTGCCATATATAATGATCTCCTGGTTCTGCTCATTTCACTTAGCATCAGTTCATGTAGGTCTTTCCAGGCCTCTCTGAAAGTCCCCTGTGTTTCTGAGTTTGACATTGCTGTTTTAAAGCACTTAAGAAATCTTAAAGCTGCCTATTATTGTTATAATAGCTATTGTATTTTCTATTTTGTTTTTATCTGGCTATTCATTATATTCTGGACTTAATGAAATGTTTCCATCATAACAAGACTTAATAGCATATTTAGAGATTGCATTCAAAAGGAACACTATTTCTAAAAGGTTGGTTCCATTGTTGGGGCAGCTGGATTGCCAAGTGGATAGAGCAGTGGGTCTGGCGTAAAGAAGATTGATTTTCCTGAGTTCAAATCCTGCCTAAGACGCTTTCTAGTTGTGTGACTCTGGGTAAGTACCTTAATTCTGTTTGTCTCAGTTTCTTTATTTGTAAAATGAGCTGGAGTAGGAAATGGCAAACCATTCCAGTATCTTTGCTAAGGAACCCAAATGGGGTCATGAAAAAACTAAAATGATTCAACAATAAACAATAACAATAACAAGGTCCCATTGTATTCTCCCAAACATTACAGCTGTTGATTCTTTTTTCTTTCTGACTTTATGATTCTGTTCTATAATGACTGTCTCCCTCACAATCAGATCAATTCTTCTAAGTTTCCTTTTGCAGGATAATCATCTATGTCCTTTTCCCTTTTACTAGAGCTACCCTAAGACTCTGTCCTAAGTCCTTTCCATTTCTCTCTATACTCTCTTCCTCTATGATCTTATTGATTTAATCATCATCTCTTTATACATGACTCCCAAATTTATAATCATTTTCAAGCATGACCAATATATTGACATTTTGTTGAGTTGTGTGTATTTATTACAAGGGATGTTATTTAGGGTAGGGAGAATGAATTCATGGATAATAAAAAAGATACAAAAAATTATAAAGCTGTCCATAAAACTTGTTTAACATTTGTAGAATGAAAGAGAAAGAAATATAAAAGGGAACACGAACAGAAAAATTAGCTACCATAATATTACAAAATTAAATTTAATATAAATAATGTAATTTAATTAATTAAAATTGATATAAACTAAAAAATTAAACTAAAAGAATTCTACAGTTTGACAACTGTTTTTTGTTGTTGCTTTTATTTTCTCTGTGTTAAAATTTTCATGTTGTCAATTATTAACACAATAAAGAAAATTAAAAGTTTAAAGGGTTTTTAAGTATACATGCTATCAAAGAATTTCCTAAAATCTGGGCCACTTTTATCTATGGCATTCCCTTCATCCATTAATAACCTATCAGAAAAGGAAAATTCAGCTGACATGACCTATTTTTTGATGAAGACATGCTATCTACACTGCATTCTTTTCTAGATATTGAGCAACCATCTCTTTTATAACTTTATCCATTATAGAATGGATTTTCTAGTAATCAAAGTCAAATTCATTGACCTATTGCAAATAGGTTTTCTCTTTTTTGCAAAGTGAGACATTTACCTTTCTCTACTCCTCTAACACTTTTTCCACTCTGGAATATTACTGACAGTAACTCAATACTCACATTCATTAGTTTTAATATCTGAGGATAGTGTCTATTTTGACTATTTTCTTTTAAAACAAACAAACAAAAGGTAACATCCTTATTCTGGTAAATCATGTATATGCATGTCTTTGCACATATATGTACATATATTTGCATGTGTGTATCTAGGTGTGCATGCATACCTACATATGTGCGTACATGCATACATTGATACATCAAAACATATGTGAAACATAAATAGGTGAATGAGATTTAAGGCCCAGTATTATATCTTGCAAAGAAGATAATCTTCTTTGATATTTGATATATTAGAGGATAATAATTATTCTCTAAACTCTCTATGTGATGTTTATCATCTGCCAAGCTTAAGGCACACAGGACCTTTGTAATGATAGCTTCTATTTTGGTAACCCAGTCTCTAATTTTGTCCTCAAGTTTCTTCAAAATTCCCACAAATGCCATTTCATGATAGTAGTCTAACCTGAATTAACTTTTCATTTGCCTGCATATAGCAAGCAATCTCTTAGAAATTCATGTTGATGTGACTTTTTATTTGTTTTTATAGAATTTCCTTTTAACTACTTTTTATTCTAGTATTCCCAACTTGTCCATATCAGGATCAGTTTGAGTATATGAAGAGATTTCCCCAGTACTAACCTCAGATAAATACATCTATTTCTTAATCATGTGAGCTATTATGTTTTCATCTTGAAATATTCTTTTTATCTTAATATACTAAATGGGCTCTGAAATATTCTTTCCATGTTTCCTTCCTTTGACAGTCTACAAAATGCAAAACAAGGACAGAGTAGGTCCTAAGGATGCTGCATCTGGGGATTATAATTCTTGAGGGACCCATGTCCTGAGGTTGTTATGATGAATATGAACTAGGAATAGAAACTACTAGGATTAGTTCTAAGATTATTTTTTTAAAAGAAAAAATCTCAACCCTTACTCTGTGGAAACTTTGGTGGGTTGTCATTGACATCGGTCAGTGTAATTGTCACTTTGGTTGTCCCTGAGAGTCCGCCCATGTGTCCGCCCATGTCCTTGGCTTGTATTACAACATGATATTCTTCCTTTGCTTCTCTGTCCATATTTGGAAGCGCCGTTCTGATTATACCTGTATGAGCAAGGTGAAAAACATAGCAAGGATAAACCATCCATCACTTACAATTTAGAGACCCTGCAATTACATGGAAATGTTATCCTTCCCTTCCTCCCCATCCCTATGAATTAAAGGAGTATCAGTTAAATCTTACACATACACACTCACACACACACACACATGCATGCTTAGCTATACACAAAAACAACCCAATTACATATTATAATTGTCATGATATTTGGTTGCTTCCAAGAGCAATCACAGGTGCAGCCATGAGAGGGAAGGGGATGGTCCATCCTGCCCACTAATTCCATTGAGCTATATCAGCTGTCATACAATGCAGCTTACTATGTTAGTATTCCTTTCAGATCATTCAGGGGTGCTAACTAGTAAGAAGAGTGCTGGAGAGTAATGATTTAATGTTGAATAGAATCTGGCTATTACAAGGATTGTTATGTGGTATATAGCATAGCATAGCTGGTCCATGAATTTTTTTTGGGGGGGGGAGGAGAGAGAGAGAGACAGAGAGAGAGAAAGAGGGGGGAAGGAGGGAGGAAGAAAGGAAAGAAGAGAAGGAGGGAGAGAGGGAGAGGAAGAAGGAAAAAGAAAAAAAAAGGAGAGAGAGAAAGATGGAGGGAGAGAGAGACAGAGAGACAGAGTGAGAGAAACAGAGAGACAGTGAGAGACAAAGAGAGACAGAGATTATTTTGCAGTATTATCAGTTTTCTTTGTAATTTTCTTTGTTTTATTTTTTTTTGCATTTAAGAGTAATTATTCTGAAGAATAAAACCATAGATTTTAGCAGATTATCAAAGAGGCCCATTATACATGATAAAATAAAACAAAACAAAAACAAACAATAAAACCTCCCACGTATGGAGTATATGGTCAGAATCAAAGACAGAAGTGAAAAAAGAAATTAAAAATGCTTGGTCTTCTCCCCTTTGTCACAAAATTCTGATATATTAATTGGTGGTTGCCTCAGGTACTTACTATAGCTTGGCCTGAATCTAGCTGTTTCATTCATTCCTTGGTTATATCCTTATCAACCACTGTGTCACCTGGACAAGAAATCATGATGCTAAGGATTTAATATTTTTTTAACTCCAGAACTAATAATCTGAGGCCCCACAGTGGTCCACAATTTCTAGGCTGAGATCTAATCAAGCTTCATTTCACCCCCTGGCTATCTCCTCACTAGCTACCATCTATGAACTCTTTTCCCCTATCTTTCCAATTCTGAAAACATAATCGCATCAACCACACTATATATGCTTTATTTCCCCCACCCACTCCATTATAAGTTCCTTGAAGAAAAAGTCTGTCTTCACTTCTAGTATGGAGTCTGGCACATATTAAGAACTGAGTAAATCATTGCTTCCTTCCTAACTTCCTTCCTTCCTTCCTTCCGAATTTCCTTCCTTCCTTCCTTCCTTCCTTCCTTCCTTCCTTCCTTCCTTCCTTCCTTCCTTCCTTCCTTCCTTCCTTCCTTCCTTCCTTCCTTCCTTCCTTCCTTCTTTCCTTTCTTCTTTCCTTCCTCCTTTCCTTTCTTCCTCCCTCCCTTCCTTGCTTCCTTCTTCCCTTCCTTCTTCTGTCCCTCCCTACCTTCCTTCTATCCTTCCTTCCTTCTTTCCTTTCTACCTTCCTTCATTCCTTCTTTCCTTCCCTTTATTTATCCTCCTAGTACATGGGAATGTTCAGGTATGCCCATGTCAGCTCAATTTCTAGTGTACCCATATAGCCTATACCAGTACACTGAACAAATGATGAGGAGACTTTGATATTAGATAGAGTGACAAACCATGACATGGAAAAAGATTTGGAACCTGGGCTCCACAGCCTTTAATGAGAAGCAGGGAGGTGGTACAGCAGCATGACATAGTAGAGAGAAAATTGATTGAAAGTCAAAAAGACTGAGATTCAAAAATTGCCTCATTTATGTCCTGTATGTGTGGCTGTGAGGCAAGTCAAAACTTAAAACCCTAATCAGATGCAGTATTCTAAAACTATGAGTTGTAGAGAAAGTGCTGATCTGAATTGGCAAAGAAAATTCTTGGCAGTGATATTATACCAAATAAATAAATAAATACAATCTTATGAGGAAATGAACCCATATAAGTGAATTGACTTCTGAAGAGCTAACACATGCTAGAGTCAGATTTCAAAGCAAGGGCTACTGATTCCACAGTTTCCAATTGTCCCTTTGCTGAAGCTGGATTGGGGTCAGAGAACAAAACTATTCAAACTGTTAACTTCAATTTTCCATACCTGTTTGTGCTTCAACAGAAAAATAGGGCTGGCCTTCCAGAATGCTATAAACCAGTTTAGCACTATTTCCATAGGTAGGATCATCAGCATCTGAAGCAGTTACTTGGATCACAGATGTACCTGGAAAAGGAGAGAGATATTTTTGCTCAAATTATCTGTATCAAACAAATTATAGTGTTTCATTTTACAATTGAAAAAATTCCAAAAACATCAATTCAACGTATTTGTGTTTTTTCATTGAAATTGAAATTAATTTAATTTTTATTAAGAAAAAACTATTTCTCCCTCTCATCACCCCTAATGAAAAAAGAAAAAAAGTACATATATTTTAACTAGTTCAAACATGAAAATTATATTTTTCTGGCAAATTCACTACATTTGGTAGTTAAGTTAATGTTACAAATATTATTTAAAAAAACATTCCTAGCCTCATGCAAGTGGGACAATTCAATAAATCAAATAATTAAGTTTAATTCCTCCCAAAGAGTATAATAAATGATAATTAATGATGAATTACAATTCATAAAAAGACAGGACGCAGTCATCCATCTGTAGCAGTATAGTAAATTTATGATTTTATTATAGCTCTGCATAAATAAAATTATTATTCCTACTTTTTAATTATTTTATTGTTATAGATATTGTCCAGATTTTTGTTCCCTGTTGATATGGAAACTATATCTTCCTTGGTCAAATGGGATTTGATAACTATCAGGAAACAAACAAACAAAAAAAAAAAACAGTCAAGACAAGATCTGTTGGATTCTAAGGCTAGCATCTGTTGGGGAAGATTCTGGAGCATTTCACCCAAGGAACTAAGTGGAATATTGATTTGTCATCTTTCCTGGAAAACCCTCAATATTTAGTTTCTGGTGGAGCCATTGGCTGATGAAGCAATTGAGCGGGAAAATCTGAATGGAAAGGTGGCATTTTGTTGCAATATGGTGGTATCAAGCTTAAAGATAACATAGATTGTAGAAAAGGTCCAATCTCAAATCTTTTAATATTCTGGTGCTAGAGATGATGCAGGCTCATTTAGTGTCTATTCATACAAGTATTATAACACCAACTATTAACTGCAAAAAATCAACACCGGTACAAGTTTTCCAGACCTATTTTTTCTGTTAGATCTGCAAAAGCATGATGGCAGATAAAATATTATAAATCAAGTCTAGTCAGCAACAATTTTTTAGGCATCTATTATGTGACAGGCACTATGCTTTTTAAATAAGGCAGTAAGATTTTCAGGAACAATGTTTTAAATGAGTAATTGACCAAAAAACCTTAAAGTAGGGCTTTCACTATATTTTGGTAGAGGGTCTGTTTAGAATGCTATATCATTGCACAATGAGGTTTCAAAGGGGAATATTATATGGGGTAGATCTGTATTCAGTGGAGTTGCTCATAGGATCAAATAGATGAATCTGAATGAATGAATTAAATTAAATGTGCTAAGGGAAGTGGCAATTTAAAGCAGTCCTCCAGGGAATCCTTTAGCAGGGCAAAGATTCCTCAAATAATGCAAATTAAATCCCCTTGATTTATGTTACATAAGTTTTTATGTTATAATATTGAATTCATTTAATATAGGTCCCAGATGCATTTATTATTAGTACCTTGATGACTGCGTGAAAGCCACCCCCTCTTATTTCCTCTCTCAGATAACAAAATCTTCATCCTACTTCCTGAATTGTGACAAAACAATTTGGGTAATGTTTACCCAGTAATGAGAGAGAGAGAGAGAGAGAGACAGACAGACAGACAGAGATACAGACAGAGACTGAGACACAGAGAGAGAGAGATGGAAAGACAGAGACAGAGAGAAAAAAGAGAGAGAAAAGAGAGACAGAGAGAAAAAAAAGAGAGAAAAGAGAGAGAGAAAAAGAGAAAGAGAGAGAGAAAGAGAGAGAGAGAGAGAGAGAGAGAGAGAGAGAGAGAGAGAGAGAGAGAGAGAGAGAGAGAGAGAGAACCTTGATACATACCCACATTGGACCGCTCTGGCACATTGGCATGGTAATTTTCATGTAAGAATTCAGGAGGGTTGTCATTGATGTCCTGAACTTTGACAATGAATTCTGAAGGTGGTTCCAGTGGTCGATTGGTGTCTCTGTCCACTGCTTGTGCCATCAGAGTATACTGGGCTCTTTCTTCTCGGTCCAGTGTCTTAGTTGCATGAATGTTCCCTGATTTATCATCAATAACAAAAATGGTTCCTGCTCCTTCACCTGAGAGAATATATTTAATGTTCCCATCACCAGAATCGATATCAGAGTGGAGCTAGGAAGAGAGAAAATATATTTTGTGACCTTACATACAAAGAATATGAGTAAATACAATAGGGATGAAATGGATGTGTCAGTGCTGAGAGAAATAAAGTCCGGTTGACTGTCCCTGATGGACAATAGAGTGTCATGATAAAGAAATGATGGTTTAAGCAAACAATCTAAATTATCCATGGGAATTAAATGGGGAGAAGCTAAAAAATTTCAAGATAGCCTAATAAGCTCCTGTGCCAAATGTACCACAAATATGCCTAACTTTTTACTTCACTATGATATGAGCTACATAAAAATTATTATTCAGATGGAAATTTACTCAACATCATCACACAGACCAGAAATGGGCTGTAGGGCTCATCTAGTCCTACATAAGGAAACTAAATGCTGGAGAGAAGACATGAAATGACCAGAGGTATGAAGGTAATTAAATTAAAGAGTCAGGATTTCAACTCATGTCTTTAAACTCCAGTGTCTATTTTTCCCCATTGTGACATGATGCCTCTCAAAATTTCTAGATTATTGATCGTATCAGACAGGAAAAAGAACTGAATAGTAACTTTTCATCTTTCTTAGATGTGTTAATAATATAATCTATGCTATCTTTTAAAATTGATTGCAGTTTTTAGTGACTTACCATAAATCTTAAAAAAACCTGAAAAACTAAAAATAAAAGACTACCCTAAAAAAGTTCCTTATTATTTATAGTATCTAATAAATTAATAAATAAGAATACTAATGATAACCTCCACTTATATACTGTTACCATTTTCATAGAATTTTGCTGAAAACCAAGTCTGAATTCCCTTTTCAGATCATCAGGGATATGATACCCACTTACTTGACTACTGTGTCTCTTAGTAAATTCCCCTATATTCTAGCCAAAGCAGATAGCTAGTTATTTCGTAAGCATAACTTATATTCTCTTGCCTTTAATTTCTATGTTTGGAATGGTCTCCTTCATCATTCTAATCCTAAAAGTCAGGTTAATTCTAAATCTAACTATGATTAAAAGCTGTTTAAATGTTAATGTCACTTCTTCCATAAAGTCTTCCAAGTTCTACATAGGCAATGTGGTTGTTCCCTCCCTCCTTTCATCCTCCATCATACTATGTTGTTATTTCTGTTATGATATTTATCATCCTCAGCAGGGGATTATACTTATTTCTGCATATGTGGTACAGTGATGTGAGCCTGTGTATCCTGGACTAGGGATATTATAGTACAGTACTTTGTTCTGCTCAGACTACAGTAAGAATATTATGAAGAATCCTGGATGTCACTTTTCAGGAATGGCATTGGTGAATTACAGAGTATACAAAGGAGTGTCCAGGATGGTGAAGGACATTGAGTCCAGACCAAATTGGGACTGATTCATGAATTCAGGGATGTTAGGCACTGAAGAAAACTTAGCAAGGACATAACTGAATTCCTGAAGGCTGTCACAAAGAAGGATTAAATTTCTGCTTGGCTAGAGGTAAAACTAAGAGTAATGTGTAGGCACTGAAAAGATATACATTGAAATGTTATCAGAGGCCTGAGGAAACTTTTTAATGTAGCTACAGAACATTAAAATGGGCTACCTCAGGAGACAGTGGGTTCTACCTCACTGGGGGGTGTCCAAGCAAGAGCTTTTATGGCACATTGGCCACAAGAGTATAAGGGGTGGTGTGGGAGGAATTCTTCAGGAATTGGTTAGACCAATGGCCCCAAGGTCCATTCCAATTATGAAAGGTTATGGGATTCTGTGAAATGTGGGGAGAAACTGTGTTTTCTTAATCTACGTACTCTACACAGCCCAACAAATGGTGTTGATATAATAGTTTATAAGTATTTGAAAAATTAATGGATACATTAGCATCTCAGAGGGTGACAGTGATGGGTAACAAATGGGTAACTTTCTCCTCCTACTCAATTGACTCTCATTTTATAGAGTATTTTAAGGCTTTCAGAGTTTTAAATCTTTTTCTACCAGACTGCATGAGGTAGTTAGTGCAAATAGCATTGCCCCAGTTAAGTCCAGTTAAGAAAAAAAAAAACTTTCGAGGAGTTATACAACTTCCCCTTGATATCAAGTATCATCAAAGCCAAAATATGAACCCAACTCTCCCCTGACTCTAATTTTAGCTTGTTTTCTGTACTATGAGTCCCAAAGGGAAGAAATCACTATTTTTCAAAGACAATGCATTAGACAGCCTTTGGTTTTGCTTTATTTAACACTAACAGCTCTATTGAATTTCAACCTTTATTTTTCTTATTCTAATCTAAGTGGAAGCACAGGCAATCTGTTCACAATGATTCATATGTGGGAAGACATAGAGGACCCTTAAAACTCTTCCCACAGACCCATGCCAGTGTCCAAGATGACAGAGATATACAAAAGCAAATCACAGGAACATGAAATCTTTTCGAGCAGTCAAAAAGAAGCAATTGTATAGTTAAGCAAGATTTGGCAGAATACTATAGTGAGTCTGGGCAGATAACACATCCTTCAAAGAAACTGAAAATAGTATCCCTTTTGCACAATGTTTTTAAATGAGTTACAATCCATGGAAGTGTGTGTGTGTGTGTGTGTGGTGACTGGACATGTGATTTCACAGGTAGAAGGAACTCAACTTATACAAATGCAGGTCAGTACCTTCTTGGTAGAGATCTTCCTAGAGATCTTAAGTCACTGGGAGGTTCATCAACTTGCCCAGGTACATACACATAGCCAGTAGTCTTATCTGACCCTTTGCTTCAAGTCTGCCTCACTGTCTTACACTTTTTCTCTATCTTTATTTCTCTCTTTGTCACTCTCTCCCTCTCCCAGATACAAATATATATATATATATATATACATAATACAACATATAATATGTACATATATATGCATATGAATATATAAACCAAATGTATCCATAATGCTTTATACATATGTGCACATATTATTTATATGCCAATATTATATATTATGATTCTTACTACTTTGTGGGTGGTAAAGCTAAAATGCATCAAATTTATGAAATAAAATTGCAATAGAGTAGAAATTACAAGGGGTATGAAATCAATAGAAATCAAAGAATCATTGATTCACTGACTAATTCACTTCATTCATTTGAATATTGGCTTTTCAACACCTACTGTGCACAAAGCACTATGCTCTACAGCATTAGAAGGGGTTGTTGTGTGACCTTAGCCAAGTCACTTATCCTTTTTAAGTCTTTGTAAAATTATAAACTGAAGGGATTATATATGTTTATCTCTAAGATCCCTTCAAGTTCTAAACAACAACATTTTAAAGTCCTTCCAAAGAAAACATCACAATATTGTTCTAAGACTTATTAAAGTTTTTAACAAAATATGCTTAAAATCTCTTCTGGTTGTCAGATTCTCTATGTTCTTACATCCCTTTCAGTTCTAGATTTCCATAGTTCTGAGAATTCAAAGGGCACTAATTTTGTTAATTTTTTTTATTTCATGTCAAAGGGATTTTTTTAAGTAAAAATTATAAACACTTTGTGCCCAAGCAATATATTTCTAAGATAGTTATAAAATATTCTTTTAATATCTGTGATTAATATCAAGCTATTTTTGCAAGAAGAATAGACATTAAACATTGTAAATGTTGTATTTTTAAGCAAAATATTAGACTGTGTTTTTTTTTTTGCAAGTGACTAGAAATACAACAATTTTCTTAAATTCTTTTACAATCTGATTCTACTGAAATGACTATGATTTGATTGCTCCCCTTAAATGTAGGGCAGTGGTCATGTCAGGAATAATGCAGAAAAAAATCAGAAGATGAATTCTAATTCTAGCTATTCCACTATAGCACTGGCTTTTCAGAATAAACTACTTCCCCTTTCTGCACTTCAGTTTCCAGATCTATGAAGCTAGCTAGAGCTACTTATGCTAAAGCTAATAATATTGTCTACGTGCAGACACTTTCTGCACTTTCCACTTCTAAGATTCCTACTAGTTCAAACATTCTATGCTCTAAAGTTCCTTTTAGTTCTTACAGTATATGACATAGTGGTCCATATTTTAAAATCCTTTCCACTTTTAACATCCTATAATTCTGCATTTTAATTCATGGGATTTCTTGGGAATTAAATAGACATAAGGTTTTTTGTGATTACTCATATGATTAACTTTTAAAAAATATTTTAGATTCTTCTTATTTCACTGACAGCACTAACACAGATGAAAGTTAGATGTAAATTCTCATTTGAATCTCATAAAAGGGGATTTATACTACTTCCATTTAATCAGATATGATTTACTACTAAGCTCCACACAAAAAATGTAGTTCGGTAAATCATTAAATGTTATCAAGTGAAACAGGCATTGGTTTCCTGCCAATTTCTAACTCTAAGGATTGTGAATTTTTTTACATTCAAATACAAATTTCCCTATTCACACAAAGCTTGCAACTTTCATGCAAAGTTTTACTTTTGATAATAAATTATAAATATTGAAAGTTGGAAATTGTAAAATTATCATCTCCTTTCACTCACTACACACAATTCATACACACACATACACACACACACAACTTAACTAGAAATCAAAAACAAAGAAATAGTTAATGTAACCATGTTTTGAACAACCATTTTCATTGTCCAACCTAAAGTGATCAGACTTCAATTTAATCTTCTATTCTATTGTCCTGTTTAGAATGGATATTCAGAAAACGTCTTAATGTTAATTAGATGTGTTCTGATTTTGTGGCATCATTATCCCTTTAGGGGCCAAGACCTTTAAAATATCTATCTTTTATCAGTATAAATAAACCAAAGGCATGGAATCATTGAATGATGGTTTTAAAATATGCCTTGGAATAAAAAAAAATATTAGAAGTTAGAAAAAACACTTCTGAAAAATATAAAGAATAGCATCCTGAAACACATTTTAGAAGCTAAAGACTCAACACATAAAATGTTAAAATTATAAATAGGCTACAATACAGAATAGCAGATGTAAAAGTGAATATAAAATGTTAAATATGGAAGGGAACTGTTCTCTTTCCCCACTGCAAACCCCAGCTACTCTACCTCTTCCTGTTTTCCTAGTATCAGCCCTTCTCTAGCTTCTCTTTCCTCTCTTCAAAATCTTGATCCTATAATTTACCAGCTCAGTTTTGATACTAATCATTATCCTTGAGTCCCTTGACCTGCCTCCACCCATCCTTTTTCAAACCAAAACCCTTGATTAAAACCTATTTTTCTCTACTCCTACTCATGTGCACCAATGGAAAAACTCACAAAATTTTGCTAATTCATTTGACTAAAATTTTATATGTGATCTTCATTGGGTTCTCATTGCTACATACCAATCATTTTGTTCTTTTCTGACAGTCTTTCTATCCTATTCACCATTATTTCTCTTCCAAAACTTTTTTTCTCTTCTCAGTCTACTTACATCAACTTTTCCTCCCTCCCTTTTAGCAGAGAATTCTGCTTCATAATTCATTGAAAATAAAGCTATATTTTGGAGGCTTTCCATATTTCAAATCACTTTAATGTAATCCTAAACTTTTGGAGAAAAAAAAATGCTTTTTTTCTTTCTGAATAACAACCTTTTACCTGTATATTTTATCCCATCTCCTCTCACCTACTCTGTTAAAATCACTCCTTTAATTATCACTTTTCTTCCCTTCTACCCTTTTTCTTCTCTTCACCTTTTGCTCCCTCTCTCCAAATTTTCCATCTTTCCTTGTAAAACTGCTTCTTTTCTTCTGCTTGCAAACATGCAAGCAAAACACAAAGAACTCCATGTGGAAGAACTATTCCCTCAAGCTATTCTATCAATTCTCTTTTTCACAGTCAAACTTGAGGGAAGAGTTGTGGGAAACAGTTTAAGGATCTTGGGTTCACATTCTTGCTTCCCTGTTCTCACTACTCAGCCACTTACTGTCTAGCTTATGATGCTATCATCCAAGTGAAATGATCATTCACCATTGACCTCTAAAACGAAAAATTCACCCATCTTTTTTTCAGTCCCCATCCTACTTAATATCTGTGTAGTATATAATACTTGTGACCATCTTCTTTTTCTGGGATTTATGAAAATGTTCTTTCTTTAGAATATTGGAAATATGCACATTCCATTCCATATAAATCAGATTTTAATCCTGGTTCTTCCACATGAATAAAGTAAATCACTTAAGCTATTTGTCTTTCTTTAATGTCTCTTGCAGCTCTAATTCTCTCATATTATCATTCTATGTCTATAGTCCATACAGTCTAAGGTTCATTGAACCACCAGGAACATTGAAATAAAAAAGGGAAGTCAATATCTTACCCTGCCAACTAACACAGGATCCGGTCCAGTATACTCCTCAATGACAAAAAACTGATTCCAGACCCAGCCTCTTTTGGAACGTTGAAGAACCTGACCTTCTTTTCCTTTTTCATGGTGAGGGTGGAGAGACCTTAAATGATTCGATTTCTCAGTTAAAAATGCCTGGCTGTTAGCCAGCATCCCCAGGCAGACCAGGATAGCATGTAAACAGTAGTTCTCCTTCATTTTTGGTTAAGTGAGAGGCACAGGAATATCTGTAAATCCAGCCTTTGTTCTCGGAGATCTGACAGTCTTCAACCTGGCAGGCCACTCAGGACACTCAAATGGAACCGTCTCCAGACAGAATACCACCATTCAGGAAGAGCATCACCTCAATGCTGTGCACCTTCCCAATTTTGCCTCTGAAAGGAAAAGAAAAGAAGTCAATGGCTTCACAATTAGAGAAAATCCACACATTCATTAGCAAATGAGCAATTAATAATTTATTAGCAAGTAATTAATATTAGCAAATAAAAAGGCTCAACAAGAAGTCAGTGGGGTGGAATGGAGGCAGTATTTTAAAATAATGATTCCTTAAATCAGTTCATTTTTAATGGTCCTGCTATTCTTTTTTGTTGTTCAGTCACATTTTATCTGACTTTAATGATCCCATTTGGGATTTTCTTGGCAAAGATTCTGGCATAGTTGTCATTTCCTTTTCCAGCTTATTTTACAAAGTTGGGTTTGAACTCAGGTCTTTTTTATTCAAGACAAGGTGCTCTATCCACTGTATGACTTTGCTGCCCCACCACTACTTAGTTAAAATTGGACTATAAGAATTAGGCCACCAGTGTAATCCAAGCAAGTTTATGGGACTAAATCAATAGCTGGGAGGATGAAGAGAACACTAGTTGGGCAGTCCAGAGAACCTGCTTTAGTAGTTAATAAGCATTTGTTTGTTTGTTTTTGTTTAAAACAAAGCAATGTGCTAAGGCCTGGGAGAGCCAAAGTGAGGCAAAAATAATCCCTGCTCTCATGAAGCTCACATTTTCTTCTTTCCTTCCTTCCTTCTTTTCCTCCTTTCTCTTTCTCAAATTTTTTCTTCCCTTTCTTTCTCTCTCTCCTCTTTTTCTCCTTTTCTATGATCGCTTTTGTTGGCAATGACCTTCCTTGATCTAATTTCACATGGGACTTTTTTTCATGTCTGATAATAATAATTATAATATATATTCTCAATATAGCTACATTCCTGGATTTCTCCATCACATCACAGGAATCACTTGATCCTGCAAAACTCCTTTATCCCTGGAACTCACATTTTGGCAATATCCTCTGCTGTTAGGACTCTATGCTTCTTCTGATTGGAGAGGAGAGACCTTTCCTCTCAGAAATTCCAATTAAGGAGAATGCCCAGGTCAGGCATCTCCATTAATTGTAAGTTCAAAAGCAAGAACTGTTTTTTTTTTGTTTTGTTTTGTTTTGGGTTTTTTTTTTTTGCCTTTCTTTGTATCACTGGTATTTAGACTTATTCTTGGTATAGAGTAGGCTCTTAATAAATGTTGTTCTTTTTTGTTCTTACTTTATTTTGGACAGACCAACCAAAAGAAGTCTATTTTTCTGTATGATAAGGGCCAATATTTTATCCAAATATTTTATTCCCCACAAAAACAAAAAGAGTGGTCTGCATAGAATATGAGGAAGGAAGGAAGAAAGGAAGGAAGGGAGGAAGGAAGGAAGAAAGGAAGGAAGGAAGAAGAGAAGGGAGGAAGGGAAGGAGGAAGGAAGTAAGGGAGGAAGGAAGGAAGGAAGGGAGGGATGGAGGGAGGGAGGGAGGAAGGAAGGAAGGAAGGAAGGAAGGAAGGAAGGAAGGAAGGGAGGGAGGGAGGGAGGAAGGAAGGAAGGAAGGAAGGGAGGGAGGAAGAAAGGAAGGAAGGAAGAAAAGAAGGGAGGAAGGGAGGGAGGAAGGAAGTAAGGGAGGAAGGAAGGAAGGAAGGGAGGGAGGGAGGGAGAGAGGGAGGAAGGAAGGAAGGAAGGAAGGGAGGGAGGGAGGGAGGAAGGAAGGGAGGGAGGGAGGGAGGGAAGGAGGGAGGGAGGAAGGAAAGGAGAGAAAGAGAGAAGGAAGAAGAGAGGAGACCTGTACTGTACACTAAGCACTGTGCTAACCATTTTACAAATATTATCTCATTTGATCTTCATAACAACCCTGTGAGGTTGTTGTTATTATTAATTTCATTTTTATAGTTGAGGAAATTGAGGCAGAGAATACATTATTTATCGAGGATTACAAAACTAGTAAGAGAAAGGAAACTTCCATTATCTCTAGCTTGCAAGAGGGAATGGAAATGAATACTGTCATTTATGAAGTGTTCATTCTCATAATGATAAATTATTTTTTGTCTATAAACTGTGAAATGTATGTATCTGTTTTAAGATTTCAATTAAAGTTGATACTTTTGTCCCTATTTCTGGGAGTTGCCATATCATTTTCACACCAAATGAACTGAAAATAGGTGTTTTATTTGTCTCAACCTCCCTGCCACCTTAGTTTTATAATAATTAAATCAGGTGTTTCTTATAAGCCACATAATAGCAGATTATATGACTTATGAAGAAAGATGGGAATTTGAGAAAAAGAGAGAAACAGAGAGAAAGAGAGAGGAAAGATAAAAAGAAAAGATTTTAAGAAAACATTCTCAAAACCTTAAAATAATACATAAATATCACTTATCATTGTTGTTTTTGGAAGAATTCTGACTTCTTTAAAAGTTTTATCTATGTGCTATTTCCTAAAAGAGACTTTTCCTTTAGCTGCTGGTTTCATCCCCTATAAAGGTATCCTTCATTTATTCAATATTTATCTAGTACTTCTGCTTTATGTATATATATATGTGTGTGTGTATATATATATATATGTATATATATATATATATATATATTGTCTCCCTTATTACAATGTAAGTTACTTGAAGGGAGTGATTGTTCAGGTTCAATTCACAGAGTAGAAATGTTAATCATATTTCAATATGACATTTATTTCTACAAAATGAATAATAAACACCCAGTTAACAAATATTTATCAAGTACTTAATTGTATTTTAAGTGAATTGTCAGTTTTATGGTTATAACCAATTAAAAAATACTATGAATCTTGTTTGTCAGTCAACAAGAATTTATGAAGTGCCTACTATGTGCCAAGTACTGTGTTAAGTGAAGAAAAAGCAAAGAAAGGCAAAAGACATTCCCTGCCTTCAAAGAGGTCATAGTATGATGGGGGAGACAACACATAGCCAGCCATAGGCAAACAAAATACATTAAAAAAAAAGATTTAGTGTAATCTCAGGATGAAAGTACTTGAATTAAGGAAGTTTGGCAATTGCTTTCTGTAGAACATGAAATTTTGTCCAGGAATTAAAGAAAGTCATGGAAGCAAAAAAAAAGTGGAAATGAAGACCAAGAATATTCCAGGCAACGGGAATAGCCATGGAAAATAAATGTTCCAAGCCTACAGATAGAATGTGTTGTTCCAATAACAAGTAAACCAGTGTCAGGAATTGTAAACCAAAACACTTAAGAAACTATTACAAAAATATGTTTTTCAATCACCATGAAGATATGATCAAAAATATTCCCAAGGCTTTGATGACATTGATAAATTAAATTCTACTTGCAAATTGCATAGCTAATAAAAATAGCAATTATTTAAATACAATTTATTGATAATAAATGCAAATATTGTAATGCCAACGCACACCTCTTCTGTATTTTCATTGTGACATGGGAATGACATTGGGTTGATTTCTCTAGGGCTATGAAAAAAGAGACAGTCTCTGACAGGTTATAATGAAAGAATGTATGCCTACCACTTTGCAAATCTTAGAGGAAAAACAAAAAGCACTATTGAAAAGCCAGTTACTGGCACTATTATTAACAAAAACAATAACTAGCATTTATATACTACTTCAAGATTTACAAAATGCTTTATCCATATTATCTCATTTTCTCCTCACAATAACCCTCAAAAGCAGATGCTATTATTATCCTCTTTTTTACAGTTGAGGAAATTGAGTCCCAGATAAATAAAATGAGTTTTCCAAGACTATAGTCACTCAATGTCTAAGTATGGATTTGAATTCAAGTCTTTCAAAGCTCTATCTACTGTTCACTTGCCTATTATAGCTATTACTATTACCTTATTACATTTCTCTTTCTCTCTCATATATATATGTGGGTGTATATATGAATATATTTACATACAAACATACACATATAGAGATTAGATAATTAATTTTTATTTTTATTTATATTTATTTTTAAATGGTATTGGATTATATGGTGCTTTGTAAATCTAAGATCCTATGATTCTTTATTATGGGCACAGTGGATAGCATGCCAGGCCTATCTGGAAAACTCAGCTTTCTGAGTTCAAATCATAAACTGTGCAATTCTGGGTAAGTCATTTAACCCTGTTTGCCTCAGTTTCCTTATCTGTATAATACACTAGAAAGGAAATGACAAATCACTCTAGTGTCTTTGTTAAGAAAGCCCCAAATGGGTTCATGAAGATTCAGATACAACCTGATTATCTGACATCCCAAGACTGACCTAACTAAATTTGATAAGACTCATTATTATGACTAATCACCAAGTGATAAAATACAGAAACTCATAAAAGTGACATTATGAGGTATAATTTTCAGAGCATCCATGGTCTCTTTTAGTGTCAAAGTAAGCATTTAGTACTTTATGGTACCAAACATTTTTATCTACCTTTCACAATTTGATAATAAAGCAAATGGATGATACAGTGAAGAGAATACAAGACCTGAAAAACTAAAACAAAACAAAACAAAACAAAAAACTGAATTCAAAAATCTAGCCTAGGCACTCACTACCTCTGAAACCTTAGACACTCAATCTCTGTCTACCTCAGTTACCTCATCTTTAAAATGGGGAAGTTATGGCACCTCCCTCCCAGGGTCATTGTGAGAGTCAAATTAGATATTTTTTTTGTAAATTACTTTATAAAACTAAAAATGCCATATAAATTCTAGTGATGATCATAATGATGAAAACCCTGTGAGCTTTGAAGGATAGATATTATTTTCCTCATTTTGCAAATAAGGAAACTGAGGCTCTGGGAATTGTAGCCCAAGGTCAAATGGAATCTCTTAGATTGCAATGTTAGTATTTTGACCCCCAATTGATTGTGCTTTTCACTGCATGATGCTACTATTTATGAATGCAGTTCAGATCCAGTCTAAAATTCAGTCTTGTATAAGTAAAACTGCATTTTACATAATGGCTAGTATTCTCAGCAGTCCATAATTATGGGCATAATTAATGCTTCTAAGGAGACGATGTGAGAAATATTAATCTGGAGCGAGAGAAATATTAATCTGTTGTGAGAGGGGAAAAAAGGGGCTTGACCAGAATGTCATAGGCATATCAAAAATTATACAAGAAGTCAGTTCATCCAGCCAATAAACTCATTCTTCTTTCCCAAATATGATCCTTGGGTTGTTAGAACTCCCAAGATATCTCACCATAGTAAACAACAAGCAAATTTAAACTGGTTTCAGCAGCAGGATGGAGTTAAAGAAAAATTCCCCTAACACACAATTTCTGAACTTCTGCATATGTTAAGATAGATGTGGGTCCTGAGGGATACATTCTGTGAAATGTACTTCGAGAGCTTGGTGTAATACATGGTGATTGATGGAAGCAATGTGACGGGGTTTGCAGGAATATTGCATAAAAATTAATGGAAGGCTGCATTCCAAATGAGACCTCAACTGTAGTTAGAATTAGGGGTAAATAGTGATACTCTAATTTGTTTTAATAGCGATCCCCAAGATGGTTTCTTAACAATCCTTCCATTAAAGCTATTCTAACAAGATATCACTTTTGGGTACCACTAAGTAGCCTAAGTAGCATTATATACACGGACTTCATTTCATGATGAAGGGAAATATTGTCAGATGAGAAAAAGGAAGTTCTCTTCAAAGTCACTAAAGTAATAATATGACAGAAAGGCATATTTACAAAAGGGAGAGCGCTAAAGGCCTGTCGAGCTCCTCTCTGTTGAAAGGCACATAACCACTTTTAACCTGTGGCTCCTATAGCAAAAAAAATAGTTTTCTCATTGCTAAATTTCTGTCTCTGCTAAAGAAAATGGCTGTTTGAGCATATTAGGGCTGCTGTGAGAATTTGCATGAGGCAGGGAAGAGGAGAAGCAGCTTAAGAAAATTTCTAAATGGATTTAAGGTTTGTCTCACATTATGCTCCCTCCCCTAATATCCCCCCAACCCCTGTTCGCAGTCAGCTACCAAATAAACAAATTAATTCTTTTTTATTTCTAGGAAGTTCAATTCCAATCAAAACTATGCTATCCACATTTAGAATAACACCCCCAAATCTACATCATAA
Organism: Myrmecobius fasciatus; assembly: GCA_023553655.1. Lineage (NCBI taxonomy): Eukaryota > Metazoa > Chordata > Mammalia > Dasyuromorphia > Myrmecobiidae > Myrmecobius > Myrmecobius fasciatus. The sequence goes on along the minus strand of JAJPUD010003641.1, from coordinate 171,899 downwards.
CTCAAAATTCCAGCCTACATCTGTGAAGTCACCTCAAAGCCTTCCTCCTTAATGGGACAGGCCTCTACAACAAACACAGCTTTGTAATCAATAGTATTCTATTATGCAAATTAATTCAACATATTATATTCCGTGTGTGTGTCTCATCATTCAACACTGAGCTGGTCTCTGTCTCCAAATCAAATCCACGGAATTAGCTTCATCCACAAAAACAATACCCAAAAGGAGAAGGAAGTCTGATATGACAAACTTAATAATATGCCCCTTCTCTGTTTTAGGGACCAGACACTCTGTCTGCTTTTAAGCACCGACATCTCTCTAGTAGCTGAAAATGCAAATGATGCTGTGAAGAGGGTCATTTCATGGGATGCTGTTCTTTGACTTCCACCAAGTTCAAATGCCCAGCATCTGTTATGGAGGCTGGAGTGTTTAATGAGCTGGCCAAATTAAGAGACTGGAAATGTGAGATATCCCCCCCTGCCCCAAGTCTACAAGGATGCTGTGAAAACTGTCTGAAGCAGGATCTCTTTGCTACTGATGATTTACTCATCCATAGTGGGAGCTGCAAAGGATTTTCTGAATTAGAAATTTCAAGGATTAAAGAGAGCTCCCCATGAGTACTAAGAAATATATTCCTCTTCTGGGCCATTTTGGCCCATATATATGTCATATATCGTATATGTATGTGTATATATATATATATGTATGTGTATATATATATATATATATATACATATATATATATATATATATAATTTTACTGGCTTAATGGGTATATTTTGACTCTGTATTTCACCAAAAAGCACACTAGTAGGGGCTCCTCAGTACATTTTTTCAATTCCTTTTTATAAATTGTTTTCTATATATATATATAAAATATATATTACATATATAATATATATTTTATTAGATTATATACATATATATAATATTTGGGATATATGTTATGAAAATACATAAGGAAGTCAAAGTGCTTCAGTGAAAAAAGTGGATTTAAAATTATAGGGAATGATTAAAATCCTATCATTAACATTTATTACCTATTTTTGTTGCTGCTGAGTTCATTTTTCAGTCCAACTTTTCATGACCCCATTTGGGGTTTTCTTCGCAAAGATACTAGAGTGGTTTGCCATTTCATTCTCCATCTTATTTTACAGATAAGGAAAATAAGGTAAATGGGGTTAAGTGACTTGCACCGGGCCACATAGTAAGTGTCTAAGGTTGGATTTGAATTCAGGAAGATGAATCTTCCTGTCTCCAGACTTGGGGCTTTATCCATTGCATCACTTAGCTCAAATGCATTTAAGATTTATCTCATATTATGCTTCCTCCCCAAAAGCCCCCTCAAGCCCTGCTCAGAAAGTTAACTACCAAATGTGTACTCATTCTTTTTATTTTTAGGAAGCTTAATTCCAATCAAAACTTATTTCATCCACTCACTTTATTCCCCCTTTGCTGTATTTCTGACTCTCTGGATATTACTATTATGACTCAGCTGTCTTGTAACCTTAGAAATTGTCTTTATTCTTGGTTCCTTCTCACCCTGGAATCTCTCTCTACCTTGTCAATTCACTTCTCTTGTTGTTGAGTTCTTTCCTGGGTGTCCAAGAGGATGTGCCCAGTCCCTCCATATTTCACTGGCTTAATAGGTATATTTTTGACTCTCTGGATTTCACCAACAAGCACACTTGTGGGTGCCCCTCAGTACATTTTTCAGTTCACTTTTATATTTTGTCTTCTACAATTAGAATGTAAGCTCCTTGAGGGCAAGCTCTATTTTTTTCTTTATGCTTGTGTTTATTTCCCCAGGACTTATCAAAGTATCTAGCATAAAGTAAACACTTAAATGCTTGTTACCTTCCATCCCTTCCTCACCTTTCAAGTACCAGTGTATCTGAGGTCCCTTCTACATCTCCATTCTATGGGAGGAAGAATTCTCAGCTAGGAAGAACTGAAGTGGGTTCTTTGAAGAGCAAGATATGATACCTTTCACTCAGCTACATTATATCTTGAAGAGCAAGCACTTCTTAAATGTCTTCCAGTGATGGGCAACTCATTACTATTTTGAAGACAATTTATTTTTCTATTAACCATTACTAATTTTAACACCACCACTAATTATACTGAGTAGATATCAGTTTATCTAACTTCCCATTTAGTTCTGTCTTTTGCAGTCATGTACACATAGATTGATCCTATTTGAAGCAGCTAGATGGTACAGTATAGAAATCCATCCTCAGACATTTACTACTATGTTTTTGGGGGCATGCCATTTAAACTCACTTGCCTCAGTTTCCTCATCTGTAAAATGAGCCAGAGATGATAATAGCAAGTAACTCCAGTATTTTTGACAAGAAAATCCCAAATTAGGTCGTGAAGAGTCATAAACAATTGAAATGAAGCAACAAAAACAGCAGTTATTCTCTAAGAAAAATGGGTAGTTTCTTTAACTGATCCTCATATGACATGATCCCTAGTCTCATCACCATCCTGATATGTCTCTTTGGACATCTGCCAGGCTGTTAATATCTAACCTAAAATTTAGTGTCCAGAAAGTAAAATGTTGCACTCCTAATCTTTCCCACTTTCTTAGCTATGGGCATATTCTTCTTATCCTTCGTTCTCTGAAATAGGTCTGGGCCATTTTAACATTGAAGTTCAAACTATCCTTTTGAACTTATCACATGTTCTGATCCTTCAAACTTGCTCTTATTTGCTACGGCTTATTCTTACTTCCTTCTCCTTGAATATGTCATTGATAGGAAGTAGCTATTAGAAGAGAGAATCAACAGATATTATTGTACCAATTTTATGATGATGAAAACTTAGGGCTACAGAGATTGTTGTCCACATTCACATAGCTACTTGAGTTATGGATGAAAATCTGAGTTTTCTGCCACCAAGTCCAGAGGTTTTTTTTTTTCCATGAGGCTTCATTGTATGAGTGAATTTCAACATTTCTTAAAACATAAGTACCATGGGGCAGCTAGATGGCACAGTGGATAGAGCACCAGTCCTGAAGTCAGGAGGACCTGAGTTCAAATCTGGTCTCAGACACTTAACATTCCCTAGCTGTGTGACCCTGGGCAAGTCACAACCCCAACTGCCTCAGGAAAAAGAAAAAAAAAAAAAACACAAGTACCACGAGTTTTAGTTTCTCCTAAGGCCTCATGATCATGAAACCTCATGTCATCTAATAGAGAATTTATATCAAAGAAAATAGAAATCATTGAAATAAAGGAAATACAGCAAATAAGTGTCATTTATAAAAGGAGGAACTTATGATCAACACCCAATTCAAGCTATATGATTTTCTTTTTCTCACTGTAATATTTTAAAATGTTAATCATTAAGATGAATAAGATACATTGCCAATGCAGGAAATAACACTGTCAGCAGTGTCAGCTTTGACTATGAATAACAACTACATATGTATGTGTGAGAATAGAGGGAGCAAGCATATAGAGAAAGGAAAGCAGAAAAGGGAAAAAATAAAGCAAATGAACAATAGGAAGGATGAACAAAGAGGGAAGAAGTGAGGGGGATAGGGAATTGAGAGAAAAAAGGGGAGAAAGAAAAAGAGAAGAAGAGAGGAAAGGAGGGAGAGAAGAAAAGGAGGGGAAAGGAGATAAAGAAAGATTATTTTTTTCTTTGAAGATCTTTTTTTCCTCTGAGCTAAAGTACAAAGAGAAAAGATTAGGGCAAAATGTCAGTAATAAACAGATGTTTTACATAATGTAATGTTATTTATGACATCAAAGGCCCTGTACCCACTTCCAAATGCCTTAGAGCAATAAATAGTGTGCACATCTAGTAACTCAAACTTTTCTGTTTTTATGAAGGTTAAAGAGCTTTTAAATTAATCATTCAGGTTCATCTGTTCCTATGTTATATTGCAGAATATTTTGCATGTATAGAAGGGAGGGAGGAAAGAGAAGGAGGGTAAAAGAATTTAACAATGAACACTCAGATCATTGTACTTTGTAAGAAAAATACTTTATTTTTAGCCAATGCAAGTCATTAAGCATAACTCGATTTCTATGTCTATGGGATTTAAATCAAATATAATCTTGCTAACCTCCAAAGTAATCAGCTAATTGCATGTGTATATATATGTACATATATATACACATATATGTATATATAATGTATGCATATATATATATATGTGTATGTGTATATATAATTTGTGTATGTATATGTGTGTGTGTGCATATACACACAAGCTATGGTGGGTTTGCTCTAATACTGGCTGGTGACAGAGACACAAAACTGAAAAATATACCATCATTGTCCTCACAGAGTTATAGATTAGGAGGAAGGAATAAGACACATTGTGAAAGTTGTCAGAGAATGATGCGACTATTTAGAAAAAGGACTCTTTTTGCCTTTCTTTGTATCTGCAGTGATTAGAACAGTGCCTGATGTATAATATATGCTTAATAAATGCTTCTTAACTTGACTTTCAAGAACCTCAAATGTCAAGAGATATAAGTAGTCCTAGTGATCATCCAATTCAATCCCAGTATTTTGACATCTGAAGAAAATGAAGACCAAAATGGAGAAACTTAAAAAATGAATCCGTTGCTGACTCTAACAATAAAACATATCTCGGGAATTCAAGTCAAGGGCTCTGGCCACTAAGCTACACTTTCCATTGAAATGATTACCCCCAATAACTAAAGGAGCAAAGGCAAGAAAAAGTACATGGTGACCCAGAGGACAGCTTGAGAGATTGACTGTTAAGTGTTTGAGAAAGGAAGCAATTTGGATACCTTTCCATTTGAGCTGACATCCTGCAGAGAACCACTTTCGATAAATTGCCTCTTTTTTAAGTATAAACAGTCATAGGACGGATCATCAGGAGGTGGTCTTAAGAAAACAACAAGGGAGCTAATGGAATCTGCTGGCATAATGGCTAAGATAAGGGAAGAGTCTGTTTCAAATAATAATTGCTTAGAGTATTTAGAATTCTGAACGGAAAAGGAACATTTTCCCAAATCCAACCCGTGACCCCAATCCACTTTGGTTCAAACGTATCTTTCTAGTTTAATCAATGTGAGTTGATGACACACTGAAATGAACTAAAGAACAACGGAAATCAAGCTGCTTCCAATTACCGTGAGCTTAATACGACCAGATTGCTCCAAGTATTTCCATGATCCATGCTCTGATCAAAATCTACAGCCTGAAAATTGTTTGTTACTTCTGACCCTACCCTGAATTTACATACACCATCTCACACTCCTGGAACGAGCTCTCTATAGCCTGGAATGGAGACAGAAATATGGAGCTGATAATTAGGCTAAAGTCCTATTGCAAACTTGCACAATTTACTTTTTCTCTGAGCTCCATTGTCCTCAGTTCAATCAAGTGACTGAATTAGATAATTTTTAAGGGTCTCTGTGTTCAAATAAATGTTGAGTAAGAAATCCTGGGTTGGATTCCTGGTTCCATTAAGTATCTGTATGATTTGTAAAAGTTGCTTGGTCTGTTTCCTCAGTTTCCTGATATGTAACATAAAGAGGTTAGGTTTGATCATATTTATAGTCTGCTTTTAATTATCTATCCAATATATTGACAAGTTTATTGATTCTTTCTCACATCTCCTCTGCTCATATTCCTAAAGTACAAATCTGACCATGTCAACCCATATTCAAAAATATCCATAAAAACCTCTATGTTATTCCTCAAGCAAGACATTTGTTCTCTAGACTATGGACATTTTCTCTGACTTTAGCCCATGAATGGAATATTTTCACTTCTTTTCTCTGCTTTCTGCTTTCTCTAGTTTTTTTCCAAGTCCCAGCTAATATCTTAACTACTAAGAAAAGTTATCTCTCTCTCTCTCTTTTTTTTTTTTTTTTTTGCTGAGGCAATTGGGGTTAAGTGACTTGCCCAGGGTCACATAGCTAGGAAGTGTTAAGTGTCTGGGGCCAGATTTGAACTCAGGGCTGGTGCTCTATCTACTGCGCCACCTAGCTGCCCCTACTAAGAGAAGTTTTTCCTGAGCTACCTTCAGGCTTTCCTTTTCCCTTTATGATTGTGATGTATTATATCATATGCATATATATTATCATCAGTTTATTAGATATTTTTGTCTATTTATCACAGATTTTCATATACACACATACATACGTACATAAATGTATCTGTATATATAATAACTGATAATAATCATAAAGGGAAAGGGTTCTATATACATATCTATATGTATGTATATATTTATATTTAATTTACATATATTCATAAATAATTTATGTACATATGTTTATATATGTGTGTATTAAAAGTATATATGTATATGTGTGTGCATGTATATCATTGCTTTCAAGTTGTCTACCTAATTATACTTTTTGCCCTTTTCTGATATCTCTAGAGCTGCAAAGGTACAAAGTAGGCATTTAATAAATGCTTGCTGACTTACTAAATCTTTTGATCTCTGTCTGTTAACATTTCCCTCCAACCTTCAAAGGTTTTCTTCACTAGAATTCTTTTACATAGGTAAATAGTCAAAGCATAATTATTCTCATTTTACAAATGAGGAAAATGAGAGTATGAGCAAGTAAATGACTTTCTTGCGGTCATACACAGTATGACTACATGCTATTCATACTAATGATTCTCACAACCAGGACTTAAACTTAGAGTTGTTTACTTTTAGTTCAGTTCTTGTTCCATTAGAATGTACTGCCTTCCAGACACATGAAAATATTTTAGATTAAAGCAAGCAAAGAAAAACCTGAGTCCTAGAGAAAGAAAAAAAAAATATTTTTGAAAGTGCCACAGATAGCAAGTACAGAGGTATGACTTGACCCCAGGGTTCCTGCCTCCCTGCTCAGCTTCTTTCTACTGTGTATTATAATCTCTAAAAGTTTTCTGAAGTAGACAAAAATACTCTTTACCTCTGAAAAATGTTCCTTGTACATTGTTCCCCTGAAATGAAAATAGTCAATGAAATATTACAGGCCTCTCATTGCCTTCTGCTCTCCTGGAGACTTAAATCAACACGGAGGACTCCTGGAATTAAGAGCCCACACAGCAGGCCAAACAAGTAGTGCAGATGCAGAGCCTAGGAACTCAGCTTATGAGGCTTGAGGTATATTGTCTTTATTCCTCAAAAGCTGGGACAGCAAGAAGAACCTGATGATACATCTGTGACAAAAGTCTGCGACTCCCCAGCCCTTTGCAGGAAAAGCAGAATCACAGAATTTTATAATGGAAGAGATGGATCTAGAGGGCCTTCTAATTGACCTCCATACTTGAATAAGAAAACACCTGAAAATGGGCATGGAGATTTTGTTTGAAAATCTGAAGTGAAGGGGAAACAATTACCTCTAAATAATCCCACTTTGGGGCAGCTAGGTGGTGCAGTGGTTAGTGCACCAGCCCTGAAGTCAGGAGAACCTGAGTTCAAATCTGGTCTCAGACACTTAATACTTCCTAGCTGTGTGACCCTGAGCAAGTCACTTAACCCCAATTGCCTCAGCAAAAATAAATAAATAGATAGATAATCCCACTCCACTTTTTAGGTGATGATAATTGAATGATTAGCTTTGTTTTTCTTCAATATTTTGCATTTTTCAATCTCCATCCATTACACCAATTTCTATTCTCTTAATTCCAGCAGAACAAGTCTATTCCTTGTTCCATAAGGAACCTTTATAGCATTTGAAGGCAGATATCATCTCCTTTCCACAACCCGCTAATATAACACACACACATACACACACACACACACACACACACACATTTTGTTTCCTCTGGACTTAAGCATCCCTAAATTCTTAAATCCATTATCTTACATTATGAACTCAAGGTCTTTCATCATCCTTTTTGTCACCCAGTTAGTATCTCTTAACTGTGGCAAACCAGACCAAATACAATTCCCTAAATGTGTCCTGATTAGAATAGAGCACAGTAAAACTATCACTCTGTCCACCCAATCCATCATGGTCACCTAGGTTCCATTAGCTTTCTTTATTGCCCTATACATTGCTGACTAACACTAAGCTCAGAACCATATTTTTATTTTATAACTAACCTTTAATTTTTTAAGCCACCAAGTTAGAAAAGATCTGAATTTGTAGCAAGTGTTATTTAGAAAAGAAGTATATTTACACATTTTTAGATAACATATCACTTATGTTCCTTCCACATTTCTTAGTGTGGAAGGGGACCTGAGTTCTCAAAGAAAAATAAGATTATAAGGCCTACCAAAAATAAGAAAGGGTGGACTATTGAAATGGTAAAAAATTAATAACTATTACTCCAAAATCTAACCTACCAACAGGAAAAAGAGGCTTAAAACAAAGAAGGTGGGCACCACGTGACTCAAATAATCAGATTTAGATTTTATATAAGATATCAAAGTGGGAGCAGGTTGTAGGGTTGAGAGATCATATTTCCAGCGATAGAGTTTTCAATCTGATGTCACATAATAGGGATACTAAAGCATTGAGATGATGAGAGCAAAATAGCTGATATACTTTATAAAACTGAGGGAAAAAAGTGCCCTTGGCTGTTCTGACTACGGTGGCTCTTGAGGAAATGAATGCTTGATCATATCAGCACAATTAAGGCTGTTTTAAGATATTGCTTCAGAAAGTATAAGATATATAATTATTTTATGGGTAAGAAGTATGAGCATAGAGCATATTACCTGGTTTGGAGGGAGGATTTTAGGAAGCCAGTCCTGTAGACTGAGTGCTGAGGAGAATAGGGAAAGGCTAGAAATCAGGGGGCAGTTTCAGAAACCAGGGTGTCAGGTCTGGCACATCCTCCCTGGTACTGTTACTGGGTCGTGCAGGAGTGCACTCAGGCGTGTGGATCAGGACTGAGCTCTAACACAATACCCACATTGGGAAAAAATGATGAGATGAGCCAGTATTGCTCTAAGACCCGTCTGTAACTGCCTCTCTACATCGTGTCAGATGAGAAGCCCAGGTGTATAAATAATCAGTTTTCAAATGGTGAAGTTAAGGTTATACACAATACAATTATGTACATGTATACATGTATACACATGTCACATGTGTACATACACCACACAAATCACAGACACGTACTTATCAGATTGTTAAGTGATAAATAAGAAAAATGAACATTGTTAGAAAGTCTTTGGGAAGACAGACACACTAATATGCTATGTGTTGAGCTATGAATAGGCCCAATAATTTTGTAAAGCAATTTGGAATTATACTCCAAAATTAGGAAACGGTGTGTACCCCAGGGATATTACTACTAGTTATAGACTACAGAGCTTTCATAGAGAGAGAGAAAGGATCCAAATGGACAAAAATATTTACAAGTAGCAATTTTTTTTGTGATAGTAACAAATTAGAACCAAAGTGGAGGCCTATCAACCAGAGAATTTTTGAACAATCTATGATATGTGAATGTAATTGATTACATTGGTATTGTAGGAAATGATAAATATTACAAAATTTAAGAAATCTGAATTTTTATAAGAATTCATACAGAGTAAAATGAGTAGAAACAGAATCAGAATAATGATCATAGTAAGTATACTATTAAAAAAAAAAAAAAAAACAAAAACAACCATCCTGGAAGCCTACAACTCAGTCTACTGATCAGACATGATGTCAGAAATCTGGTGATGAAGCTTGTCACCCATTACTTAGAAGAAAGGTAAAGGGCTAGATTTTTAGAATGTGAAATACATTTTCAGATAAGACCAGAACAATGTGTTTAATTGACTTTAAATGTGAATGAATTAAATAACATAATAAAATTCTTTAAAAGGGGAGACATTAGCTAAAACAAAATTCTAAACCTATTTCTATTACAAGAAAAATATTTAAACAATGACATAATCAGCATAAAAATGAAGTGTTGTAAAAAGAGAAATTAAAAAATCCAAACTTTTGCTGATTTAACATTTGCAGTTTTTCTTCTTTGTAACTCAGTGATAATTTAATAAATTCACAAAATTTTTAAATAAAATTTTAAAAATAAAGGGTTATGTAAGAAAATCTCTTCAAATTATCCTCACCACTACCAAAAAAAGTATAAAGGACTGGAAATTAACTTGTGAAAGAACATGAATCCCATAATCAGACATTCAGTCTTTCTGCGGTAGGCAAAGAGGAGCCATTGAAAGATTTTGTATGGGTGGAACTAAAATAATGAAAATTGTGCATTAGGAAGATATCACTGACAAAATGGAAGATAATTTTATCAAGACCAGAAGAGCAGAAGGAGATAGAGAAGTAGACTCTAAGCAAAATGATTATGTAGGAAGCTATGGTAAAATTTAACATGAAAGGTGAAATGAGTGTATATTAGAATTATAGCATTGGAAATGGAAATAAAGGCATTGGCATTAAAGTCATTAACAGGGCTTAGTAATTTAAGGTGTATGGATGGGATGAGTAGACTACACTGAAATCAATAATTCTAAGCCTAAAAGGATAGTAGTGTAAGAAAAAGTACAATCAGTATAAGAAAACATATTTTTTCTTTTTTTAAATTGGGAATCATGTTACTAAAGAGGACAATCACAATATTTAGAAATGAAAGGTATCTTGTCTAATCCAATCCACCCATTTTACCAATAAGAAAAATGAATCCCAGACATGATATCCAGGTCTCAACTTCAATCACTGCTCCATACTACCTGTGATGAATTGGATTTCCCTATTCACAACAAAATAATCAACTATTAAGTAACTAATACCTGGCTGATGTGTAAGTCAGTAATTTTTGACCTGGAATAGAATCAGAAGTTTAATTCATTGGCAAGAATACTACAGATTTAATTCAATTCTATACCAGTAGTGCTTATATCCTCAATGCCATAAAGCCAAAAAGCCATCCAAATGAATTCCACCAACTTTACTCTAGGCAAGAGCATATCCCTAAAAATGCCCAAAGATGAATAATTACCCATGCTACTTTTAAGGCCTGCAGGTTGGAAAGCTTGTTAAATCCTTTTCTTAGTGTTAATCAAACTGGCTGCATACTTAGCAAGTAATTTAAACTGAACCCTAGCACTAGAATTTATAATTCCAAAGGATAAACTTTTCAAAGGGGGAATTTGGAAGAAAGAAATCTAAAATGTTATGACATAGATCACAGACTCTTAGAATTTGAAGAAATAATATATAGGGTATTTGCATTAGAAGGAGCATTAAGTACCATAGAGGTTGGATGTTCTTAACTAGACATTTCTCAGAGAGATTTTAGGGAGTTCATAAATGTGATTAGGGGGAAAATATATCTTTCTGTCAATACAGTTGGTTTCTTTTGGATATATGAATACCATATGTATGTATACACATACACATAAATATACATAGATATTATATATATACCTATGTGTATATATATATATATACACATATATATATATATATATATAAACCTACACACTCAGGCATAAAGACATGCATATATGCATACATTCAATTATTTTTTGTTTATGCTTTTAAAAACATTCTTTTGAGAAGGACTTCATAGGCTTCATCAAACTTCCAAAGGGGCCCAGGACATAAAATGATTAAAAGCCCCATATCTAGGTTAACACCCCTTGTCTTTAGACAAGAAAACAGATGTCTGAGAAAGTACAATAACTGTAACAAGATCACAAAGTGTTTTAATGGCATCCTTGTGTTTGATTACAAATCAGCCATTTTTTCTTTATGAAACAGTCATATTCTTTCTACTGTGCCAATTACTTCCACAAGATGAATTCTTAATATATTCATAAAGGATACAAAAGATTCATTTCCTAAATGGATATTACCAGACACTTCTCTATGTTATACTCTTTAAGCCACAAAGGATGAAAATTTAGGGATGATGGTTTTCCTATGTTTCCCATAAAAAATTAGACAGAAAGTCAGTTGATATATAACTCAATAATGCCTTCCTTTATACCAAAATTATTTGAACATACAATGAACATGTCCATTCCACTGACTAGGAGACAAAGAATATACAGTTTTTTATAAGGTGTTAACACTACTGACCACACTGGATTTCAAGAAAACATATTTAAAATATACATTTAGAAAAGCTCTCCAGAGTACCTCATAGAAATAGCTTTATTAAGAATAAATAAGGTGATATTAAACTGTAATAAGATCAATAGAGCCAAAAGCCAATCTGGTTAGTATAATCACAGAATTACACTTGGTTAGTGTTGGAAAATATCTAAGAACATGGCATACTAAAGGACTGAATAGACTTTATTTATCACTAGAGTATAAAGGCATTTTTAGCATAGAAGAGCAGATATACAATATTATAACTAAAATAAAGGGGATTATGTGTACATAGAGTTTTAAAACATAGAATGGGGAAAAACAAAATCTTTAAATGTCATTCAATACAAATTAGTATTTTACAGATGAGGACATTCAAGCCCAGCAAATGAAAATGACTTGCCTAAAAATTAGACAACTAGTCATTGGCTGAGTTGGGACTGAAGTCACTGGAGAGCACATTTTAGTATAATGCTGGAAACATATCTGAAATTTCTCTTCAGTTTGGTAGAAAATTATACTCTGCTGGCATAGTCTTCAAGAACACAATGTCACATTTCATGCCATAATGTGTCCAAATGGGAACTTACAGAATTATATGGTAGATTATCCTTATTGGAATAGCAAATTAAAATGAAAAAACATTGGATTATGGGAATAAGATGGCCTGGGTTAATCCCTGGTGATCTTAATATTTGCACAATTTTGGGTAAGTCAGTGTCTCTAGGCATCAAGTTCCTAATTTGTAAAATGAGGATTTTGGTCAAGATTCTAGACCACATCTGTATTATCTCTATTTTTTCCAAATCTAAATTCTATGACATCATCATAAATGTCAAAGAACATAATAACGGATAAATATAAAATTAAGAGTAAGAAGATCTGTCCGGATAATAATTGAGACATATGAAATTGAGCAAGAAACTCACTAATTTGGACCTCAGTTTTCTCATATTTATAATGCTAAAATTATTGTTATTCAGTTGTTTTCAGTCAAATTGAATTCTGCATAACCCCATTTAGGATATTCTTGGCAAATATACTGGGATGGCTTATTTCCTTTCCAGTTCATTTTACAAAGGAAGAAACTAAGGCAAACAGGGTTAAGTCACTTTCCCAGGGTGACACAGCTAATAAGTATCTGAAGCCAAATTTGAAAGTTGAGTCTTCCTGATTATAGACTCAGGACCCTATCCTATCTGCCCCTATAAATATTTATACTTGACCTTATTAAATTGGCAATATCACTATACAAATGAGTAGAACTCTAATTTTTCTTATAGTATATTTTAAGGAACAAATCACGCAAATGATATGTTTTGCTTTAAAATTGTCTATACAACAAACTTCAGTCTCTGAAAGCCCATTTTTGAGAATTTTCTCAAATTTTTTACACGTTGAGAATCTATAGTGAACTTAAGCAGTAAATTACTCATGGGTGAGTATGACAAAGAGATGTCATTGGAGGGAGAGTTTCAGCTCTTTTCTACTTTTCTAATCATTCTAAGAAAGTTGTGTTATACCTTCTTAAGAGAGAATAGACAAGGTTAGAGAACTTCCTGAGCCACTGACTATTATATGACTTCATAGTAACAAAGCCAGTATGTCAAAGGCAGAATTTGAAGCCATATCCTTCTGAGTCTCCATTCATTATTGACATTTTCATTAGAAAATGAGAAAAATAAACATTTTTATTATCATAATATGAAATTTAATTTGGAGTAAAGTTCATATCCGATAGGGATATGTTGAATTTAGAGACAATGTACCTAGTGTTCTTTACTGTCTCAGAAAGTTCCTAAATAAATAAAAAATACTCCCCTAAAATCTTCTTCCAATATTTTTCCAATTCCTCCAAGATTCAGAAAATTTGAATTTTCAAAGACAAACAAGGAAAGAAATAGAATAACTTAAACTTGGAAAGTCTCTGTGATAAACTTCAAAGGCCATGCCTAAGTGTACACGGTACTTAAATAATGGTGTTGGGACTTACACATCAGGAGTGGTACAAAATATATTACCCACAAAATATATGATCTGGAAATGAGGTGGGTGTACCATTGAGTAAGAATAAAGAAGAGATGAGCAGTCCCATGCTACACTGACCCCATAAAATGTTGAACACAGAAGCACAAAGAAAAACAAAGTCAAAGACCTAGAGAACGATTGTAGGAGGCTTGGCTGTAAGTGATAATTATAAGTGATGAAGAGGTATATCTTAAATGATTGTGCACTATTTCTCTGGGTCAGATTCTTGACATCAATGAGATCATGATTCCTTTCCTGAAGGAAGTAGTATATTAAAAAAAAAGATCATTAAAAATAGAGTCAAATTATTGTATATCCTCTCTACTATTTTTTATATGGAAGACTATATGAATAGCTACTATTCTGTATCTGTGTCCTCATCGTGTAAAAAATAGGGCAATTAATTAGACTGTGTTTCTAGTTTTCAATTCTATTCATATATGTATGTATTAAAACATACCCTCCTGCTTCTTCCTTCAAGAACAAATATTAAGATCACCAGGGAATGAATGGCAAGAAGTACTTTCAAAACATTATTTTATTTCTACTTATGTAACCCTGTGATTTCCATTTCCCAGATGGACTAAAGATTACATTAAGTCACTTGCCCAGTGTCACAAAGTTGAAAAGGAGCTAAGTCTTTTGACTTCCACTCCTAATTAAGCCATGCTGCATGTGGACAGAGAAAAAGGTTCTTAAATAGTAGTAAGGAAGCAAAGTGGGGAGATTACTGTTTGGACTCAGAAGACTTGGATCTAAATTCTGTCTCTGATGTCCACTACCTAGTTGGGAGTTATTCACTCAAGGTAGCTAGACTTGTAGTGAGAAAGATATATATTCAAATTCTGTCTCAGACACTTTCAGTAAATGAGGTTAATAATAGCACCTACATATCTCTCTCAGCTTTATTATGAAAATTAAGTCCTATACCATATGTAAAACATATTTTAGATCTTCAAGTGCTATATACATATTAGCTATTATTATTATTGTTGTTCTTTATTATTAAATAACTCCCCTGGGCTTTAGTTCCCACAGATATTTAATAAGGGAGTTGAATTAGATGGCCTACTAGATCCTTTATACTTTTATATCTCTGATTTTATGAGAGCCTTCTAACCTTTGAATGAAGCAAAATCAAATCAAGTAGATGGATAATATAGGTCATTTAAACCAGTTCATTCATGATTTCAGAAAATGGTATGGGGAAATGGTATAGTATCTCTTTCTGGTATTGCTGCTGTTTTTCAGTCTTGGGATATCATATGAAATGATAGAATACCAATCATACTACTTAACTAAATTATAGGGAAGATTCTAAACTTAATTACTTGATTGGTTAGATTAAAATCCTTAATGCAGAAGTAGGAAACTTCCATACAGCTAGGCTTTCTGCTGGCTTCAAACACTGTCCAAAGCCTAGTCTACCCTTTCACCATTTGCCTGGATATTTATCCATTTCTTTGAAGAGGGAAATTGCTATGTAAATGAAATTTAACAGGCTTCTATTGACCTGATACCTGAAAAACTGGGTCACTATTCTCCTGCAAATATTGGTTTCTTTAGAGGTAAATTGAATTAATCGCTGACAAGGCTGAAATGCCAAAGAGATTTCATCAGAGAAGGAAAAGAAGTTACTGAGTCAAAATAAACCAACAGCTTCCAGCTATTTGAGGTCTTATGTCCTCTGGAAATGCAGCAAAGGAAAGAACACAGTCAGTCTGCTACTATTGATAGACACTCTGGGAGGGCATGGCTTTAAGAAGATATTTGGAATGATCTCCAGCCCCAGAAAAATCTCATTTCCCTGCTTACTTTATTGGAAATTTCTTTGGAAGTATATCAAACATTTCACTACATTAGCAGTGAAAGAACTTAAAATTATTTAGGGATATATTTATGTGTGTGTATATGGGGGGAAGTACTACAAGGGCTAAAGGTTATTCACACTGTTAAATGATGGATGAATGAATAATATAAGTTTAGTATTAGAAGGGATGTGCTAAGTCATCCTGATTTAAGTTTTTATCCAATGCAGGAATACTCTCTGTAATATGCTTGACAAAAGATGATCAAGTCACTGTTGGAGTGCCTCTAATGACTAGAAAATCATAATATTTTTATAGGTTTGTCTTTGCCAATTTTTGTATATGGTTGAGAATATCTTATACTGAGATTGGCTCATAGAGTAGTGAAAATGAGAAATAACAGATGAGATGTCATACTGATACCTATCAGTATAACCATAAAAAGACAAATCTTTAAAAACCAGAATAGATATTTTAGTGAAAGATTTGTGGAAGGATATTGACAAGAATTAAATCACTTAGAAGACATGGATGAACTATGATCTACACTTTTGGAAGAAGTATCCCCATCAATTAGAAGATTAAACATGTTAGGCCCAAATTTGTCCCCATAAACTTCAACTCCTTAATGCTGATTCTGTCCCTTTAAGTGACTTAACTTGATTCAGTTCAGTAAATGTTTATTAAAGATCTGTAAGAGGTATAGAGCGAAATGAAAAGATGAAGGAAACATGGTTACAACTCTCATAGATCTTGAATATTTTCATTCAATCTATTTAGACTTTCTTTTTGCCTTCCTTGGAACTTAAGATATATACATATACATATATATACATATATGCATTTTTCCTGAGGCAACTGGGGTTGTGACTTGCCCAGGGTCACACAGCTAGAAAGTATTAAGTGTCTGAGGTCAGATTTGAACTCAAGTTCTCCTAATTCAGGGCTGGTGCTCTATCCACTGAGACACCTAGCTGCCCCAGAACTTAAAATATTTTATAAGAGCAATCACATCTTCACTCGTGTGTGTGTGTGTGTGTGTGTGTGTGTGTGTGTGTAGAGTTTAAGTATGTTTTCAAAGGCTTTGCAAGGGTAATGTTGAAAAATGTCTTTGCATGTATTTTGAAAATAAAAAGCTACTATATAACTAAAAATATTTTTCAAGTAATAATAATCTCTCTCCCACTTGATCTCTTAACACACACACACACACACACACACACACACACACACACACACACACTATCCCTACCTTCCCACACTGAAAGAAATAAAAGCAAAAAAGAAAAAAGAAAAATATGAAATCTTGCAAAATACATAAAGAAAAATATTTTTCCACATTCTCTGCAACAAAAAAAAATTTTCACAAAATTTCTAATATTCTCTGGATTTTTGGTTTTAGCATATGTGCTTCTGGATCAAGGATACCCAAATTCCTTATAAATTTTTGTTTTCTCTAATTATATACCTGTTCTCCTATTGATTTTCACAGCAGATCCACAAAAAGTCAGAGTTCAAAGGGATCTAAGTCAACCTATTCAAGCTGGTACCACAGTTTAATTTTTTGTTTTCTAGATTATCTAGACTCAAGAAAGTGATGGACAAAATGTAAATGCAGATCAAGCTTAAAAGTATATCATGAATGCCTTTTTGCCTGGGAGAGTCTGTTGTTAAACACTGATCAGCATATCCCTTGATTTGAGCTAAGTCCTGAAATAATCTAGACTTTTTCATGAGAGTTTCCTTTTAAAACATCTTCAAAATATGACCTCCAATGATGTAGGGGAATCACTACCTCTGTAGCAGACTATTTCCCCTTTCTCTAGTTCTTTAGAAAATAAAGATATGTGGGGCAGTTCAGTGGCGAACTGGATAGATCACCAGTCCTTAAGTGAGGAGGACCTGGGTTCAAATTTGACTTCAGACACTTAACATTTCCTAGCTGTGTGACCCTGGGCAAGTCACTTAACCTCAATTGCCTCAGCAAAAAGCAAAAAAGAAAGAAAGAAAATAAAGATATGAATCTGTAATCTCCCTTAGGATCTGAAATTATTCTTTTTTTTTTTTTTTTTTGCTTAGGCAATTGGGGTTAAGTGACTTGCCCAGGGTCACACAGCTAGGGAATATTAAGTGTCGAAATTATTCTTTAGAATTCTTAGAGTCCATGAAGAAAAAGTTAAAACTCATTTTCACATGACAGAAAATACTTGATGATGGCAATCATGCCCTATCCAAATCTTGCTTTCAAAAAAGATTTTAAAGAAAGAAGAAAGAAGATGCAGTAAGAAATAGTGCTTGAAGAGAAGCAAAGAGAAAACTGGATGCTACAGAGATAAACTTCAACTACTGAAGAACTTTGCTAACATTGAGCTCTGCTAGGATTGGTTGTCCAGTAGGTATGAGGCTTGAGTGTCTAGGGTATGGTCAGTGCTGCTGCAGTTATATTGGGTGTATGTCTATAGCAGAAAAGGGTTAGAGATAGTTTTACATTTTTAAAGGTATTTATTCACTTTAAACCCCTCCAGAAACTTGTGCTCCTCTCATCGGTGTAGAAAGAAGTCAAAAGAAACTTTATACATGTGGTCTTGTCTGCAGGTAAGTTTGTTTTTCCCTGAGGCAAATGGGGTTGTGACCTGTCTAGAATCACACAGCTAGAAAGTGTTAAGTGTCTGAGGCTGGATTTGAATTCAGGTCCTCTTGAATTCAGGCTCTATCCATTGCCCAATATAGCTTCCCCAAGGTAATTTCTTAATATGTCATTTTTTCATGTTAAATTCATCTTCTCCTTAATCCCCACAACTCTCTCTGAAATAATGAGTTCTGATGTGATGAATATATCATGAAATGAAGTACTGGGGAATTTGTTTGCAATCATATTTTTTTTGTTTGATTAGCATGCAGGACTTCCTATTGAATCTTATTTTCTCAGTGTGATCTCTCTGGAGCTTTCTTTCTTCATGTCAAAATGAAGAATTCATTTATATAATTCATTTATATTCATTTATAAATTTTATTCCACCATCTTTCTATCAAGGTTATTGTGGGAATCTTATTTTATAGATTAGTAAATGCTATGGAAATAAGAGATCTAATTTTCTTCCCATTTCTTCTGTTCTTTACTCTTATTAAGTAAAAGAATTCATAAATATTCTTTTACTTTATTCATTTATTTACCTATCTATCCATACATTCATGTATTATCCATCCTTACATCTATTAATTCAGGTACCAAGTACTAACTGAGCATCTATTTAAAAGAACTGATCTTAGAAACTGTAGAAAAAAGACAGAATTATAAGGCAGAATCATCAATCTATTGCTAGAAAAAAAAAGGGTATATACATGTTTAAAAATAAATTAAAACTTAGAACCAGGAAAATGTGTAATATAAAGAGTAAATACAAAAGGAATTATTCAAAGAAAGGCCTGCGGTGATCATGGAAGACTTCTTCAAGAGGTTTTTTTTTTTTTTTTTTTTGTTCTCTGGGATTGGTGCTTCAATATGCTTTGAAAAGCTAATGGTTAAATGTTCATTGTAAATATTTATAACAAAAAGGTTGTCAGACTTAAAATTACAATTTACTTCATTGGTTTGTTTACTTCAATACTTAAAATGAAAGAGAAAAAATTAATTCATATTAAGCTTAAAATGTCATAAGTGATTTTTTTCTCCCCCAAAGAGTCTGTTATTATTTATCAGCCCACTCTTGAATTTGACAAAGGCATCTCACTCAGCTGAACATTAAACTAAAGCCATTGCAATAATAATTAGGATAAACAATCACTAATAATAGCAAACAGATATTGCAATGTCTTCAATATACGGATTCTACCCCAAATATGTGAAACGTGCCATAAAACTAGGTTTTCATTGATTTTCTTTTGCATAAGGCAATGGTAGATTTGCCAAGATGAGTTATTAAAATCAAATAAGATTATATTAACCATTTTTGTTATTGTTACAAATTATGATATGAATAATGTAATGATATAGTGGAAAAAACATTGGATATAGAGTTAGAAAGTCTTAATTGTAACTCTGCAACTTGATAATTATGCCACTGTGGACAAAGGCATTTTGCTTTTTTGAGGGACTTGTTTTTCTTATTTGCAAATGAAAGACTTGGATTAGTGTTCACAAAGTCCCTTCCAGTTTTAAATGCCTTGATTTTATAAATCAAATTACTTCCAAGCTGGATCTGAGGGATCTGACCCAGTATTTCTCTCTCTCTCTCTCTCTCTCTCTCTCTCTCTCTCTCTCTCTCTCT
>JAJPUD010003641.1:136514-151777 GCA_023553655.1 Myrmecobius fasciatus | reverse complement strand
CTCTCTCTCTCTCTCTCTCTCTCTCTCTCTCTCTCTCTCTCTCTCTCAAACAAAATCTTCGTCTTAGAATCCAATTGATCTTCCTTGAACTCTATGCCTAAAGTCAATATAAATTGTTGGCTTAGTAATGAGACCAGGAAAATCCTGTGAAGTAATCATGGGGCAGGATAGAAAAAGGGCAGAAGAAACATCAAGAAAATGAGAAGAGATGCTTTTGTAGTTTTAATATCCATAAATACAAATATTTATTAAGGTCAAAGATAACCCAAAGATATATTTTAGATTTTTCATGGAGAGAATCATCAAAGCATGTCAGAAGTTATTAGAAAATTCACTACAATGAGTATGGCCTAAGGATTAAAAGGTTATATACTGTGCTAATTG
Source organism: Myrmecobius fasciatus (assembly GCA_023553655.1). NCBI lineage: Eukaryota > Metazoa > Chordata > Mammalia > Dasyuromorphia > Myrmecobiidae > Myrmecobius > Myrmecobius fasciatus. The sequence goes on along the minus strand of JAJPUD010003641.1, from coordinate 151,393 downwards.
ATTCCAAAATGAGAAATGATGTTCTCTTTCATCCCCTGAGTAGACAGCTACCTAAAGCAAAACAAAATACGAAGAAAAAAAAATAACCAAGAAAACACACATGACCTTTGAGCTGTGATAAGCTAAATGATCATTGTTAACAGTGTTAAGATTCGTATGTTCTTCCCAAAGTGCAATATGTTGTGATATCTTAGATAATACTGTTTTACTAGTGAAGATAACAAGGCTCATGTCTCACTTCTATTTCTATATTATTTACATTAGACTAAGGATTTCTTTTATGTAAAGACTGGAATAAATGACTGTTTGAGGTTACTTTAAACTTCCAAATTCTAAGATTCTGTGACATCATAAAATAGAGGGAGGAAAAAAGTTGAAAAATTCCATTTAATTATTCTCAGAAATGACATAATTTAATCTATTATGGACTGAATTGTGCATATCTATGCAATGTATATACAATGTATCTATACATGTTATATACACATGTGGGTATATTTAAACATATACATGTGTGTATATACACACATAACTTTCCCACATATAAATATGCACACATATTTTCATATGTTGCAATATATATAATGTGCATATATATAATACATATATATATATGTCTGTCTATCTATATATCTAACTATGTTTACTATTACATCAGCAAGGGATGGATTTATCCATTCCTTTCCAATTCTGCCAGCATTGAGTTTCCTTGCTACTTTTATTATTTTTTTCGTATGTGATGGTACAAAGAAACCTTACTTTTCATCTACTTAATGTTTAATAGTTGGATGACTCCTAATGGAGGACTCAGCTCTGTGTATATGAAGACAAAGAGTAAAACAATTGCATTTCTGAGTCTTTTTTTAATAACACCTCACATAAGGCTTTACAAATAGATTCTCAATGAGTATTTTATGACTGAATGAAAAGAGTAATTAATCGATGAATCAGTGAGTATGTAGACAAAGTAAAAGAGAAATGTATATTGATAAGAGTCACATAGATTGGGCTTCATAGATTGGTTGTGAGTTGCATTTTTTTGGAGGAAACTTCCAAATAAATTAGGGCACAGATCTACTTAGACATTTTTTTAAAATATCTAAGGTGGTGTCAGATTGACTAAAATGACAGGAAATGATAATGATAACTGTTGGAAGGGATGTGGGAAAACTGGGACACTGATACATTGTTGGTGGAACTGTGAACAGATCCAACCATTCTGGAGAGTAATTTGGAATTATGTTCAAAAAGTTATCAAACTGTGCATACCATTTGACCCAGCAGTGTTTCTACTGGGCCTATATCCCAAAGAGATTTTAAAGGAGGGAAAGGGACCCACATGTGCAAAAATGTTTGTGGCAGCCCTTTTTGTAGTGGCAAGAAACTGGAAATTGAAAGGATGCCCATCAATTGGAGAATGGCTGAATAAATTATGGTATATGAATGTTATGGAATTATTATTGTTTTGTAAGAAACGACCAGCAGGATGATTTCAGAGAGGCCTGGAGACACTTGCATGAACTGATGCTGAGTGAAATCAGCAGAACCAGGAGAACATCATACACAGCAATAAAACTATACGATGATCAATTTTGATGGACATGGTTCTCTTCAACAATGATGTGATTCAAACCAATTCCTATTGTTCAGCAATGAAGACAGTCATATACATCCAGAGAGAGGCCTGTGGGAACTGAGTGTGGACTACAACACAGAATTTTAACGCTTTCTGTGAATATTTCCATTCATTTTGTTTTCCTTCTTAGGTTGTTTTTTCTTCTTCTCTTTCTAGATCTGATGTTTCTTGTGCAGTAAGATAACTTTATAGATATGTATACATATAATGGATTTGTCATATAATTTATCATATTTAGCATGTATTAGATTACCTGTCATCTAGGGGTGGGGGGTGGGGGAAGGAGGGGAAAAGCTTGGAAAAAAAAGTTTTTTGTAAAGGTTAATGTAGAAAAATCACTCATATGTTTTGTAAATAAAAAGCTTTTAATAAAAATTAATTAATTAAAAATATCTCAGGTGGAAGGTTTTTAAAAATCATTAGTAAAAATCGTTTTCTCTTTACAAAATCATACTTTCATGTCTTTAAAAATATTTACCTATCAGGGACTATATGTTACATATCTAAATTTTAATAATTCATTATATATTTTAGATGCCAAGTTTTTATATGACAGATTTGTCATAGATAATTTCCCATGTTTTATCTTTTAATTGGATAATGTTCACAATGTTTTCTTTCATGTAATCAATGATATCATATTCCTCCAAAAATATTTTGTATTTGTAGAATATATTTTTAAATTAATTTTTAAATTAATTAAGTTAACTTGGATTCTTCTAAGTTTTTGTAAAGTAAATATTCAACTCTATCACCCAAGTGAAATTCTCTGAGGGGGGAAATATAGATCTAAATCCATTTTCTGCCAAACTGCTACCCAATTTCCCCAAGTAAATCTGTTAAATAATGAATTCTTTTCCCAGGTTTATTTTATAAAGGCTTATCAAACACTAATCTTTTCTATGTATTTGATTGGATGTCTGATGAGTCTTTTCTGTTCCATTGATCTATTTCTTTATGATTTACCCTGTGGCATATAGTTTTAATGATAACCCCTTGGTAATATAGTTCAAAATCTGAGAATTCAATACTTTCACTTCCAAGGCATCTGAAATCATGTCCAAAAGAAAGCACATTATTTTCTCCCAAACTCTCCCATTTTCTCAATTTAGCAGCTACTGTTAAAGATACAAACATACTTCCAGTATCCTTCATTCACAACCTCAATGAATTTCATCTCTTCTCCTTGGTTTACCCCACATATCCAACTATTTGCCAAACACTGTTTTGTGTCATTTATTCATTTATTTAACTGTTTTGGCTACATCTGTCACATAAGTCTCTTTATCTCTACTCCACCAGGTACCACCAAAGTCCAGGCTTTCATTACCTCTTATTTTGGACTACTGCAGTAGCCTAATTAGTTCCTCCACTTCAGGTTTCTCCTCATTCCAAGTTTTCTTCCACTCAAATACCAAAGACATCTTCCTAAATGTAGGTCTGACCATATCCCCTACTGCTCATTACACTCCACTGACTCTAATTCTAACTCTAAGATCAAACATAAAGTCCTTTGTTTAACATTAAAAATCTCTTCACCCCAAGACCCCTTTCTACCATTAATATCTTCTTATAGCTAATCCTTTCCACATTTCATAAATCAGCCATATTCTCCTCCACTTTTTGTGGGTCACTTCTCCTAATGATATGATTTTTTTCTGGCTGTTCTTTGCACTTGGAATATTTTTTCAGTCCTGGAATGTTCTTCCATTCACCTACCAATTCTTAGAATTGAATGCTTGGGTTCAGTTAGGACAAACTTCTCAAGGAGGCTTTTTCTGAATGAGACACACCCCCAGTTAATGCTTGTGCTATCTCCTCTAAATATAAGTTCTATCTACTTTGTAATTGTGTGGTATGTGCATGGTCTTATTTATATATGTTGTCTCCCAATTAAAATGTAAGCTCTTTAAGGGCAAGCATTATTTTGGCTTTTACTTTGTATCCCCAACACTTAATATAATGCCTAGCATTTACACTTAATAAATGCTAATTCATTTACCTATTGATGCATTAATTCCCCACCATAGCATAAATTTCCCACACTGATGAAAAACAATTAATAAGTACCAATAGTACAGATTTGTACTATTCCGGTTTCTACATATCCAAAACCAAAAACAAAATAATCCTTTCCTTCAAGCAACTTATATTATTTCTGAAATAATATTTTGCATTCTTTTAAGTTTTTTTATTTCTATCAGTTTTTTTAATAGTTTTTTTATTAAAGCTTTTTATTTGTATAACATACGTATGGGTAGTTCCCCAGCATTGATCTTTACAAAGCTTTTCATTACAAATTTTACCCCCAGTCCCCTCCCCTCCCCTAGATGGCAGGAAATCCACTACATGTTAATAATGTTGAAATACTTGACAAGTTATGCAAGAAAAATCCTATCTACAAGAAAAAAAAGAAAATCAGAGAAAGGCAATACAATGCAAGCAATATCAATAGAGATCATGACAATGTTACGTTGTGGTCCATATTTCATATCCCTCTCTCTGGGTGTATATGGTTTTCTTCAGTGAACAATTGGAACTGGTTTGAGACATTTCATTGTTGCAAAGAGCCATGTCCATCAAAATTGATCATCATGTAATATTGTTGTTGCTGTGTATAATGATCTCCTGGTTCTGCTCGTTTCACTCAGCATCAGTTCATGCAAATCTCTCCAGGCCTCTCTGAAATCGTCCTGCTGGTCGTTTCTTACAGAGCAATAACATTCCATAACATTCATATATCATAATTTATTCAGCCACTCTCCAATTGATGGGCATCCTTTCAGTTTCCAGTTTCTAGCCACTACAAAAAGGGCTGCCACAAACATTCTTGCACATGTGGGTCCCTTTCCCTCCTCTAAGATCTCTTTGGGATATAGGCCCAATAGAAACACTGCTGGGTCAAAGGGTATGCACAGTTTGATAACTTTTTGAGCGTAGCTCCAAATTGCTCTCCAGAATGGTTGGATCCATTCACAGTTCCACAACAATGTATTAGTGTCCCAGTTTTCCCACATCCCCTCCAACATTCATCGTTATCTTTTCCTGTCATTTTAGCCAATCTGACAGGTGTGTAGTGGTACCTCAGAGTTGTCTTAATTTGCATTTCTCTGATCAATAGTGATCTGGAGCAACTTTTCATATGACTAGAGATGGTTTTAATTTCATCATCTGAAAATTGTCTGTTCATATCCCTTGACCACTTCTCTATTGAAGAGTGGCTTGAATTCTTATATATATGAGACAATTCTCTATATATTTTAGAAATGAGGCCTTTATCAGAACCATTTTAAGTTTTTTAATGAGTAATTTTATTTCTCCTTCTTATTCCTAAAAGGAAAGGAAAGGAGACAAAAAGAATGGGGAAGGAAGAGAAGGAAAGAGAAGTAAAAAAATCTTGTAAAAGATGTATAATCAAGCAAAATAAATTTACTATTAGAATTCTTGAAAATGAACCCATTTTCCCACACCTATGTGTAAGATAGAAATTACATATTTTTTTCTATTTTGTAGAGAAAAAAGAGAACACTCTACAGAGGGTTATTTGACTTACTCATAGTCATAACTATTAAGTTTAGAGGCAGAATGAAGGACTATTAATTCATGAGGGATACTATATTGCTTCTGAATCATAGGGACTAAAACATGTTCTTCAACACTGGAAAGGTTCAAAAAAAGTGGGTTAAACCCACGTTGAGGCATGTTTTAGTGGAATTCAACCCAATGAATTTGAGGTTGCATGAAATGGTTTTTAATGTTAGTTTAAGCTCCAATATTGCACAGTTGGACATGATGCCCATCACAACATAGAGGTAATTGATTTTATTCACTTCTTTTGAATGATATGAAATATGTACTACTTCAGTATTATTTGTAATATTTGGGATTTTCATTAGCTTTTATTGCAAAAGGAATTGCTGTTACATTCAGAAATGCCCAGTTAGAGATTTTTTTTCAAAATTGTTCAGTAACAGGTGAGACCTAGTTTTGATTAGCATTTCAATGAGGAGCCAGTGACTAAATATAATGTCCAAGTTTTGATTAGAATGTTACTCCATGTCTAGTTTTTTCCACAAACCAGTAGAGTCTGAGCAAATAGACATTTTTCATCCTGGGAAACAAACTGCCTTAAATAACTGATGAAGTGACAACAAGGCAGATAGAGTAAATGCTCCCCCATCAAATGAGGCTTAATTAAACAGAACACCAGCTAATTGCCTTTCCACCAATAAGTGATACACCCTAGTTAAAATTACATCCTTTTCAAGGTTCTGTCTCAGAGGCCTGTGATTACACCCCACCTGTAGAGGGGAAATCATTCCTGCAGATTGTGAGAAATCACACTCCATTTAGAGAAGGCCCATTCTTGCTGAAAAGCACTGTAAGGGAAATGATACCTCTATAAATGCAAATCCTGTTAATCAACTATTAATATCAGACACCTGATTATTCTTTCTTTTCAGCCAGCCTTCCTTTGATGTTTAACTTCAGGGGGGTGGTGACCCTGGATTCTCAAATATATAGCCCATGGTCTAGTCCACTCTACTGAGTTGTAAGGGTTTTTCATTACAGACCAGCAGTGGATTTGGATGATGGAAACCAAAGGAGGAGATCAGCCAAGAGCAGAACACCTCATCCTTAGAGGGCTGCCCACCACAGGTGATGCACTGGGTTGGTCAAGCTAGATAATTGTTAATCCATTATTTCTAGAGAAAAATAGAGGTTTCCTAGTTGGATTTTTAAGCCCTGGACACTTCCTGTAAATGTTACTCACCTCCATGCATCCTGAAGCCTGGCCATAATATCCTACTTGTTTTCTGCACCCCACCCTCTGCTTTTGTACTGGTTGTACTTAAAAGAATGCACTTCTTTAGTTCTGGAAATCACTGACTGCTTTCAAGAACCAGTTCCTGTGATACCTGGAGGCATTCTGGACTTAGAGTCATTTTTATCTTCCTCTCTGAGTTTACCTTCCTGCTATTCCATATCTCAAATAGTGACTCTATGTTCATATTTCTTCCCTATTAACATGTAAGCTTCTTGAGGGAAAGGACTTTGTTTTTTTTCTCTTCTTTTCTTTCTTCTTCCTTCCTTTCTTCTTTCTTTCTTCTTCCCTCCCTCCTCTTTTCTTTCTCCCTTCCTTTTTTTCCAGTTTTTTCTTTCTCTTACTTCCTTCTTTGCTCTCTTTTTCTTTATTTCTCTCTTTTCTTTCTTTGTTTCTTTGTTTCTTCCTTCCTTCCTTCCTTTCTCTTTTCCTTTCTTTATTTCTCTCTTTTTCTTTCTTTCTTTCTCTTCCTTCCTCTCTCTCATCATCATCAAAATAGGTTCTTTTCTTTCTTCTTCCTTCCTTCCTTCCTTCCTTCCTTCCTTCCTTCCTTCCTTCTTTCTTTCTTCCTCCCTCCTTCCTCTTTTCTTTTTCCCTTCCTTTTTTCCACTTTTTTTTTCTCTTCCTTCCTTCCTTGCTCTTTTTCTTTATTTCTCTTTCCTTTCTTTCCTTCTTTCTTTCTTTCTTCCTTCCTTCTTTTCTTTTTCTTTCTCTCTCTTTCTTTCTCTTTCTCTCTTTCTTTCTTTCTTTCTTTCTTTCTTTTCCTTCCTTTCTCTCTCTCTCTCTCATCATCATCAAAATAGGCACAATGCCTTTCAAATAGTAACAGATAATTAATTTGATGATTAATTGGCTTATTACAGGTGGAAGGATTATAATCTCTATCAAAATATTTAAGTGCCTATTTTTAGAAAAATACATGGCTTATAAAATTAGAGTTAGAAAGAGATAATCCAAACCTTCACTTTACATTGGAGCCAACTGAGGGCCTAGTTAGAGAATGATACACTTCTGATCATATCATTATTAAGTAATGAGTCTGGTATTTAAATCCTTAGAATCTTCTGATTCTAAAATGACTTAATTTAGAATCAAATGATCTGGATACGAGTCTTGCAATATTTGAGCTATATGGCACAATAGAATTCTATACTTGGAGTCACAATGTTGTTGTTCAGTCATTTTGTAGTCATGTACAAATCTTTGTGATCTCATTTTTTTTGGGGGGGGTAGGTTTGCTGAAGTAATTGAGGTTAAGTGATTTGCCCAGAGTCACACAGCTAAGAAATGTTAAGTGTCTGAGAGCAGATTTGAACTCAGGTCCTCCTGACTTCAGGACTGGTGCTTTATCCACTCCACCACTTAACTGCCCTGATTTGGGGTTTTCTTGGCAAAGATACTGGAGTGGTTTGCCATTTCCTTCTTCAACTCATTTAACAGATGAGGAAATTGAGGTGCACAATGTTAATTGACTTGTCAAAGATCACATGGATTTGGAAATGTCTGAGATCACATTTGAACTCAGGTCCTCCTGATTTCAGACCCAGCTCTTTATCAACTGCATCCCTTAGCTGAAGGTTGCAAAGAGTGTCACAATGTACAAGTCATTCTATTAGCTTCCATTTCCTACGCTAAAATTACCTGTATTATCTATTTTATATGATTGCTATGTGGATTGGGTGAGATAATGTATGTATACTTTAACGATTTTAAATGATTATGCATGTCTCAAATGCCTTAGTGTAGTTTGAAGCTTAAGAAGTTATTAAATTATTCTCATAATTTATATAGAACATTGTATGAATCTTAAAGTGTTCCAAATGATTCTTTCTCTATATGGAGCACATCTTTTGCTTCCCTATCCACACATCTAAATCATCAGATTTGAAATGCAAAAAATCATGAGACAGAGTGCAGTAACATATGACATAATGAGGCACAACAATTGAACTTGAATAGCTTTGATTAGTGTCCTGGCATTGTTTTTCAATACTTAGCTACCATTAGGCAAGATACTATCACTAAAACACCAATTTGATTGTAAAATCAGAGGTTTGTATGAAATAACATTTAATTGATTCATTCGTCTCTCAGTACAGACTCAGAAGTTTATAGTCATTAAAAGTATTATACAATTAATTATATAAACTTATATAATAATAAAACATTGAAGATGGCATACAAAATATGATAAAGCATCCCAAAAATGAGACATTTTAAATTATAGCATTTTTCAGTTTTAATTTATTGTGGTTTTTCCATTGTTTTTAGTTATGCCATACTCTATGTGATTCTATTTGGGGTTTTCTAAGCAAAGATACTGAATGGCTTCCCATTTCCTTCTCCAGCTCATTTTTATGGAGGGACAAACATGGTGAAGTGACTTGCCCAGCATCACATTGGTAAGTGTCTGAGGCCAGATTTGAACTCAAAAAGATGAGTCTTCCTAGCACTCTATTCTGCCCTTTAGCTGTTCTTGTTAATTTAGCAATGTTGTCATTTAATCCAAAGCAAGACTTGATGAAAATGATCAAATCTAAGGTTCAAACCCAAGAAGGTAAAGGGAACTATTCATATGCATTTATATGGTGCCTTCCATGTCCTGTGTTAAGTATTATCTCATCTGATTACCTTATATGATGGTAATGGATGGCTCCAAATCATACTAGTATCGTTTCTGACCTTGAAGCTTTATAGGAAATCTGTGGTTTTCCTTGATTTTATTTACTTTTTAACTATCTACCAGTGCTCACTGCACCATGGGATCCCTTGCCTCTATATCATTATCATGGGTTCCAGTTCTAGGCTGATCATGGACTACTTACATCCCCAGGTAGATTTTAACTCCACATGCTACCTGTGCAAAGAGATCTTTGCCCTCAGTCGTGGGTTTCCAAGGAAATTTGAATATAGGAAATTTGGACCTGAAGATTCTTTGTCATTTCACAAAGCACAGAGATGCCATTGAAAGAACACTGGGTTTTGCATTAGAAGATCTGACTTTGAATCCATAATATGGTACCTACAACTAGTGAGATATTGTACAAGTCAATGATGTTCTCATGTCTTCAGTTTCCTCATCCAAAAAAGGAGGGTTTGGATTACACGATTTCTAACTGCTTCTAGTTCTGAGTCTATGAATTGTCCCGTCCTTAAATGCTGTTCCAGGGTTCAATTTCTTTCCAAACTTTCTGTACTTTGTTAGTTTGGGGATTTTTTTCCTTTTTTTAATTCTTTGTTATATGTGATGACTTTTATGAATAAGGGAATGGGATATATTCAGAAATTAAGATAATGTAAAAATAAAATATTTAAAAGTAATTGAGGTTAAATGGCTTGCCCAGGGTCACACAGCTAGGAAGTGTTGTGTCTGAGAATGGATTTGAACTGAAGTCCTCTTGACTTCAGGACTGGTGCTTTATCCACTCTACCACTTAGCTGCCCCGATTTGGGGTTTTCTTGGTAAAGATACTGGAGTGGTTTGCCATTTCCTTCTTCAACTCATTTAACAGATGAGGAAACTGAGGTTCACAATGTTAATTGACTTGTCAAAGATCACAAGGGTTTGGAAATGTCTAAGGTCAGATTTGAACTGAGTTTGGTTTAACTACCAACAAAAATAAGAATATGTTTTGCTAAGAATTGGTTATGTGGATGGATTACAACTCAGAGATAGAACTTTTTGATATATATATATATATATATATATATATATATATATATATATATATATATATATATCCAGCGGAAAATGGAACTGAAGAGGGAAATAAGAGAAGGCTGAATTACCTTTGGGAAATTGTACAATACTTTTAATGACTATAAATTTCTTCCTTTAACAAAGACTTATATATATATATATATACATATATATATATTAATGTCAATATTCATCCAGTGATTCCATAAGGCTATATAAGTCTTCAGGTTTGAAGCACTAAGAATGCAATTAACTGAAAGGATTAAGGAAAGTCTTGTACATGTTGGCGAGGAATTGAAAATGGTATAAATCAGAGAATTATATGACCATAAAAGAAAGGGGATGGTCAAAGAGCAAACACACAAAAACTTAATGATAGTCATCATTCATACTCCATTGTTATCCAAGGAATGTCAAGATAATAATGTCTAGCACTTTAATAGTACTCTTAAGTTTTATCCTCACAATAATCTTGGGAGGTGGGTGCTATAATTATCCTGATTTTCCAGATAAGGAAACTGAGGCTGAAAGTTTCAGTAACTTGCTCAGGATTATAGAATAAGTAAATATCTGGTTTATTGTACACATAGATCTTTATAATTCCATGTTCAGCACTCTAACCATTGTAGCTCCTAGGACTATTTTTTTTCAGTGAAAAATCAAGACATCTCTAGGAAGACCTGAGTTCATATGGAGAGCAACATGAAAGATATATAGATACAAAATAGACAGACCAATCAATTGATTGATAGATAGGCAAATAGATATAGATAAGATGGATAGTTAAATAGATAGATAGATTCACATGTATGGAGTATAAACAAGGATCATACAAAATTTGGACTGTGTTATATTGAAAGTTTCTTCCAGCTTTAATTCCAACGTTCCTTTCTTCTTTGAAAGATTTAGAGAGATGCAGAGCCTTTTAAAGCTATTGAAATCATAGTAAAAAAATGTATATCAGAAATGAGTAGAATATTAAAATAAAAGTGAGATATAAATTGAATCATAGGAATTTGACAAGAGATATTGCAGGAAGCACTTACATCGGAAAGATAATAGATCCTTTCAAATATTAGAGAAGAATCAGAAATTGTTACAGCTGGAAGGAACCTTAGAGATCACCTTAAACCCCCTTATTTTTTATCAAAGCTTTTTATTTTCAAAATATATGCTTATATAATTTTGAACATTCACCCTTGTAAAACCTTGTGTTACAATGTTTTCCCTCCCTCCTCCCATCCCCTCCCCTAGACAGCAAATAATAAAAAAATGAGAAAAAAATAAAAATATAAGCAAACAACAAAAATGTGAAAATACTATGTTGTGATTCACATTCAGGGTCCACAGCCCTTTCTCTGGGTGCAGATGGCTCTCTCTATCACAAGTCTATTGGAACTGGCCTGAATCGCCTCATTGTTGAAAAAAGCCAGGTCCATCAGAATTGATCATCATATAATCTTGCTGTTGTTATGTACAATGTTCTCCTGGTTCTATTCACTTTACTTAGCATCAGTTCATATAAATTCAGGCCTCTCTGAAATCATCCTGCTGATCATTTCTCATAGAACAATAATATTTCATGACATTCATATACCATAATTTATTCAGCCATTCTCCAATTGATGGGCATCCTTTCAGTTTTCAGTTTCTTGCCACTACAAAAAAGGGCTACTATAAACATTTTTGCACATGTGGTTTCCTATTCCCTTTATAATGATCTCTTTGGGATATAGGCCCAATAGAGACACTTCTGGATCAAAGAGTAGGCACAGTTTGATATCCCATTGGGCATAGTTCCAAATTGCTCTCCAGAATGGCTGTATCTGTTCACAGTTCCACCAACAATGTATCAGTGTCCCAGTTTTCCCACATCCCCTCCAATATTTATCATTATCATCTTAGCCAGTTCTGAGAGGTGTGTAGTGGTACCTCAGAGCAGTCTTAATTTGCATTTCTCTGATCGTTTTTAGAGCATTTTTTCTTATGTCTATAAATAAACTCCCTCATTTTTAAAAAGAAGGAAACCAATTTCTGATTTATTATCTCAGTTACTTTTGATGACATTTGAATTCTACTGATCTTGTCTCTATAGATAGAATTTCTCTGAGATCAGGGCATATATATTGACATCACTTCCAGGTGGCAGGTTAGTAAGATTTTTGTCCTGAAAGTAACTCTTAGATACCATTTAACTTAAATCCACCCCTCTTTCCAGTTTTCAGGTGAAATAGAAACAAAATACACATACACACACAAACACACAAAATACAAAATAAAAATCCCAAGGCCTAGAAATGGGAAGCGTTCTGCCCAAAATATTAAGTGGAAAGGTTGAGATGCAGTCCCAGATTTTGTTATGATGAACTCAATGTTCTTTTCTCAGTACCACTGAACAGTTCTTTGTGTTCTAAATGAATATTAATCTCTCAGTGATGGAATACAGCAATGAGAACTAAAATTAAAACATTTAATATAAAAATCAAAATACAGAGAGACAGAGACAGAGAGACAGAGACAAAAAGAAAGAAAGAGAGAGAGAGGGAGAGAGAGAGAAACATATTGTGGGTGCTGGCTACAATATATTACCAACTTTGATATACATGAAAATTGTAATGAAGATGAACACGAAAGATGTATGTGAATAGACTAGCAAGCCACTTAAAAGAATCAAAAATTACTAGCAATCACAGGATTTCTGTGCTCTAACTCCGTGGAGAAATTTCCCACATAAATGTTATCTTGGATCATTCAAAATAGTTAAAATCAATCCTCTAGGAAAAAAATGGATTTACAGCCTAAAAAAAGGAATCTATGCTAAATTGACAAAGTCTTTTGTCCACTCCTAAATTCTAATTGTATTTACACTTCCAAAATATATGTGATTGGCAAAGTTAGATTTAGGATCTATTACAAATCAGAAAACAGAACTTTGTTTTCATTTTTCCGCTTAGGTTAATGTGCTATGACTCATCTGAAGCCTTCTTCCTGGGACCCTGTTATTCTATCATTTGTGGTAAGAGTTGTGTGTGGCTTATTTCTTTTAATCTTTGTGAAAATAAATTAAAAGCATCCGTATTTCCAAGTCCTGAGTCAGATTTCCATCCTGTCTAACAGGATGAGAACCTGACCCAGTACTCATACTGGTAAGCTGAAACCAACATCAAAAGACCACTCATTAACTGAATGACAGAGAATGATTGAAGTAGTTTTTAACTAAACAGATGTGATTCACAGTGCAGAGATATCTTCCATGAGGAACACCCATCATTTAATCCTAAATCTGATAGCCCAATAGGTCAGTTAATTCCATCCCCCAGCTTCTAATCAAACTTTCCCTGGAAGTAAGAAATCTTTTTTCCTTCTTAATCTACCCACGAGTCTAAGTTTCTATTACCTCACTCTATTAGTTCCACTTTTGCTCAGACAATTTAGGACTAACCAAAATTCCTCCTGGTCCACCTTGATTCCAATTGATCTAATCCTCTCTGGAGATGAATAGTGACAAAAAACCAATTTTCTACCATTATTTAGATCAAACATGCAAAGTTTGATACAATAAAGTACAAAAACATTAATTAATCAGCTACTGTGGGCTCAACACAGTACAACCTTGGCTAGTGGAGAAATCACTAGTGGAGAAATGGCAAAAGGAACACTTAATTTGAGGATGTGAAGATCCAGATACCCATCCCAATTCTGTTTCTTATAAGTTTCGTGATCTTTATAAGGTTAAGTTCTTTGGATTTCTGTTTCCTCCAATAAAGGGGGGTAAATACTCCACCATTAACAATGTTTTTGAATATATTATATTTTATAAATATTTTTATTATAGAAACATCATTATTGTTGTTGTTATCTTAAATATCAAGCTAGTTCTCACCTGTAAGCTCTATAAATAAGTATTACCAAAATACTTCTGGCTACCTCCTTAAGAACTATCTCACCATCTAGAAACATTCCTTCCCTTAGCAAAATCCTACACTTACTATCCTTAAAACCAAAATATTTCTCCTTAACTACCAATCCACTACATGTTTCCCCTGCGAATTAAAATCAAAACTCCTTAAAAGCAGACTTTGTCTTTGCTTCATAACTGTATCCGTAAAACTTAGCACATTCTAGAAATGTATTAAGGATTTGACAACTTCTTTCCCATTTATTCATCTAGAAAAAAAGTACTGGGATCCAAACTGCATATAATAAATAACTGATGGTAAATTTCCCGAATCAATTTCTATTTTTAAAGATAAGAAATATAATAGTGCTGAACCTTGATAACTAGAAACTCTTAAGACAAATGCACTCTTGATAAGTTCTAAATGCAGCTTTATTATAAAGGCATAGGACTTATTCAGAATTGTGATTAATATAATAAGGCTGTGTGATAAAATGAGCTCTAGAGCAAAAGTGAGACAACCTTCAATTTGTCTATATTCTTGAAATGTGGGGTCCAGGATAAAGAAGACTCTTTTTAATGTGATATGGCCAAGGCAGAGGACTAAGTATATCATGTCTTTCACTCTGGAACCTATTATTGATTCAAGCTAAGATCAAATTAACTTTTGTTGCTTTCCATGAAATACTGCTGACTCATACTGAGCTAAAAATCCACTGAAACCCCTAGATCTTTTCCCTTCTGCACTTGCAAGTTATATAACATAGATAATTAGAGAGAGAGAGAGAGAGAGAGAGAGAGAGAGAGAGAGAGAGAGAGA